>CM074503.1:13627690-13760089 GCA_037389245.1 Oryzias sinensis | reverse complement strand
TATTATTATTATTATTATTATTATTATTATTATTATTATTATTATTATTATTATTATTATTATTATTATTATTATATTAATATTATTATTATATTATATCTATTATTTGACTTTTAAAAAGATGCATTTTAGTTTTTGTTTGTGGCAGAGAATTAAAAGTAAGCAAGGTCTTCTATCCTCCATCAACAAGGATAAGACAGCACACTGATTACTTAAATACATTTATGCCACACTACCTTTTTTCAAATTCAATTCCATTCATTATTTAACATATTACCATTTAAAATGTAATGTATATTGTATTGCTGAAAAAAGTCAAAACAACATTTTAGCCACAGGAAAATGAACCAATCTTTGTGCATTTCTTTGAAAAATAAAGTTTAAAAGTTCCCTTTCTAAGAACAGGTTTAAACAAAAACAACATTAGTGATGAAATCTGGATCTTGCATGACAAAATTGAGAGGTTGTAATTTTTGTTTTGTCATTTTACTGTTCAAAAGAATTACTTTTGAAACTGCAAAAAAGGAGTTCATTAATAAAGTGCAGTAAAAACTAAAGGTATAAAAAACAGAATACAAAAATTTGGAATAAACAAGATATTAAAACACTGCACCGCCAGAGAAGTTTGAATTTTTGGAAATTATTCCCTAAATGTTACCACACACCAAACCAGGAGAGAAACTTCTCATAGAATTCAAGAAACTTCCAATTTTAACATATTTTTGGAAGATGCTATGGGCAGTTTTCATGCAGAAACCATCTGAAATCCCATGCTGAAGTGTAAGTGCATATGTATACACACTCACCAGCTACTTTATTAGGTACAGCTTTAGTATTGCGTTTGACCCCCTTTGACCTTCAGAACTGCCTTAATCCTTGGTGGCACAGATTAAAGAAGGTAGTGGGAACATTCCTTGGAGAGTTTGGTACGTGCTGACATGATAGCATTGCACAGCTGCTCTTATTTGTCGGCTGTACATCCATGATGCCAATGTCCCCTTCCACCACATCTCAAAGGTGCTCTATTGGGTTGAGATCTGGTGACTGTGGAGACCATTGAGTTCAGTGAACTCCGTATCATGTTCAAGAAACCAGTCTGAGATAATTCCAACTTTATGACATGAGACCTTGTGGCCACAGAAGATGGTACACTGTGGTCATAAAGAGATGTACATGGTCAGCAACAATACTGTTTAGGCTATTGCATTGTAACCATGCCCAATTGGTACTTAAGGGCCCAAAGTGTGCCAAGAAAATATCCCCCCACGCCATCACACCATCACCACAAGCCTAAACCGTTGATACAAGGCAGAATGGATCTATGGTGTCATGTTGTTGACGCCAAATTCTGACACTACCACCTGAATGTTGCAGCTGAAATGGAAAAACATCAGACCAGGCAGCTTTTTTCCAATCTTCTTTTGTCCAGTTTTGGTGAGCCTGTATGATTTTAGCCTCAGTTTCCTGTACTTAGCTGACAGGAGTGGCACTCGGTGTGATCTTCTGCTTCAAGGTTGTTGTTCAGAGATGCTCTTCTGCAGACCTCAGTTATAACTAGTGGTCGTTTGAGTTACTGTTGCCTTTCCATCAGCCGGAACCAGTCTGGCCATTCTCCTCTGACCTCGGGCATTAACAAAACTTTTCTTTTCAGACCATTCTCTGTAAACCCTAGAGATGGTTGTGGGTGAAAATCCCAGTAAATCAGCAATCTCTCAAAGACTCACCTGGCACCAACAACCATGTCACTTTTAAAGTTACTACAATCATTTTTCTTCCTCATTCTGATGCTCAGCAGATTGTCTTGACAATGTCTACTTGCCTAAATGTATGAAATGTGATTGGCTGATTTCCGTTAAACAGTCGAACAGGTGTGCCTAGTAGAGTGGTCAGTGAGTTGATATTTATTTTTTAAAAAAACAACCAAAAAATGCACAAAATAAAAGAAGTATGAGAGGTCAATGGTGGTATTGTCTGAACTCTGAAAGGCATTTAAAAGTGGTCTCTGAAACTGGTAAATATGGGTTTTGAGTCATACCTGTGGGAGTCCAGCAACTCCCTTGGCCTGATGATAGCCTTGACCAGGGCATCTTTCCGTACCGACTTCTGAGGCGATGTCTTTGGACTGGAGTCCGACTCTCCGCTCTCCTCGTCCCCCATGGCTTTAACATAGCTGCTGCTTCGCATCCGACGGCATGGTATCTCATCATCTTTGCCACCTCCAGGATACCCCCCCCACTCGTCCTGGGGCACCTATTTGATAGAGTCCAAGACAAAAACAAACCCCTTTGAGATGGGCTGATGTGAAAAAAACATAAAAAAGGGAATAAAGATGCAAATGTATGCAATTGTTATGCAAGCGGTCTCCATCATGAACTCAGCTAGAGGATCTTTGAACACTGAGGGATCATGCAAAACAAAACAACTAATTTGCTCAAAAAATGTGATATTAAATAGGAAAATCATAGCAAAGTAGGATAAAAGATGTGAAAAATATGAAGCCTTGGCACCATTACAAAAAAGGCTGCCAGTTTTCTCTCTATGTCTGGGTATGGTGATGTCCATACAGTCAATTTATTAATATTGAAGTATTAAGAAAAAGACTAATTTTAATAAACCCCAAGGTCAAAATGGGAAACACCTCCGCAGGTGGTAGTGAATGAGAGGGTAAAAATCCTGTGGGACTTCCAGATCCAGACTGATAGGATGGTAATGGCGAACCAACCAGACATTGTAGTGGTGGATAAAGAACAGAGGAAAGCCGTTGTGGTGGATGTGGCAGTGCCAAGCGATGGGAACATAAGGAAGAAGGAACATGAGAAACTGGAGAAATACCAGGGACTCAGAGAACAACTGGAGAAAGCCTGGAAAGTGAAGGTGACAGTGGTGCCTGTGGTAATTGAGCACTTGGGGCAGTAACCCCCAGCTGGAGGAGTGGCTACAACAGATACCTGGAAAGACCTCAGACCTCTCAGTCCAGAAAAGTGCAGTGCTAGGAACAGCTAAGATACTGCAGGACCCTCAAGCTCCCAGGCCTCTGGTAGTGTTACGGAGGGGAAAGTGAGGAAGTACCCAGGTGCAGAGAGGAGAAGGCAGGAGGTATCAGGAGCACAGGATCTTTAATAACTAAAACTAAACAAACCAAAATCCACTACATAGCAGGCTAGAAACTCGAAACTTGAAAACACACTACACTAGAAACCAGGGAACAACACAATATGGACCAGCACAGGAGGAAGGGAAAGACAAGACTTAAATACATACAAAGCAAAAAGACACAGGTGGAAACACTCAGGACTGATGGGGAAAGGTAAAACTTGAAACAACAACAAAACAGGAAATACTACAAAATAAAACAGGAAATCAAGGAACCAAACACAAAGAAACTGAAACCGTTACAAGTAGAGAACCCGAACGTGAAGGAGAAACCAACCGCGGAGGGTGAAAGGGGCGTGTGTATACACACACACACACACATATATATATATATATATATAAAAGATATGATACATTGGATGATTTGGTAAGTCGTTGCTCACAATAATGTCATTTGCTTTCTTAAATGTATTGTAAAGTTTTAAACACATTGCAACAGTTATAAATTATTAATTAATCATTTTTTTTATTCTTTCAATAAAGGTAAAAAAGAGAATAACAACGGATGAGTTTATCTCACCACTAAGTTTTGAAAATTAGCTGAAAGTGTTTTTGAGATTTCGTGGAAACAGCCGTTTTGAAATGAGCAGGAAAAGGTCTTCTATAGCCCCTAGAGGAATAGAGATGAACTACACTGCAGAAAGCAGACAAAATTTTATGCAAACTGTTTTAGGGAAAGTTCACGCTGATGAGAAAGGGGTGTATATCAAACATGACACGAAAGGTTTTATGGGATTTTATAAATGATGAATTGTAATTTTCTTTAAAATAAAAAGGTTTTCTGTCTCTCAATGTTAAAACGAACTACGGTAATTAGTAGTCCTACATTGTGGGGGACATACAACCAGATTAAATCATTTTTCCCATGCTGTAGAATTCGCTTTCAAATGTTCAATTTACAGAACATGTTAAAAGTGTTAAAGGGCATTATTCTGGGTGGGATAAAATGTAGAAAGATACGGGCGTGTAGTAAGAATGCACTCAATACTGAACATTTTTTTAGCTGTGAACAAAGTGTGTGTAACTGTTAGAGTTTAATATGAATACAGACCAAGTAGAACACTTTTTTTTCTTTTCATGATCACACAATAAGTGTTTATTATGGTACACACCATTAATCTGCAACACAGTAATGATATTATGTGATCTTAATAGATTTCTGTCTTAGAAATGGACATGTTTATTAAAACACTGTGGGGCCAGCGTCACTCTCCATAATGAACTTGCGTTCGCTTCAGTGTCACTGAAAAGAATATTAAAGTTTTAAAGATATTTATTTTTAATGAAACGCAACAACGGGGCTGAATTAAGAGAACTGCTGAGACAGCATTTTTTTTCTCATATTTGAGGACGTCTGAAAATGTGCCGTTGTATTACAAGTTTATTTTAAGACTTCTAACGTATGATAGTATAGCATTGTGTGGTTCCACCAGTGTTCTGATCATGTAAGGCCTGTTGCATCCATGCATCTCAATAAAATGCAACTTGGGCACAGAGATTGTATGTGCTTACAAACCCCCATTGATAATGCCGTTTTCAGATAAATGCATTAAGCTCATGATACTTGTGACTGATGATGTGCTGTCCTCTTGCTAGCAGTGACTAACTCGTGTTTACAAGTTCATGGGGAAGTGGGTGACAGCGGCTCGTCTATGGCAAAATGTCAGGAGCAGATAGGATTCATGCAAATGTCACTAATGCGTCAGACACGAGGCTTATTATTTTCTGATGCAGAGGCAAATGTTAACTGACATGCAATAATTATTTACAAGCAAATTAAAAGCAAACATGATTCCACAGGATTAAAAAAAACAACCATGATAAAGAGAAAATCCATAGCTGATCACTGGAATTTCTCTTTGATATCATGTTATATTGAATTCTTGGAATAATGCATCCCCATCCAGTCGTGCTAGGATGATAATGGGCAATTCACATAAAAAGTTAAAGCCTCAAGTGCCATTGTGTGGCCCGCAGGTGCCACCCACCCCCAGCCTCACTTCTGCACCACCTCTGCCACCTGGTCAAATCAAATCAACCTTTATTTATATAGCACTTTTTCGACAACAAATGTCACTCAAAGTGCTGTGCATAAAATACAATAAAATTTAAAAACAAGATGACAAGACAAACCGTGCGACAACCCCCCCCCCCCGCAAAAACACACACACACACCCACACACACACACACACATCAATAAATAAATAAATAAATAAATAAAAGAGTGATAGAATGATAGAATGTAAAGAAACACTCAGGTCACCCTGCAAGTTCATAAAAAAGCCCTTTATTCAAGATGGTGGCTTTTCTGTTGGTTTTATCTCCATAGCAATCATATTATGCTCTGGTCACCTGGGGGTAACAAACAGGTCTATTTAACTTTTAGAAAAATTGGAGGGATGTTAGGGTTATGTAATTATCAAACATTATCAGTACAGCAATGCTCACACGCTGCTGTGTGTGGTATGTGACGGGCAGCGTGTTCCAATCCAGTGTTTTTCAACCTTTTTTGAGCCAGGGCACACTATGCTTATGCTTACTTATCATTGACAAAAACCCCGCGGCACACCAGCATCCCAAATTTAAAAAAGGTGAAACACGACTGCACAGCGAGTCACCCCAGCTGTCTGATCGTGAAGTTTGCGGATGACACAGCTGTGGTTGGATGCATCTCTAACAATGATGAGTCCGACTACAGGCAGGAGGTGGAACATCTGGAGAGCTGGTGCAGAGACAACAACATCTGCATCAATGGGAAGAAGACCAAGGAGATGATCGTGGATTTCAGGAAGGACAGATGCCCCCCTCCCCCCATTCACATCGGAGGGGACTCGGTGGAAGTGGTTTCCAGCTTCAGGTACAGTATCTGGTCGTGCACATCTCCAGCGACCTCACCTGGAGCACCAACACCTCTTGCCTGGTCAAGAAGGCACACCAGCACCTTTATTTCCTGAGAGGCTCAAGCGAGCTGGGATGGGAATCTCAGTCCTGACCTCCTTCTACAGGTGTGTGGTGGAGAGCGTCATGACCTCCTGCATCACGGTGTGGCACGGCAGCTGCTCTGCAGCAGAGAGGAAAGCTCTGCAACGAGTGACAAAAGCTGCACAGAGGACTGTGGGGTGCAGCCTGCCGTCCACCACTGACATCTATAAGACCAGATGCAGGAAACGGGCCTCCCACATCCTGAAAGACCCCACTCACACCCTCTGTTCTCCCTGCTCCCCTCAGGCAGGAGACTGAAGAGCATAAAGAGCAGGACCACCAGACTGAGGAACAGTTTCTTTCCTGAAGCAGTCAGACTGCTGAACTCCGGTTGATCACTCCTACCCCCCCCCCCACCCTCTCCATGGACAACAAGCCAATTCCCAAGTGCAATATCACAGGGCTGTGCAATACTTAACATAATATACTGTGCAATTTGAAAAATACTTCTGTGCAATACTCATCAGGAACCACACCGTAACAGACTGATATCACATTGATATTATTATTGATATTATATTTATTTATGTCTGAATGTAAACGGCTGGCCCGGGACCAGAGAGCCTAATTTCGTTTTATCATGATAGAATGACAATAAAGTTTTCCTGATTCCTGATTCCTCTATGATCTGTATTGATGTCTGCAATTTCACATGCCTTTTTGGATAATTGTGGCAGAAAAATCTGGAAGTTGAAGCTGCTTTTTCTAAAAGATGTACCGTAATAAAAGTTAAGTTAGTTTTCCGTAATAATTTTCAACTAAATTATTTGAAATTTTACCCTGGTAGTTGTTTTTCCCTTCAGTTTATTAACATGCAATTTTATGTGACCTCACAAAAAATAAATATACTTTCTAAATAGTGATTTTTTTATGTTGTTGCTGTAATTTTTGAACAATATGTTTGATCAATTTTACACACAAAAAAATGAACTAACATTATATTTATGTTTTCTGTAGCTTCACAAAAAGTGAACATGTTGAAGTTTTATTAGTTTTTCTTTTGTCTTAATCAAAGATGAAGTCTTTAAAAACTTTAACAAAAATGTTTTATTTCTTTTTTGATCATTAAATTGTTTGAATTTAGTTTAATTGTGTCTGTTGGCCACTTCACCTTAATCCGCTTTCTTAAATGTTGTTATTACTTCTTTTTAAATTGAACATATAAAATAATCCAGACGTCATTAGAAAAGTGTTTCAGTTAGAAAGATGACTTGGACCAAACTCTGGGATGTTTGGCTGTTAATAAACACAAACCTTGAAGGAGAACTAAACTGTTGACCTCTGATTTCATCAAGAAGATTTAAAAACGGTTTTATGTGTGTTTGTTGTGATTTCAAGAAGTTTAAAAGGGAAGACTCATTGTAGCATAGAGACGCTGTCACTTTAACCCAATGCATCATGGGAGATGTAGTGTGAAAACGGACGCAGATGGCAGACAGATACGCTCCTCTGAGCTTCATTGTTTTGTTCACTTGTTCCACGGTTTACACCGGATCTCGTGGAAAGCTACACCGCTAAAGACAAGCTTTAGCTGGTATTTTTGTTGGAACTGAAAGGCTGTACGAGCTAAATCGGAACAAGGAAGTGAAGACTTTAACCACTTCGTATGATTAAGCCTCCAAGAATGATTGGTGGAGACAGTTGAAGGGGTGGGACTTTTCCAAAAACAGAGCTGAAGCTACGGCTAAATCGCTGTAGCATCTTTCTTATCAAAATGTCTTTAATAGAATCAAATAAACACAAAGAAAAAAATATTTTATGATCTATCATTTTATCATGGTATGTTTGGATGAATAAAGAGTTGATATCCTAAAGATGGTAAATGTTTTTAGATCAGTTAATGGGTAATTTCCCACGGCACACCTGACCATATCTCAGGGCACGCTGGTTGAAAAACACTGTTCTAATCAGTGCGCCGTCTCACCTTGCTGCCTGAGCCCACTACCCCTCCCCTTTCCTTTCGAAACACGCGCTCCTTATCAAAGATGGGAGCGCGCAGCTGCGGGGACGGCCAATTGCAGATTTCAGGCTGGTACAAACTTTGTGAAATAACAGATAATAGTAAACCGATAGTGGCGCAGATTTATTTTCTCCAAGCACCGCTACTACTCCGCGCCCGTCTGGCATCGCATCGCGCCTGAGAAGGACTGGTCCAATTAAACTTTTATAATTACAGGTTTGTCTGTGAGCCAGATGTGTTCATCATTTTTCACTCAAACAGGCAAAACTGTTTTGTTATCTTTTAACCCAAAGTTATGACAAAAATTATAGTTTTGATTAGGACAGTGTTGATACTGGAAGCTGGGGTGATGTGTTTATTGGCTTTTTTGTTGCAACAAATCAACTATTACCCATGTATGTTAATAAATAAATTGATATTACAGATAAAAATGAATCTAAAGGTTTTGTTATATGAGAATGGATGAATCAAAGCTGCTTTACTGCACTTTTATTCTGATCATGTACTCAGCATGGGCATCCATGTATTCATTAGAACACAAACATATGCTCAAACACACACTGATAAAAGTCATTCATCTCCCCTCGCCAGACAGCCACACACCATCTCCTGAATGGAGTCGATGGGTTAATTAAGTCTTGGAGGGGTTTGATATTTTTAGACATCTAATTAATAAAGGGAAAGCCAGAGGACAGGCGCATACTGTGGCGAGGTTTGTTTAATTTGGATTGGCTGATAAACGATGTAGATTGTGTGGGGCGTCTCTTTTTGAAGACGGAAGAAAAGCAGCGAGCAGCAGAGTGCTGACGGTTGAGAAAACACATATCAGCTGTGAAAAATAGAAAAGTCTTTAAAGTGGTGAAAGTTTGTCACATAGTTTTGCCGAATCTCATGCATTAAACTTAGTTTTTTCCTGTTTGTCATAAGATTTGAAGCAGATCTTTAGGAGCCTCTTTGCTGAAAAGTGATGTTGAAACGCTCCACAGTACAGGCCATGGATAGAAGCACAGGAACTGTCACATTTACAGATGCCTGAATGACATATCCATCAATGCAAACTGAATTCTATCCAGAATGATCTTTAACACCTCAACTCAACATTCTTTCGACTACCGAAGGCTGGTACATTACATTTAATATGTTTTTACCAAACGTACTGTCAATTTTTTGGCCCATTCATTTCTAGATAGCTTATCGTTAGTAGCAAATTAAACTTTGCTAATTTAATTAGCAAAAAAAAAAAGTGTTGCCAAAGGTTTAGCACAGCTTAAAACATGTGTCAAACTCAAGGCCCGGGGGCCAAATGTGGCCCGCCGTGTCACTTTGTGTGGCCCGCCAGAGCATAAAGGTTTTTAATTAACAAAAATTTTCTTTAGTTGATTACATATTATTTAAGTGTGCTTGCTGTAATTATTCAATGTTTGCAGGTCTTATGTGTGTATGCAGACAAAATGTTACATGTGTGATACATGTTCTGTCTAGCTAAGTTTTATGTTATTTTTCTTTATTCACTTCGCCAATTTGATCCTTCATTAATGGAGTTATGTGGGTTTTAATAAGTGGACAAAATTTGAAAGGATTTATGCTAGAGTAACAAATAAATGTGTTTTCTGTGCAACTGGAATTGTCACTATAAAATATTATAATAAATAATGAGTTATTTAACATTAAGGAGTAGTTACATTTATTTTTTCATTACATTTAGTTACATGTATAACTTTTATTTGGCCCTTTGAGGACAGCCACTATGCTGATGTCAGAGGCTCTTGGTGAAAATGAGTTTGTACACCCCTGGCTTGAAATATAATGTGGCCAACAACAATCAAGAAATCGTAGACAGATTTTATAGAACAATGGAGGTCGCTGATAATTGATTTTATGGTAGGAGCCTGTGGGCCCTGTTAAAATTTGAAGTAGGGCCGGACTTTGGACATAACCTGGCTTATGTAATCATTGTAAAGAGGTTACCGCTAAAATAAAACCCAGGAGCTAGCAAAATAAGTAAAAAACAAATGTCTTTGGAAAGTTTCTTTGCCAAGGGGAAAAGGCCCAGCCGGGACACAGAAGAGGAGCCTTCGACTTCCAAAAAAAGAAAGCAACATTGAATAGACATACTTCTTTTTTGAGTGTGGGAAGGGGAGGGATGATGACACCTGTGCGATGTACAATGACTTCTAATTTATAAGTACAGAGCTCATCTTGTCACGTCTCTGTTCCTCCTTCATCGAAGCGTTGTTACAATTATCCTCCGCCACATCTTAAAGACCGGTCCGTGAAAACCTTTTATGACGTAATACCGGTCAGCGGCGTTAAAAAGGTTGGGGACTACTAGAGTCACTTTAACCACTTTAACCACTTTAATATTTGCCTTCATAAATCATGTTGCGGTGTAAGATTTCAGCTTAATTTCTGCTCTTTGTATATTCCATGTGCTTTTACAAATCATTGCTAAGTTACGACTGAGTCATTAAATATAAATGAATCCCAGAACCAAAAAGTTTACAGTAACCAGCCGACTAGAGATGTAGCTGATTTATCACAGGGTTTGATAATTAGATAAGAGACCAACCAAAGCCAACGTGAATGGGAAAAAGGTCCCTTTGAGGCAGGGGGTTATGTGGTGGAGAGGCCAGAGAAAAACAAAGAATTCATCAATAAAAAGGTATATGAAATGCCAAAGGGAATTTGCAAATGTCACGTTGGTTGTCCCAGACCATAAAAATGAAAAGCTACAGTACAAAAGGACAAAAAGGTCAAAAACCAAGAGGGAAGAATAGGTTTCAGCATATTCCTGTTAATACTGTCACACAACAGGAATGATTATGGAAAAATGAAATGGGACACTTTTATTTATTGTTGAAATATATTTGTTATTTAAAAATAAAAAACAGGATACTGGGGTCTGTTTAGTAGTTACACTGTGTACTGATACGGAACTACAACTCATGTTGTTTGACCTCAAAGAAAAAAAGGGCTTTTAGAACTTAGATTCCACTGTTTCTCCTGAACAGATCCAGTGATTAATCTGTGAAAATACCAAATTATCAGCTTTTACTGATTCGCACATCTGGTTTGGCAGAGATTTTTACGCTGGATGCCCTCCTGACACAACCCTGTATTTTATCCATGCTGGGGACCGGCACCAGGGGGCCCAAACTTAGCGTGAAGGTTCTTGCCCAAGGACCCACATTGGATGAAGCTCATCGCCAGTGGCATTTTAACAGAACATTTCAGATAAATGTAAAAGTAAAGCCCC
This sequence comes from Oryzias sinensis, assembly GCA_037389245.1. NCBI lineage: Eukaryota > Metazoa > Chordata > Actinopteri > Beloniformes > Adrianichthyidae > Oryzias > Oryzias sinensis. The sequence continues at coordinate 13,748,737 of CM074503.1, read as the reverse complement.
AATTAAAAAAAAAAAAAAGCTTTAGATTTATACAAAATACATGTAAAATCTGAACTACCTTTATCGTTTTAGTGTGAAGGATGTTGTTAACCCCTTGACAGCTGAATTTGTTTCAAATTCACTTATTCAGGTAGATGCTAAATTAAGGTAAGTTTAGAGCTGAAGTTCTAAAGTGGTTTATTGCATTTGCATAAATTAACCAAAAAAGTTCTTCTGAGAGATTAACTTAAAGTGGTACATATGTACACAGACTAATAAATACATAGAAAGTGGATACTTTAACTGTTGTCCTCTCAGAAAATCATGAAGCTCATCCTTCTGTTATAACAAACAGCTCTGTCGACATGAGCTGAGGTTTGTGGGAGCAGAGTGTAAAAATATATAGCTATAGTGTGACTTTTAATATAACAGAGCTTTTGTTTTACAATAAAATCAATTTCATTCGGCCTTACAGAGCGTAGCCGTGACATTAGATGTTTGCCAAAAAAGCTTTGGCATTTCAGGTGACGCGCTGCACCAGCAAGCCATTTATATGCGGATAGTGCAGATCAGGTTTGTTGGCTTTTTGGAGTGACGTCTGTGTGTACCGTGGGGTCTAGACAATGAAGTCTCTAAAGTTTGAATGCATTCCTATGAGGAAACTTAGGTCGCATCTTAACCTTGTGCTATCTTAGAGGACCCCACCCTTACATTGACGTGTTCTCCCTACCATGACAAAGGTGGATAAAGGTGGAAAGATTTCATGTAATGCATGGACACCAGTGAAGATCACAAATCATTGAAGAAAAAAGGTTCAGCGCACTGTCTAGTGGGTCTAGATGACCCAACTCCCAATGTTAAAAGTACCTAGGATAGTACAAGGGTTACGACAGGAGCTGAGTTTTGGTGGAGAGGGACATAAGCCGATGATTTAGAGTAAAGTTGGATGCTTGAAGCTTAAATCCTTAGAAACACCTCCCTCATCCAAAACTCACATCTTTCCTTTAAAAAATGTGCAAAAAGACTTTTAGGTATGAAAAAACCGAACAGTTTATCACAAACACCCACTCATACAGCATTCAGAAGTCTCTGTGAGAATCTTGTTTATTCCTCTCTTGTTTAGATAGATGTTGGTGTGAAAGTGGACATGATCAATAAAAAGGGAACAAAAAAAAGTGTTGGAGATTTCTACACACGCTGTGAGCTGCTCACAAAAATTCATTTTGTTTATGCAGCACGAAATTGTCTCACATGAGGTAGCACACCTGGATGACTTATGATTTTGAAGCAGGAAGAAAATACTTTTTTTGTTTCAGATCTATTGACTAACTTACTTTAATCACAACAAGAAAAAAAAGAACAGCTTAAGGAAAAGTACAAATAAATACTTTTATTGGAATTTCTTTTAGGGAACCCCTGTTTTGTGTAAGAGAGGATGCTGCTCATTTCTGTCTCGTTGCCAGTTGCTACTTTGCACCTCTGCTTTGTAGTTCAATCAGCAGTGGCTGGGCCTTTCAAGCTTCCCCCTTTGGCAAGCCAACATGGCAATTAATTGGCCGATTAAATCTTTCATCAGCAAAACCATCAAATACTAATCCTCCTATTGTACAGCACTGATGCAAACAGAGCGTTAGCCTGAACTAAGGAAGCAGCTGACTCAGTCTGAGCTGAAAGTTGATTGGAATTTCCAGGTTTAAAAAAAGCAAAGCATGCGGTTTACAGCTGTTAAGCTACGTTCTTACCATCTTCGGCAATGTGCTTGCAAGCGACCACTTCCAAGGAAAAGTCAATGTAGACACATGTTTTTGGGTTTCCACATTTAATAGTCTTGCATTCATGCGCTGCAAGTTTCTATAATAATTTTTCAACTCTATTTTTCAAAACATCTGACCATTGAATGCGTGTTGAAAGTTAAGCCAGGTAAAACTTTGACCAATCAAAGACCTGGATTTGGTAGTGGTGCATAAATGGCATCCATTTTAATTCATGTAGGTGCCATCTTTTTGAACTATGATTATGGAGGAGAAAGTAATAGGTTTGTGCCTGGATAGAATTATATTACCCCAATTGAATCTGTGAATTCAAAAGGAGACCAAGTCCACAACTTTTCAAAATAAAGATATTATATGTTTTATGGTCTTCAAGGGAAAAGCTTTGCAAGTATTGGTTATCTGTGGAATCGGTGTTATCAGATTCTCTCTTCCTATTAATCTCCTGTCCAAAATGCAGTAATACTCCCATGTTGGTGTGTTAGGACGGTCTAACTAGGGCTAATTTGTCAGTCAGAGAATGATGGCTGTCATGGTGCCTGGTTCAGTTCCCCTCCCCTCCTCCAGCTGCTCCTCTCCTAACCATCACCAGCTGTCGTCACTCAACCTCATCAAACCCTGCTGTTAAAAGAAGACCTCATCCACCAGTTCATCGCCAGATTGTTACCCCTTATGGTGACTAAGCCTGGTCTCAAGTCAGATTTTGCCTTGCTCTCTGTCTTGTGTCTCGCCTTTGACTAACCTTGCTCTCCTGCTTCAGGAAACCATTGCCACGAGTGACGCCAGTGGAACTCAGGACCCGCTTCATGGAGCACCGCTGGAGAACTTCCCCCAGGCTGACCGCGTTCGTACCTCCAGCCACGCCACAAACCACAGCCGCCTTTGGATCAACCTCGGACCACCGGACCTCCTTGGAGAAAATAATAAATAACTTTACCTGTCACTTACCTGTCTCGTTCTCTGGGTTCCAGCACTTGGGTCTGCCACGCTAAGGAAATCATGACAAAATGATCTGGCCAAACCCCGGACCCAGCTGACCCAGAGGGACTCCGTTTCACCATCAGCCAACAGGGTATCGCCCTGAGCCGTCAAGCCGCCGCGCTGGATCAGATCGCTTCCGCCCAACAGGGGCTTTTTCATCGGCTGGACGGACTTAGCCAAACGCTAAGGGAGGCTACAGGTCAGTTAGCTCCTCCGGCTACCACGGCTACACTTCCGGCGCCCAACAATGCTGTCACTGTCGCTTCCGCCGAATCCCCGGAAAACATCCGCCTACAGCCAGAGCCGTTTTTCGGCAACGTAGAGGCCTGCGGCGGTTTTCTGCTCCAGTGTCATCTGATCTTCCAGCAAGCCCCAAGGTATTACCTTTCAGACCACTGCAAAATCACACTCATTATCAACTCCCTTCGCAATAAAGCTTTACAATGGGCTCAAGCTTTCCTGGCGGTCCACCCCATATCCCATCTCTCTTATGAACATTTCCTAGGGGAATTCCAGCTGGTTTTTGACCGACCCAAGAAACAAGAGGAAGCCGCACGTAAACTGCTGGCACTCAAGCAACGTAACCGTCGTGTCTCTGATCATGTTATCGATTTCAGAATCCTGGCGGTGGAGGCTGGATGGTTAGATCCCGCACTCAAGGGAGTTTTCTACCAATCCCTCAATGATAACATTAAAGATCATCTCTGCACACAACCTGAGACCTACACCTTCGAGGAGCTCGTCACTGCCGCCCTTCGCTCGGATACCCGTCTACGTGAGCGACAACGCGAAAGACCACCACCTTCTCGCAAAAGTCCCGTCAGAGCACCACTCAATGATCCTCCACACCTTCTTCCGGGCCCACCTTCCGACTCTCATTTCAGTCCGGAGGAGGAACCCATGCAGATCGGACATTCCAGGCTAACCCCAGAGGAACGACAGAGATGTCGCTTGGAAGGTGCGTGTTTCTACTGTGGAAAGGCTGGGCACCAGATAAACCAATGCCAGGCACGGTTAAACTCCAGAGCCCCCCGTTAGATGACAGGCCGCGGGTGGGTGTGATTTCCTCGGTTACTAAATCTTTTCTTCACGTTCTTGTCAAATTAGTTCACGGTCCCGGAATTATTGATTTACAGGCTTTAATAGACTCTGGAGCTGAACACGGCCTGATCGATCATAGCATTGTTAATCGTTTATCTTTACCTACAGAACGCCTTCAGTCCCCTGTTAAAGAGGCCGGTCTGGGCGGTCAACATCTGGCAATCATCACGCATTGCACTAAACCAATACTAGTCATTGCCTCGGGTAATCATAGAGAACACCTCCGGTTTTTCGTCACTCACTCCCCCCAAAACCCCGTGGTACTAGGGTTCTCTTGGCTCCAGCAGCACAACCCCCAGTTCGATTGGAATCGTTCCAGTCTCTCCAATTGGAGTAGTTTCTGTCTTGCCAACTGTCTGCAGTCCGCAGTGCCCTCTGTTAACACCACAGTTTCTGAACCCGAAAACATCGATCTATCTAATGTGCCTGAATGCTACCACGACTTGCGTCTGGTCTTTAGTAAAGCAAAAGCTAGCGCCCTGCCACGGCACAGACCTTATGATTGCTCCATCAATCTTCTGGAAGGGGCAGCCTTTCCCAAAGGTAGATTGTTTAACCTCTCCGGTCCCGAGAAAGCAGCCATGGAGAATTATATCATGAGGCGCTTTCCTCAGGACTCATTCATCCCTCGTCCTCTCCTGTTGGCGCTGGGTTCTTTTTTTGTGCAAAAAAAGGATAAATCACTTAGTCCTTGCGTTGATTACCGCGAACTGAACCAAATCACCATTAAGGACAAACACTCCCTTCCGTTGATCTCATCGGTTTTTGACTCCATTCAGGAGGCCCGTATTTTCTCTAAACTAGACTTACGTAATGCGTATCCTCTCATCAGAATAAAAGAAGGTGACGAATAGAAAACCGCCTTTAACACCCCCTTAGGCCACTACGAGTACCTCGTCATGCCATTCGGGCTTACCAACGCCCCTGCGGTTTTCCAGCGTCTGGTTAATGACGTTCTCCGGGATTTTATTAATCGTTTTGTATTCGTTTACCTTGACGATATCCTCATTTATTCTAAAGATCCGGTTCAACACCAGGAGCAGGTCCGTCAGGTTCTTCAGAGACTTTTTGAAAATCAGCTTTACGTTAAAGCTGAGAAATGCCAATTTCACACCTCCGTTATTCCCTTCCTCTGGTATATTTTTGAGTCAGGCTGTATCCGTCATCCCGCTCCCTGATTTTGGACCGTTCCCTCCTTGATGAATTTTTTCTCGCCCACCCGGACCGGCGTCCTGGACCGCCTGGAGGCGGTCGTTGAGGAGGGGGTACTGTCATGGTGCCCGGTTCAGTTCCCCTCCCCTCCTCCAGCTGCTCCTCTTCTAACCATCACCAGCTGTCGTCACTCAACCTCATCAAACCCTGCTGTTAAAAGAAGACCTCATCCACCAGTTCATCGCCAGATCGTTAGCCCTTATGGTGACTAAGCCTGGTCTCAAGTCAGATTTTACCTTGCTCTCTGTCTTGTGTCTCGCCTTTGACTAACCTTGCTCTCCTGCTTCAGGAAACCATTGCCACGAGTGACGCCAGTGGAACTCAGGACCCGCTTCACGGAGACCGCTGGAGAACTTCCCCCACGCTGACCGCGTTCGTACCTCTGGATCACCACCGGACCTCCTTGGAGAAAATAATAAATAACTTTACCTGTCACTTACCCGTCTCGTTCTCTGGGTTCCAGCACTTGGGTCTGCCACGCTAAGGAAATCATGACAATGGCAAATCCAAGCTCCGACGAAAAAGATGCCAATAATAATCCCTCTCCTGTGGATTCATTGCAGCAGCTCAGCTGGGAGCAGAGAGTTTGTCATACTTTGAGAAAAAACTTTGCTCAGTCTTTCCGTTGTCAGTCAAGGATGCAAACAAGGTGACTCGCACATCATTAATCCATCTGGCGTGCAATAAAACGCAATAACACTTTCTCGATCCTTCCTTTTACAGGGTGCTCAAACTTTCTCTGAACAGCTTTCTGCCCCCCCTCCCTTTTTTTTAGCGTCCAAACAGTTAGGGTTAAAATCAATTCAGCAGCAGGAACTAAATACTTGTAACACCCCCCCCCCCAACCCCATTGTGTGCAGAGTGTCATTACTGACTATTGGCTCTATCTCTCTGCCTGACTGCTCCCGGTGATGAGCAAACCACGGAAGCAATGGGGAGCAAAGGCAGTCATCTCATTTGCTGCGTTTCCTGTTTTGTCCCCACTCTCTGGAGGACCCAAAGTGCATTCACGGGGATATAAAACTCAGAGGTGCACATCTCCGACCCCCCCCTCCCGGCCCTCTCTTTTAATACATCTTCTCTGAGAGATCCCTGAGAGGGCATCGATTCCCCTCCCGGGAAGGGAAGATGTGTCTCACCCTCTGTGGACTGGATTGATAATGCTGAGCTAAATATAGCCCTGCGGCAAGGAGCAAGAGACCAGGATATTTTTAGAAGTGTTTATGGTGCCACGACTTGGACACTACTTCAGCTGAATGACCAAACAGAGAGGAGAAGGAGGAGGAGGAGGAAGACGTGTAGGAGTGGGGGGCACCAACCCTGCTTCATTGAAAGATTACTTCACTTAGTGGGATTGCATTAAATTAGAGTGGAGAAGGGTGTCCCTAGTTAAACCCAAAAGGATGATCAATTAATTAAAAAAATTCCCCTGTCGGAATTACATAACTTTCTGTTGACGGGAACTTAGATTGATGGCTTCCTCCGTTTCCACTGACTGATTTGACTAATGTATTGGTTTTCTATCTATCAGACGTTGGGATCCATACATTCCACTCTCTATTATGAAGTTTCCGAGTGTTCTTTGCTCATTCAGCTGACTTTCTTTTTTTTCCTTTTTTTTTTTTGAAAGACCCCCTCAGATGTAAATTAGGGTGCTTGTGTCTAAGGATGGAGGAAATATATTAAGAAAAATAAGCTTAAAATGGCATTTCTGAGTATTTCGTTACACAAAAAGTTGTGAATCTGGAGCAGAGACAAAATGCTGTTTGGACTCTGAATCAAAACTGAAACTCCTATATTCCTTGTCGTATTTGTTGCACCCCAATGTTAGATTGGCGGTGCATGGGACTGCAAGCTAACAGGAGAGCACATAAACAGTGAGCTATAATTTATGTGTGACGGGATGGGGATTTGGGATTGATCCACGCCAACAGTCCCAACCACAAATTAGAAGTGAATTCCTAGAAAAGAATACACTTTTAAAATTTTGACTAAAACCAGCATAATCATAATTAACTGACCACTGGGAACACTTTTACAATAGATCATTAATTGTCTATTTTTGTCTGCTTATATTTGTAAATGTATACATTTTTAGACAGATCCAGCATAAACAGTATAAGATGGGAAACTTTCTTTTTGGAAAGTGCTGACTACTTCAAGATTGATTGTTCACTGTCTGCAGTTCCCTGCAGAGCCAATGATGTCAGAACAGAGCGTAAATGCTAACCTTTCTCCAAAGTGAAAGCCATGCAAAAAAATAAGACAAAAATACAGTGAAGAATGCAAAGAAAAGAAATCAACTAGGATGTCGAAACTTTTCTTCTCATTTCTGGTAAGACTTCCCCTCAGGCAAAGATCATTTTCAGAGTTAATTGATTTGTCCTGCTGCGCTCGTTCCTTCTACTCGCAGTCGCACGCTGAGCCACAGAACAGGCTCACATTGGGATATCTAGGAAAATGACAAACAAAATGCTCTCTTTTAGTAGAATCAGAAATCCAGCTGTGATGAGTAGCCATGTGTCTCCGTCTATTGATTCATCGAAAAGGCTTCTGCCATTCAAAACCTGCTCTGGTTTCAGAAATGGATTTTTGTCTTTGGGATTTGGTGCTTGTCTTTATTAATAATTTTACATTCTGAAAACTTAATAAACCGACATAGAGATGAAACATTCATTTCCCTGGACCCTTTTGAGATAAAGACAAAGAACAAGTCAGCTTGTGGAAAAGTTTTAGAAAAAAAGTAAAGTTTTTAATTGAAGACAAAAAATTCCTCTGGTAAGGTTAATGAATCAGTGGAGTAGAAAAAAAATATTACAGCCACAAGTGGTGTCGTATGGCCCACAGGCGCTCCCAGTCCTCGCCGCCCGCCTTTACCAGTCGCCCTCTACTGGTCCACCTCTACCGGTCTGACTCTACCGGTCCAACTCTACCAGTTCGCCTCTATCCGCCCTCGCTGCCCGCCATTACCAGTCCCCCCCCTTCCAGACCGCCTCTACCGGTGTGCCTCTACCGGCCCGCCTCTACCAGTCCGCCTCTACCAGTCTGCCTCTAACGGTCCGCCTCTACCAGTCTGCCTCAACCAGTCCGCCTCTACTGGTTCGCCTCTACTCGCCCTCGCAGCCCGCCTCTACCGGTCCGCCTCTTCCGGTCCGCCTCTTCCGGGCTGCCTCTAGCAGTCTGCCTCTACCGGTCCGCCTCTACCAGTCTGCCTCTACCGGTCCGCCTCTACCAGTCTGCCTCAACCAGTCCGCCTCTACCCTGTCGGCCTCTACCAGTCCGCCTCTACCGCTCAACCTCTTCCGGGTCGCCTTTACCAGTCTGCCTCTACCGGTCCGCCACTACTAGTCCGCTTCTACCGGTCCCCCTCTACCGCTCACCCTCTTCCGGGCCGCCTCTACCGGTCCACCTCTACCAGTCTGCCTCTACCGGTCCGCCTCTCCCGGTCCGCCTCTACCCGGTCCGCCTCTACAACTTGTAAGTGCAACCTTTTTTTCACAGTCTCAAACGTTGCCACAAAATAGCAGACAAGCATTTTTTTTTCCGGCTCCATTAGAGATTTTGGCCACATTTGTTTTGTTCATGGTTTTGCTTGCCGTATGTGGCGGGGTGAAATTTTCACTCAAAGGTGCAGAAATTTTTCTAACTACAGAAACATTATGGTCCATGGACCATAATACCCATATTTGACATAATAACAATTATGGACCATAATAAAAAAACTGTTTAAATGAGCCATTTTATCCAAACTCACCTGTAGATAGCTACAGGGCCGGAGGTTGGGCTTGAGATCAGAGGGAATCATGGGCTTTTCTAGATTGAGTGAAGACTTCCTGTAGGCTTCCTTGGCTTGGCTTACAGTAAGCGTCGACCAGGAGCTCCTCTTCATAAATTTGCCCTCTGGCGCCATGCTCATGCTCTCGCACACCGAACACTTGACGTCGTTGTTACTCTTTGAGGTTTTGAGGGAAAGGTCTCCTGCCAGGTGGCTGTGCACTGAGTCGGGGTAACAGTGGGTAATGTGGTCCACAGGATGCTGTGACATGATGCTTGGCGTTCTGTATGTGCTGTCACTGTCCAAATTGTCATCTGAACTCCACCATCCTCCAGAGCGATGCTTGCCGCCCCCCTCCGATTTGCGATCTTTACTTTTGCTGCGTTTGCTGTGTTTGTGGTGGCCTTGATGGTGGTGATGGTGGTGGCGTGAGCTGTCCCTGTGCGAGTCGCTCTTGGTACCGTTCATCTTGGAAGAACCCTCTAGGGAGTGCGACTTGGTAAAAAGTTTTTGTACAGAGTGGACCAAGTGTCGGATTCGTCCGGGGCTTTCGTTGCGATGCTCTGTGGTTGTGGTTGTGGTGGCTGTACGTTGGTACTGCAGTGTGTGAAAGCCATCCCGGTGCAGCGGCATCTGCTTTTCAAACTGGTCCAACAGGTTGGCTGGGATTCGGTTCATTTTGCCACTGCCACCGTGGGAGGAGCTGCCGTCGTCTCTGGAGTCTCTTCCACCGGAAGTGTTTCCGCCGCTGTCCCGGGAGCCACTGCCATAGTGCATACGAGGGAAAGTGCTACTAGAGATTGAGTGGTCTGTGGCAGATAGTGACATGGGCATCATCATACACTCAGAGTGGATGGAGCTACGTGGGGAGCAGCGGTGGAGACTTTCGAGGGGGTAGCTGTCAGTGGGGCTGAGGAGGTAGGAGGGGGAGCGAGCATCACCATGGAAATGGTGGTCCAGGGGATGGTCACATTCAGCCAGGCCGCAGGTGTGAGCTGAGGTGGGGGATGTGAGCTGGAGCTGGGGCGGGCGGCCACCAGAGAGACCCTTCATGTTCCGTGGTGGAGGGGTGTAGCTGTCCTCATCGAAGTATTGCGAGGGTGACCATGAATACTGCTGGTCTGTAGAAGAAAGAAAACACAAAAACATGGAAATGTTTATAAAAGATTTGTCAAAAAAAGTTTTCATTAAAGGGATTTATGTTTATGATAAAGGACTGGGAGTAAAAACTAAAATAATATTTCTGAGATTAAAAAAAATACCTTAACTCCACTGCTTTTTCTCTTTTAATCAAATCTGTTGTGGCCCACTGTTGTGGAGGTAAGGGAAGAAGGGGGCAGAGAAAATGAATAAAAGGAGGGGCAGACGGCGAGTAGGAGCCTGCATCGTCATTTATCCAATGCAAAGTGAAATAATAGCCTATCACTCTGTGGTGCTGGTGTCATCCGTCAAACCCAGAGGTGTGCTCTGATAGGTGCATAGACAGATCAGTCCTTGGGAGGCGATCACCAAATGCACTGACGCTCCCTTCTGTTGGTCATGTAGTCTCAGATTAAAAAACAGCGCTGGTGGATTGGTGTCCAAGGGCAAATATCCCACCTCTGTGGTCCATCGTGTTAAAGTAAAATTACAGAGAACATTCACTTGATCAGTTTGTCAAGCCACCGTGTCCTTTTCCTTTAGGGTCATGCCTTCAAATTACACCAAAATGACGGTTTAAATGCTCTGCTGCACCATGATGTGCAATATATTTGTTTGTCCCAACAAGACTTTATTCAAGAGTCAGTAAAAACTCTTTATGACCTTCCTTTTAAAGTGGCTAGATTTATGGGGTTCACTTATAAGACCTCAGAATATTCTTCATAGGCGTAAACTTTTTTACTTCTGAACAAAGATCCACGACTGGTTTCCCTATTCTGCACCAAAACATAATTATTATAGTACAACCGTTTACCCAAGGACTATTTTTTAACTTATTTGGACTCCGTTTGGTGAAATACAAAACAAACATTATAAAGCTAAGCCCACTTGCTCGCAATTGATATGCATCATAAACTCATGCACTGAAGCAGAAACCCCATAAAGTGAAGGACAGTGGTTATGAGCTGCGGAGGAAGAGGAGGGCAACAGGGAAGAGGACTCCAGACAAAACAGTGTCTCTTTTAAAGTGCGCCAACAATGACGAGATTTAAATAAATCCTGCTACCATCTTTATTTAAGGATTTAACATTTCTGACTCAAATGTCTAAACATGGGTTTTTAAAAAAAAATCTTCCCTTTCCCCCAACATAGAAACACATTTAATTTGATGGTGTTACTTAACTATGACAGAGACATAACTGTTTTATGTGTGATGTTGCTTTCAGTCAGAAACTCTTAGAAAACATGCAAATGTTTGTTGTTTGTAGGGCTATTGTCATTTGAATTCAAAAGTTAAAAAAAAAAAAAAAACCTCAAAGTACTACACACAGAGAAGGGGACTTGGAGTTGACAGACTTGGCCCCAAAGACCTAAGACTTGAGGTTCATTTGTTCACCGGTATTCTTATTTTTCGTCACTGGGACATCACTATTAGGTCTAAAAATAAAAACTCTTTTTTTTTTTTTTTTTTTCCTTTTTTTAACTTGTCCTGTCCAACAACTGGGCAGTCAGATGAGAGCTGAGGGCCTCTTGGGTTGGACATATTTTACTTTAACAAGAGGGGTTATTAATCTTCAGACAAACCATAGGTATGTCTGAATAAACCCCTTTTGTAATTGAGGCCAAACTTTATTAATTTCAAACATGTCTGAAAATCTTTGGTGTTGGACCGGACGGAAAAGGAAAGAGGGGAAGAAGAGAGAGGGACGTTAGAGAGAGGGGGGGTAGGGGGTGATAATAGGAGGGGAAGGGGGGTAAGACCATGAAGCAGCATAAAGCAACAAGTTTACTGGTTGTTAATCATTATGGTAAGGTTTAAATGTAAAAAACAAACAAAAAAAAGGGCGGAGCCTGTCCACACACACACTCAAATGTTATAAACACACCTGTTAGTTGCAAAAATGTCCACCTGTCGACATGTACACAAAACAGATAGTGTTCACACACATACTTATGCCTTAAATCCAACTAGTGTGAAATATTTCAGTCCTTCAGTCATGCAAACACCTGTGCTCAGGTGAGTGTTTATGTTCTTCTAAAATGGATGGTGGAACGTGAAAAGAAGGAGGGAGAGTGCCCAGCCATCCCCACCCCAAGACCCCCACCGCACCAGCAGCGGCAGCCGGAATCCCCCCAACGCCACACGGGAACCGGCAGGGAACAACCGCCGCCCGGGCGACCAAGCCCGCCACCCAGGCCAGGGCCAGCAGGGCCGCCGCAAGGCCCCCAGAGCCAGAGAGCAGGGAGGCACGGAGGGAAAGAGAGCGCCGCCCCAGCCCAACCAGGAGAGTAGCCCCCCCCGCCGCGCCGGGAGAACCCAACGCAGGGCCCCACCAGAGAAGGACGCCCACAGTCCCAGACGAGCACCCCACCACCACCCAGCAGTTCCGGGCATCCCCAAATAAAAACTATTTTAATCCAAGCATTTTGTATTACAGAAGAAGCACCAACTGTCTGTCTGATAAAGGTAGTTTTATGAGAATCTGTGACAAAATTTTCATTTGAACTCTTAGGCTACGTTAACACTGCAGGCTGAAACAACCCAATTCCAATTTTTTTTGCCATTATGTGACCCGTATCTGATCTTTTCAAATGTGACCCAGGCCACTTGGGTATGTGGTCCTGAATCCGATACATATCCGATCTTTTGAAATGCGACCTCCGTCTGAACGGCCAGGCCACATGTATCCGACCTGTATGTCATTGATGCGCCACAAACGTCATAATTCTGCATTGAATTAGGCGGGAACGAGAACATAAACATCAACCATGGCGGACGATGCTGCTAAGACCAGTCAGTGGAAGGGAAGCAAGGTCCCTGACCTTCTCCTGGGCCGAAGGCGGATCCTCCTTCGGTTCACTTCCCCGTTTGGACCCTCAGATTCTCCAGAGCGGGTTAACTAAGAGTCAACAGCAGTTTTTCTGGGGGAAGCCTTCTTTTATTATCGTCCTCTTTCCTCCGTAACACACAACATGAATGTGCGCCCCCAACACACTTCCGCTGCTCCGTCTCACTCCCTCCTGCGCTGCACGCGCTCTCTCCTGTCTCTTACATACAAGCACGCGGCCACAGCACATACACATTCCCATTCCACAACAGTGGGTACAGACGATCCTGGCTCCAATGCCTTCTTAAAATGAGAAAATTGTAATTGTGCTGGCTCCTTTGTGAAAATAAATATGATAACGCAAAAAGAGCTCCGCTGTTGACAACACTGTTGTTGACATCCATTGTTAACGTTAGCTACTTCCTCAAACAACAAGTGTCGTTGTTCACCGTTGAATACTCTTCTGCGCATGCAGGTTATTTCTGAGTCATTTCAATAAATTAAATGCGATCACAAAAGTTCGCATTTAATTGGAAATGTGAACAGCCTTGCACAAAACAATTATTTTTTCAAAAATCAGAATTGAGCCCTGCAGTGTGAACGTGGCCTAAGTTTTTGAACTTGAGATCCAACCAGATAATCTTTTGACCTATTGTCAAAGCGTTCCCAGTGGTCTTTTAAATGTGATTATGCTGTTTTTACCCCCTCCCCAAAAATACCATTTGTTTTTTCTAGGTCATAGTAATTTTTTAGAAATTTACCTCTAAGATTTGGGTGGGATTGTTGGCATAAAACAAGCCTCCCCCCCTTCCTGTCATCCATCAGTGTTTGGGCTCTCCCACTAAGTAGAGCCTGTGGCCCGCTTAGCGTATTTTCTACGTAACAAATACAATATTTTTTAAACATTATTTTATCTGCTCCTTATTAAAAACTATTTGAATTAAAAAAATAAAACTCAGATATGCAATTTTAAGCTTAAATTTTTTATATATGTCCTCTATCATCAGAAAAAGGTAGGACACCAAAAACACAATTTTTGATTGTGCTGAAAACATGAGTCTTGAATTGAAGTTTCACCAAAATTTCCTAATTAAGACGTGCAGAAAGAGGCTGGTGAGCATCTCTGACTATACAATTAACACGTTTCATCCTTTACAGTTTTGGAGCAGACTCACTTATATTTATTCAACCCTACTAAACCAAATATGAAAGTCTAGAAAAAACTCATCTTAAATTTTCGGTCTGGTTTTAGCATGCATCACAACCAAACTTTTGTTCCAGCCACACCTCAATCATTCTCTTCTGTTTATGCCAGGAAGTCACAGATACTACTATTGCCACCACTAAACTACTAATTCTGACACATTTGGATTGGATGGAAGCATTTGGCAAGCGGAATCAAGTTTGTTCAACCAATTGGAAGCGACACATGGCAAAGGTAGAAAAGAAGCAAGAAACTCTACCAAACTCTAGGTAGTGTCAGTGCAATATCTTAAATAGCCAAATTAACTGAGTGTTGAATGATTGCAGGCAGCTCTTGCATCATAAAACCCTACTGACCTCAACCATTTGTTATTAGTTGGCATTTGATGTACTTAAATGTCTTCAACACAGTTTGTGCACTGTTGCCACCAACGTAAAAAAGTGACAGCAGATGAAATGCTTGCAGATTTCCGTGTAGATGCAGTAGGATTAAAGGTTACAAGGCTGAGAACTGGGTTGGATTTTGCATTTGATTATTTTTTCTGAAGTGTTGTTAGTAAAACATATGCATGGATGTTCATGTCACAGAAAATGTTTTCAAAGTTCAGCCTCTTTTTTTTTTAATGAGGTCTAAGATCTCAACCCCGGCAGAGCAGAAGCGTTCTCATGATGCTCTCCATCTGTTTGGATGAAAAACAAATGTATAGTGTTCATTACCAGGCAGCCGGATTTAGAACTGTATCTACTTTAAGCATTGGAGTGCAGGGAAAAATAAACTATATTCCCAAAAGAGAAAATAGTTTTTGTAACTAAATTGCAAGTGTCTGTCCAAAAAAGAACGTTTTCTAGAAAAAAACGGCAATAACACCTGGTCATCCTTATCCCTGTTCACTGCAGCTGGCAGATGAAGCCTGAGATGACGGTGCATTATTGATTGATGTGAAACAACCTTTCCATTTGATGTTATGCCGCTGTTGCTTCAAGGCCTTTCTTTTGACGGCTGACTTTTCCCTGAGGTGCTTAAGGAGTTGCGCTGAATAAATTATCCACCGGCGGAGTTCAGGCACTTCCTGAGATTATAAAACTGATGACAGACTCATCCTCCTTAATCTCTCACTGCTCTTTTTTCCCCCTTCTTTCTATTACAAAATTCATCCTTACAGGAAAAGTAACAAAAAATAAGTGTGAAGGAAGGACTAAAGAGATATTCGTAATATTTTGAAGGTTATTTAATATTTGAACATGGCAAACAGACTTCTCAGTTGGTGTGTACCACAGTTGGTGTGTGCCACAGTTATTCAGTAAGCAGCGAGACAAGCATGAGTGACATCTGCAGAAATGGAGAGGGCTTGTTGTTTTTACACTGGTACCATCACTTGCTATCACATTATCAGCTTTGTGGCAAGGGTGCCAACGGTTTTAAATGGAGTGTAAGGAGGGATGGCAGATTTCAAAATCTGGAGGGAATTCAAGTTTAAACTAAGATACGTAAGTAACACTTTATTTAATAGGAAAATAATGCTTGATTATGATATAACCAACATTAAAACGGACCTTTATAATATAGTGATACCAGAAATATGAAGCAATAAATGGACAAAACGTTTTCAATCCAGTAATGAAACATATTGTTATTATATCTTATTATTAATTATATTAATTTTATTGTCTGACCAAACATATTGTATAAAACAGGAAGTGGCTTGAGTTGCCAGGTTTGGTGAGGCCAGTTGGGAGTCTGGTCGGTGCAGGATGAAGTTCTGTTTCGGGTCGGGGGTTACTTTGTGGGTCTTTTTTCCCATGGAAAGTCCGCTAAGGGCTCTCACTTAGAGGGGTTGGCCGTGCCTGCCGCTGGATGTCTACGCTGCTTCGACACACCCCTGCTGCCAAGCTTGAGAGGCTTGGTGTCCCATGCCTGGAAGATGAGGGGGGTTGGGGGAGGAAGGGAGCTCCAAAAATGGTAACAGATTGGATGGTTGAACCCAAAGATCCTCTTATCTGGGGATGCCAACAGCTGGTGCAATGGAGGTTGTGGCCCTTGGGCGTTGCCTCTCCAGGTCTAGAGGCCTTCTCTATACACTGTGAGGGGAGTACATGAGATCTCTTCCTGGGATGGGACTTGAACTGTCTGTGTTCCTGGGCCTTCCTGTTCTATGGCAGTTGGTTCTCTCCTAGTGGACCCACTTGCCCTAATTCTCTGTGCTGGTATTGGGCAATCCAGGGTTGGTTGTCCTTTGGTCTACTTCTTTTTGCTGGGGAGCCCTGGCTGCTGATGTGGACATGGGACGTGGGCATGAGTCTGGTTCTCACCTTCCTTTATTTATTCAGTAACATCACTGTGCATTTAAGTAAACCCACACTCTCTTGCTCGCCATGTCATCAACACAGACTTATCTGTACGTGCATGTATAGTGGCTCTTGCCAGTTACTGATTCTGCAAGTCGTCTCATTCTAGGAAGATAAGAGACATCAAGAGCTTGGGATGACCTGGTCATTGACTTGTTTTCTACACAGTTGAAAAAAATTCATTCTTAAAAAAAAAGACATACAAATTTGATTTCCTGGATTCTACATTCTGACTCTCACAGTTAAAATGTACCCATGATGAACCTTATAGAGCTCTCTCATCTTTCTAAGTGAGACAATTTGCAGAATTGGTAAGTGACAAATATATATTTTGCCATAATCATAATTAAAAGACCACTTGGAACGCTTTTACAATAGATCAAAAGATGATCGAAGTGGGATTTTCATTCTCCCTTTCTTTTCTATCCTCTTTGAAACCTAAAATGAATATACAACTTGATAAAAAAACAAAACTTAATAGTTTAGTCTTAAATGTAAGAGGTTTATACAAATACAAATACAAATACTTTGTTCATCGCGGGGCTATGGTCTAAAAATATTCCACAACCTGTAAAATACATGAGGTAGAATTACAGATGTTCTAAGGCTGTAAAACTGCTCACTACACACTTTATACACTTTTCTCAGACACACATGAACATTTTCACAATTTTCTCACTTGTTTAAACTCTCAAAATTCAAACCTTTGCTGAAAAATACGTCCAGGATAGGATCTGATCGTGACGATTTATGTAAATGTGGTAAACTGAACAAATTCTGTAACGTAGACATGGCACAGAGAAGATTGATTGACAAGGCCAACAGCCAATCAGGATGCAGAGCACAGTACACTGTTTAAAGAAAAAAAGTATGTATATTTAAAAAAATCCACGAGACTGCGAAAGGTGAACTGCGATAAAGCAAGGGAACATTGTACACATTGTGTCCAAAGAATACAAAATTCTAGAACAAAATTCATCCAAAATGAGAGACGTCTGCTTTTATCTGTTAGCTTAGCAGCTAAAAAAGGAAAAGGAACATCAAGGAAGTTGCTGATTGGGGACTTGAACTTATTTTTGCCGGTGTGCTCTGACAGCATGCTGAGTGTGAGCAAAGGTCGTTTTGCTTCTCTTAATGCATTAGCATTTAAATAGCATTATATCTTCACTGAGTTTCACTGAAAGCCCCGTCTCTTCTTTTGGCTCAGACTCTAACCAGAGCTGAAAACAAAGTTAAAAGATAATGAAGCGCTGCACTAGACTGGGAGATCAAGGGTGTGCGACCTTCAGACTTGGCGTGTTAGCATTGCGCTTGAACTGCACGGCACAGTTTAAGAGACGGTTTGGATGAAGGCAACAGTGACTTCTAACATTTAATGCAACACGTGAGGGAAAGTCTTTTAGATTTTGTATCAGAGAAAAAACATTTTTATCGGGCATAAAAATCTTCAAACTGCTCAGATAAAAGTAATTTTCAGTGTAAAATCTTAACTGTCTGATCGGTGCTGATCATGTATGCCAATGCCATGTCAAAAATGTCTTGGAAGAAGTTAGCAAGAGTCGGGTTTACAATTTTTAAGGTCATGCCACACAGCCACTACGTACATATGCGTATAATAGAAAAGGTGAGAAACATTTTGGTCTTTACATGAAATTGTTCACATATGCATTACAAATGAACCACATAAATGAACGTAGAACATGAAACGTGTGTGATTATTGTGCTGTTTATATATGCTGTGATGTGATGTGTGACCAAGTGATGTTTGACCAATTACACAATTTGTAGATGAATATATGATATATGCGCCGTATACGCGATATAAAATTTGTTCATCGGTGGTCATGTATGAAAATCTCGATAGATTCACATAGAACGGTTGAGGAAAACCACTTATTTGCACATTCATCTCGCAAAAATCCTGCACAATTGGGTAAGATTTATGTAATAATTACATACAAACTACATCAAATATCTGTCAATTCTCAACCGACCAGAAATTTTGAATAGCTGAAAACCGAATTCACATTCAGACCCATCAGCCAAAACCCTCGACAGAAATCAGCGATGAATGATGAACACAAGAAACACTTGCAAATTAGGCATATCCTGTTTGGATCACAAAAGACCGAAATATACGTGGAAAATGCCTAACACGTAGTGGTCTTTGTGACAAGGCCTTTAGATTCAATGGTAAGTACATATCTTAAAGGTTTAATGATTTTTATGAACAAGCAACATTTCTTGGTGCTGCCTTTATCACCATGCAAAATAAGCATGGACCCTTGAGAAAGCCATAAAGGGTTTGGGACATACCAAATTTTGCAGTCTCTTAAGAGACCACTGGAGGCTGGCGCACAAAGGGAGCGATTTCAACTTAACTCCCAAATGAAAAAGTTAGATTTTTATTCTGAAAGTATACAGTTGTTTGGATAAATTATTTTGCAGTCAAATTCATGACAACACACAATGAGACGGAGGTTTTTGAAATGGTCACTCACTAGGATTTTATCAGAGCTCAAATTTCTGCATTTTTGAAATGTTTTTGTTATTTTTAGGTGGATGTACCAATGGGTGTAATAAAATAACCTCCTCCTCTACTTTGTTTCACCCACCCCATTGGCCTTTTCCAGCACCATGTTGAGTTGACTTTAGTAACGTGTGGTCAAGATGGTTCATTTTTTACTCCTGCATTTAACATAAAAGGTCAGAAAACAGTAAAAGGTTGAAGGTCACTTGTTGAGGATGTAAAAAAGGACAAAGAAACATCTAAATGTGCATGAATTTCCAGTAGCTTTGTAATAGTCACCCTGAACACAGTGAATACAATTATCATAGATGTGAGGATGTGAGAAGAACACGTCTTATTATTTATTTGTGATGCAGACACATAAGCGAAAGATTTTAAAATGTGGTAGGAGTGTGTGTTAACATTTTCTGTGAGCTTTCTTTGTTAAGCTTCAGTTTGTATGCACTGTTATTATAATGGTAATTCAAAGTATAATTGTTTTGCTACACTAGTGGTATTTGACTCATTTGTCAGAGTGTCAGATTTTTACAGTGATAAGTAATTCCAGTGAATACACTAACTCCCAATATTCTTAGGAACAAGTTAAAACAACACAGACCGACACCACCACATGTTAGCCATGTTAGCACTTACAATAACACCCAAACTTATTTGGAGCAGAATGATTCCATATATAAGGATTTAGGCTTTTAAGGCACACCATTGTCTTTTGAAATAAATCCAGACTTTAAAGTGTGCCTTTTAGTGTGAAAAATAACAACAACTATATCCCTAGGTAACAGGAATATAAAAATTATGTATTTGTAAAATTATTCCATTTTACAGATTAGAGTGCTTAGCTATTTTTAGACATTTCTGTGGTTTCATTTTCCACTAAGACACCCAAGAGTGCTAAAGATGGTAGAAGGAGGGAGACCCCCCTTTCTAACCCCTCCATGGTAATCAAAGTCTGCATCCCAACAAATATTTCCCTGCAGGGAGGACATTTTCCCGCCAGTCCAAAGCAATAGATCAGGAGAAAAGAAGCTACCAGAGGTTGAGTCTGAGCAAACAGCAACATTCAGAGGGAGAGAAATTATGTAAGCGTATATGTTCTGGGATGGGACAGGAAGACTCAAACTACTGCAGACTGCAAAATGGTTCTGATGGAGAGGAAACAGAAGCTATAAAAGCCGACATAAATATTCATGTGCTCTGCAGAAAGATCCATAAAATTCTGGCACTTATTTCTTTAAATATGATTGGCCGACTTTCTCAGTGAATGTTAAAACCGCAGTCGCTCTTCTCTAACACTCAACTTCACCTTCAGTCGGCAAGGTGAATGTCGCCAGGCTTAAGTATTTGGCTGCAGAGAGATTACGGCGGGCAGATAAGGAGAAGGTGCTGAATGTCTGAATACTTATCGTGACTCAGCTAACGATGGAGTGTTTTATCTGTGCTCGCTCAGCGCTTCTCCCTGACTCCCTGTCCTGCTGTCAGTCAAAGTGGGGGCTAAAACATTGGATGATGGGGAGAAATTCAACAACGTGTAAAAAAAGAAAAATCTGTTTTCTTAGTTTAATATGGCATAAAACATTAATTTTATTAATTTAAAGTAATCTTTTGATCAATTTTCAAAGTGGTCATAATTATGGAAGCAACAGGAGTTAATTTGAAGTTGTGGCAGGACTGTTTGGGTGGAGTAAGTACGCCCCCATTTTCCATCATCTATCTGTTTTCATGCACTCCCGCTAGCCTAAAGCCCCTTATAACCCCAAATTAACATCACCGGTGGCGACAGGAATAGTAAGCAATAAATGAGCTATCCAGCTATACAGCTTTGAACCAGAGGCCAGGTCAGACGAGGAAACCGAAGAGGTACATGGATCTATTTGTCTTCAAGTAGATGCATCAGAATGGAGCAGAGCAGGAACCATGTAGTCTGCTTATTGTAGCACCTATGTCACTGCTACAAGCTCCTGATTCACCACGATTTGAATAAAGAAATACTTAGAAACACAATTTAAATCTTATTTTTCTGTAAAGAAGTCCTCCACCATTTGGAAAAAGGCCACAAAGCATGTTAAAAACACCAAAAACACAATTTTCATTGGAGTGGGTCTTTAAGTAGCTGGTACTTTAAAATATAATCACTTCTTTTTGGTAAAGATTGGGGGGGGGGATGAACAAATATAGTTGTTTTTTTAAATAAAATCTGAAACTCTATAGGATGAGTTGGCATCTACACAGAGGAATCATAAATCCAGTGAAGCTCTGCAGCTATGAATAAACCATGCTGAATGTGAAATTCTGCCACAGGAAAAGCCCAGCAAGTGTGTAACAGACAAAGAGAGAAAGTCCCATCTTATGTAACAACTAGGACTGCATTCCCATGCAGCTTGTTATAGGAAGCCTCAGAACCGCTGTTGCTGTAGCAACGCGCTCTGAAGTTCACATCTTTTGCTGTCTTCGCAGTCACAGAGGAGTTCAAGGGAAAACAGAGCCAATTTAGCAATGTCACTGTCTTTGTCTGCAAGGATGGAACAAAACCAAAGAATACAAGTTGAGATGTCTACTTAAACATTTATTAGATGTTTTTTTGTGTGTATCTTCATTATATCAACTTTCCTGGAGCTACGTCATGCTTTCTGTCAGTGTAGAGAACCCACTCAAGCCACGAGAGACCAAAAAAAAAAAAAAAAACACACATAAAAGTCATGAAAAAGACAAGTCCTCAGCCTTAAGAAGACAGCTGAAACATGCTCCCCTCGAAAGTAATTTTCCTCTCTGCAGACCACAGCATGACCAGATAGTGGAAGGTGGGGGCCTCCCTTCTCCAAGCCGTAATGACTTTTTTGAGGACGGCAGTGAAACTGACAGTCGAGCTCAGATCTTTGTTTCCGATTTTCTTTTTCATATCCGAAAGTGACACATTAGAGGCTCTCTTGCTGGGATGTTAATTTTGAAAAGAAAACCTTCTATTGATCAGAATTAAAAGGTGCTACAAGGACAACAATTACCCAAATACCCCAAAGGGGTATGAAAAGTTGCCTGCCACTTGGGGGAGTTGAACCTGGGATCATCTGACTGTAAATGCAATTAGTAGAAGTGTTTTACTGGTCTAATTTTACAGCTGTGGTGAAGAAGCTTTTTGCAAAGACCTACACAAACTCGAAAAACAAATGGTGCTGATGCAAACAGAAACCACCACTCTGTAGGGATGAGACTGCCTGGATATCATTGATGTTAAAGAACATTATACGTCACCATTTGTTCTACCATCTATATTCAGCCTTTAAACTATGCAAAGGTTAACTGCTTACCTAATGGTCTCCTTTACACAAAATAGAACACATTAGAAAGCCTTTTCTATAAAGGATTTCTTTAGATTTTCTTCCCGAGATTTGAAAAACTGTTCCAATATTGCGGTTAGATCAAAACGGACACAAACCAAACTTTTTTGTCCCCAAAAACCCAAATTTTATTTAAAATTAATCTTGATGGAAATTATTCTTAAGCTAATGCAAAATTGAAGAAGTTGTACAGCCAAAAGTCCACAATAGAGAAGAAATGGTGTTTTCCAAAAATAGATGTGTATCTTCATAACTACAACTGTATGTATTGAAAATGGCAAAAATGTGTTTCATTTTTTAGGACAAACAAACACAATGCTCCCTTTCAAACATCTCAATTACAGTATGTATGAATTCCTTGCACATCAATAAGAGTGATATTCTGTCACATTTCTAAGGCCGTGTCACACATTCACTACGTATATTTTGAGCATGTTGCACTGATTAAAATTTATAATACATAATATTTGTGGAAAAAGTGAGAAAAATTGTGGACTTTAAGTGGAATTTGTATCACAAATGAACCACATTAAAACCACAGAAGTACAAATAAATCATGCAATAATCATGCACGGTCAACGTAGAACATGAACCTCGCTTGATTATTGCGTTGTTTGTAACTCATTAGCAATTTGTGCGACAATTACATGACTTAAATGTAATATGTGCGCCGTGTCTGCGATATAAAAGTTATTCATCGGTGGTACATGCATGAAAAGTCTGTTAGAAGTACAGTACAGACCAAAAGTTTGGACACATCTTCTCATTCAAAGAGTTTTCTTTATTTCATGACTATGAAAATTGTAGAGTCGAATTAACACATGTAGAATTAGATACATAACAAAAAAGTGTGAAACAACTGAAAACATGTCATATTCTAGATTCTTCATAGTAGCAACCTTTTGGTTTGATTACAGCTTTGCACACATTCTCTTGAATGTTCTAGCAGCAGACACATTTCTACAAAAACTGTTAAAGGAGACTGTGTGAATCAGGCCTTCATGGTAGAATATCTGCTAGGAAACCACTGCTAAAGAAAGGCAACAAGCAGAAGAGACTTGTTTGGGCTAAAGAACACAAGGAATGGACATTAGACCAGTGGAAATCTGTGCTTTGGTCTGATGAGTCCAAATTGGGGATTTTTGGTTCCAACCACCGTGTCTTTGTGCGACGCAGAAAAGGTGGACGGATGGACTCTACATGCCTGGTTCCCACCGTGAAGCATGGAGGAGGAGGTGTGATGGTGTGGGGGTGCTTTGCCGGTGACACTGTTGGGAATTATTCCAAATTGAAAGCATACTGAACCAGCATAGCTACCACAGCATCCTGCAGCAACATGCTATGTCATCAAGTTTGCGTTTAGTTGGACCATCATTTATTTTTCAACAGGACAATGACCCCAAACACACCTCCAGGCTGTGGAAGGGCTATTTGATCAAGAAGGAGAGTGATGGGGTGCTGCACCAGATGACCCGGCCTCCACAGTCACCAGACCTGAACCCAATCGAGATGGTTTGGGGTGAGCTGAACTGCAGAGTGAAGGCAAAAGGGCCAACAAGTGCTAAACATTCTGGGAACTCCTTCAAGACTGTTGGAAGACCATTTCAGGTGACTTGAAGCTCATCAAGAGAATCCCAAGAGTGTGCAAAGCAGTAATCGAAGCAAAAGGTGGCTACTATGAAGAACCTACAATATGACATATTTTCAGTTGTTTCTCTCTTTTTTGTTATGTATATAATTCCACATGTTAATTCATAGTTTTGATGCCTTCAGTGTGAATCTACAATTTTCATAGTCATGGAAATAAAGAATACTCTTTGAATGAGAAGGTGTGTCCAAACCTTTGGTCTGAACTGTACGTAGAACAATCTTGGAAAGCCACAAATTTGCGATTGTATTAAGCAAAAATCCCATACAATTGTGTAAGAGTTATGTAAAAATGCCGCATAAACTACGCAAAATACACATAAACTACGTAATTCTGAACTAAAAATTCTGAACAGCTTAAAATCGAATTCACGTCAGGACCTGCCCGCTGAAAAACCCTCAATGGACATCTGTTTACATCAACGAATGGTGAATGCAAGAAACTTTTATGTATCACAAAAGACTGAAACTTCATAAGTGGAAAATGCGCAAAATGTGACTGTGCGGCTGTGTGACATGGCCTTTAGACTATTTGGAAATAGACACTCCTAACTGGCTTCCGAAAATTTCAAAAATTTCTTAGTGTTATAAATACTCATTGTTTTCCAGTGTTTTTAAATGTCCGATGTAGGGTTCTATGTTTTTGTATTTCAAATTTTTAAAAGATTAAACCCCTTGAAATCTTTCTGCAAAGGGTTAATCAAACCCAACAATGTCAATGTCCCCCCAAAAAAGAAAATTAGAAGAAGATCTTACTTTTTTCTGTCTAGACTCCAGTATGTGGCAAAAAAACATCAATAAATCCCAACTTACAAGTACCGGTAATCCTTTGCCTGGTCTGAATTTTTGACATCATTTCTTTTTTATTTTACTTTGTGTATCTGTTCTAGTCTTTAATGATTCTTAGGTAGTTTCTCCATTTAATACTACATATTGTGTTTTGTAAAAAAAAAAAAAAAATCACAAACTCTGTATTAAATGATTCTTCTTCTTGTTGTGCTGTCATGAGGCCATCTCAAAGCAAAGTAACACCAGTAGAAGCGCACAGCAGGTCATAAAGGACTATCATGAGCAACAAAAATGACAGATGGAAAACAGCTAGACAACCGTCTGGTACTACTTGAAATGACAGGGGATGCTGAGTCAGCATGAGGTGAATAGAAAAATCTTCTAGATTCTGAAAAATCCATGAGTAAGTTAAGACAAAAGGATCTAAACAGTGATTTCCCTTTGCTTATTGCCTTTTATAAAGTCTCATATGAGACTGTAATATACATCTGTTACACATACACCCATATGACACACCGATGCTGCTCTAATTATCGACATCTGTGCAAAAACGATCTTTTGGGTCCCTGCTGGCTTTCATTTGCTTCCCCAGGCAGTCACTAAAAACACATGATCCCAGTAATAATTCAACGGAGAGAGGGGCTGATTGAGTTGCACCCTGAAGATCCATTGGAAGGAGCTGTAATGGGCTGAAGGGAGGCAAGGAAAACATGGATGTTGGCTTTTGTAACAAGCAGACTGGATTGGGTTACAGGACGGTGGCTGTCAGCTGCAGTTTGATGCTGAAGCGAAGCAGCCTGGTTAAAAAAAAAAAAAATTAAAAAAAGAAAAGCACTCATGGGCAGAGAGAACATATCGACAGCAGGTGTTTGGATTGATTGGTGACAAACCAATGTTGTAACCCATTTTCAGCTGCTGCTCCTGCTGCCATATTCCCCCTGGGGGGGTCTCTCTTACTGTAGCAGCTTTGTCTATATATTGTCAACAAGCCATTTTTGACTCTCTGAAGTGAGAGCGAATAATTCATGGTGTCATTCTGGCTTGCATACATATAAATGTGTGTAGGCATCTGTGTACTGCTTGTCAGACACAGTACTATGAGGTGATACATAGGTCAAAATCAGCACAGCATCATCACAACACAGTTTGGTCTAAAATAGAGAAAACTTTTTTTTTTAAATAGAGATCAAGCTCTTTTTTATGTTTTTTTTAATCAACAGCTCAAATAAAAGACCACAGATGAATCTCTGAAAGTTTTCCTTTCCAAGCTTTAAGTGTAACGTTGTCTAGGAATCAGATTGAAGGAAAATCTCAGCCAGGCTTCTCCTTGAACCAGATCCAGTTCAGATGCATAGCCATCCCTTATAATAGCTCGATTGATCTAAAAGACAGGAAGCTCAGAGGTCTGGAAAATCCACTGATTGGTTAACACAAAATATCACACTTCAAAGACTCCTAACTTAATTTTCCCGAACTGGTGCACAGTGATGTGTTGTGGGTGAAACAACAGCAAAAAACAAACATTAGAACTGTTTTTAAGTGGTACTGTTGACGTTTTGAACAAATATTCTATTTTGCATCTAAAGTTTTTATTTTAAAGTAATTTATTGGTAACATTTCATAATAAGGATCCCTTCATTAGTGTTACATAAAATCCTTATCATAAACAGTAAAATAATCGTTTTGCATTATTATTTACAGCATCACCATTCCTATACTCCCATATGCCAATCACAAGCATCCATTTCCAATGCATTGTGACCAAACCATTTTTTTTCTAGTGTTTTGAAAATCTGAATACTTTTACAGTGCTTTTTATTCAAATCATTCCATATTTTAACATCACAAACAGACACACAAACATTTCAAGTGGTTTGCATCAGAGGTGATTTCTCCCTCTAAACTACAGGACTGCTCATTCATTCATTCATCTCCTAAACCCGTTTTGTTCTTTTCAGGATCACGGGGCTGTCCGAGCCTATCCCGGCCACTCGTGGATGAAGGCAGGGGACATCAGGGGCGTTGTCGGGCCACAAATCACACACCCATACCCACTCACAGTCCCACCTATGGACAATTAAGAGTAACCAATTTACCTATGAATCATGTTTTTGGACGGTACGAGGAAGCCGGCGTCCCCAGAGAAAACCCACGCATGCACGGGGAGAACATGCAAACTCCACACAGAAGGGTCCGCCATTGGTGTTTTGGTTCAGGTCCCCCAGGTGGAACCTGAGCAGGGGCCCTTCTCGCAGTGAGGACAGAGCGCCCAACTAGCCCAGGACTTTTCATTGACATTCCATTTTCTTTTTAGTATTGGTTTAGTATTAGTTGGTAACAGACTTTAAAATGCTTTTACAGGAATTTGTAATGTTTGATATATAACTCAGTCATAGAGTTTTAATAATGTGAATTGTAAAATGGACAATTTGTATAGTCAAAATATTCAGTTTTGTTTATGATAGACTTTTTAGTAACATGTCTAAAGGATATAGTGAAGTTTTGTTTTTTATTGCTCCATGCTTCAGCACAATGTCTAAAGTTCTCTGGAATATACCTAAATTATATACATAAAAGACATAAAAGCAATAATCCTATTATTTAAATCCTACTAGATTAATCTATTCATGCTTTGAAACAACCAAATAAAATGTTAAGGTGTTTGAACTGAGTATTTTAATATTATTTGGAGTAAATAAGGCTCATGTCTCTTGTTGCCTTTATGCAGCAGTTTAAATTTTTTTTACCAGTTGTTGTACTTGGTTAAGATATTATTAAATTCTTTTTCATGTTCTTTCTATATTTACAGAATTACTATAATAACTATAGAGTTAAATAATGCATTAATTTGCCAAGAAATACATGAATTTGGATCTGCATCCCAATCAAACCCATAGAATTGTTTCAGCATTCTTACAGAAACATCTTTTCTTTCATCTTTAAATTAAATGTTCTATGATTGTTGTGGATATGGGACAAGAAATGTATTTTTTAGCCCCTGAAAATCCCAAATGGAACGGAAATTCTAAAGAAAAACAACTTAGTTGTAAAATTCTTAACACTCCACTTTTGTTTCCTCATCTCTTTAGAGAGAAAACAAAAGTCTAGCAGAGCACAGAGTGTTCAATATTTGCAGGAGTGATTCAGACTAGGTAAACAGAAGGGGGAAAATTGCATGTGAGGATGTGCTTGCGATGTAAAACAGAGCAGGTCAGGTGCTCCAGTGTCTTGTAGTGATTTGTGATGACAAAGGAACTTTTAGGAGCAAAACGCAAAGATAAATGAACACAAAGAAGGTGGGACCAGCATCCGGCCCAGCCTGTTTGTGATGGATTATTACTGTTCTGCATGAATTATCATGCGATATATGTAACACGCAGGAAATCTGTTTCACTCAATGGTCAATTTAATACAATTTAATACCTAATTATGTTTCCCGTGGTTCACCTTAATACTGCCTGAGAATGAACAATGGTACACTGTGATCTAATTGATGTTCCTTCAGAACTCCATTAATGTCGCAGAATTTTTGTCAATTGATAAAAGTCACAGATAATAAGTCATTAAGTTAATTATGTTGTGTAGTCTTAAAGGGAACATGGCATCTTTTAATAAGTCATGGTGGGCTACTTAGTGCGAAACATGATCCCAAAGAGATTAGGACGCATGAATTTTATATTTTTATATTTTCAGGAGGAGTGGAGCAGAATACGTGGAAATGTAAAGATAAATGAGCCTGGCAGGGGTTTAGGTGTCTGTTTCTTTTTCTCTTTTTTCTTTACCCTGACACAGAAAAATATATTGAGGTCACAAGATCAATCTGAAATGTTTAAACTCAAAAAGTCAAAGGTGTTTTGACCCCAATTTCTCTTATCTCATTTACTTGTCATAAAATCTAATTGAATCTTGTGATAAATATCTCCTGGTAAAGATTCACAAAAAGCAGTTCTACCAAAATAATTAAACACTTGATGCACATGATTGTTGAGACTCTTCAGTTCTCTGCTGGTGTTTGTGTCTCTGAATCTTTGGAGGTTTTGTGGAATTTGAAGGAAGTCACTCCAGTCTTTCAGGTGTCAATCAGAAATACCACATTTTGTTCTCTGTAAACCTTGGCAACAGTCCATGCAGGCCATGGCGATGTGATGCTACTTGAATAAACTACAGACCTGTAATGTACGTGAACAACAGGGCATGTCTGTAGTGCTCAAGAATCCACCACACAGGTATTCTTGAACAGGAATTTAGCATATAGTGTAAACACTGAACCTTCCCTATATACCCAATACTAGCCTATGTACTCACATTTTGCACAAAGAAGCGTTGTGTGAAATGCTAAAGCCAATCTTGATCCAGGCCTTTTTCTTTCACAGCTCTATTCCGTTATAGGAAAGACTTAGTGTCATATGATCCAGCCGGGCACAAAACGCAACTTCCATGTTTTGAAAAGGACACGCTACCTGGACGTCACTACCAGATCTGATTCCTGCGTTGTTTAAACTCTGTAGTTTTAATTTTCAATGCATGTTCAATTGCCGCAGGTTTTGTATGTGGAGCCTGACAAGGGACTTAGCGTAACGAGACAGTTTTGGATGGGTAAACTGGCAGCACACATAAGTGGTCACTGTAACCCTTGTGCTATCTTAGATGACCTCACCCTTGCATTGACGTGTTCTCCCTACCATGACAAAGGTGGATAAAGGTGGAAAGATTTCATGTAATCCATGGACACCAGTGAAGATCACAAATCATTGAAGAAAAAAGGTTCAGAGCACTGTCTAGTGGGCCTAGGATTAATTGAGCTAAGGCACAGATAGTAACGGATTATTTTTTACCCAATAACACTGAAAATTTTGCCGGTGACACCTAAACAACACACGCTCTTTGACATACTGTAACTATTTAATCATTTATGCGATCATTGTGAATCAGCTACAGAGTAAAGTGGATTTTCCTAATGCCTTCTCAGCGATATGCAACACATTACTAAGGTAGAGTGTTACGTTACATGTAAACGGTTGAAGAGTTATGGTGGTAAAAAGAATGTTAACACTAGAGCTAAAGCTTCGATGTAAAAGGGTTGATAGAGCTTATTTGGTGACCGATCAATCCCTTGTTGTGTCATAGCCATGAATTTTGCACAGATAGCTTGCTGTGACTAGGCCCTGAATCAATACTCTTTTTTTTAAAGCAGACTGGAGTTCTTATGTCTTATCAGGTGAGCTGTCTCACTTGACCTGAAAATGTGGTTCAAACCAGCAGCACGAAAGCCACCTGAAAGACTAAAAAGACTCGTTTTCACACGTAGTACTATCGTCAATTTTTTAAATTCACAAAAGCAAATTTAGTTTCTTAATCTTCAAATCAACATTACAGCAGGCATAGCATGTGAGTTGAATACACCCACTGTTAGAAACTGCACATCCATCATCTAATGCTCTGCTTCTGTGATTATTACCCTGCAGGGAGGAATTAATGTTCCCTCATGTCCACCTTGGGCGCAGGCATAAAGCGGCTCTAATGACCCCTCCAGAAGCAGGGTTCTTTAAAGTGGGGGCATGCACTGTTAACCGCTAGGTCTCGGATTAGTTTATCACTGCAGTTATCAAACACAAGAATCCTGCAGGTGGTGAATCAATTGAGTAGTGACAACAAGAAGCTGTGGTCATTTCGCTGTTTGGACGCACAGGGAGGTGAATTTCCTGAGCAAAGAAATCAAATCAGATGCATTCTCATAGCAGTGACATCTTCTGTGACTCAACCTGTCCATTCTGAAGTATTCCAAAACCAGTAATTTGCTTTAAAAAATTCAGAAAAAAATTGGATTTTCTTTTTTTTTTTACAAAACTAGGTTACTGGAATGTTCTAAGAGGAAAAAAGATGGGGGGGAGACGCGGTTTTGTCTCGCTGGCAATGGGTAGAGCCAACTCCAACAGGGAATGATGGTATGGATGCTTTCCTTTTGACAAACAGAATGGTGGAACATGACATATTAATGATATTAAATCTGCTTTTTAGCTTTAGGATAGGAAGCAATAGAGACACATGTGTCACAAACCCGTATGAAAGGATGCAATAAAAAGGGCTGATTAATATGGTTATTAGTCAGGGTTCCTACTCTGGTTTTGGATAAAAGACTGTTTTTTAAGATGTGATAAGGATTCCTTCAGGTTCTTATCAAAGACGGGTCACTAGGTCAAAAAAACAGCTGCATAATTAGAGGCAGTTTGACATTGCCTGGTTTTTTTTTTGTTTCAGTGGGATTTCTCGTTTAAAACTTTCTGGCATGTCAAGGTAAAAAACTTTTTTTTTTCTAGGACTTTGTTCAAGTGGCTGCAGTGAATTCGGGGCTGTTCGGAAACTTGGAGATTTCACTTTGGATTCACCTGAGGTGCTCCGAGGTAGAAAGCTAACACAAGGTGGCCACTGATTAACAGAAATGAAATTTAGAAATACTGAAATACAGAAATACTGGGGACAAACAGTAAACCACAGACTTTTTTTTGGTTCACTTCAACTCTTTGACCTGCTGGCTAGTGTGTCCAGATGAACCATCACTGAACCACACCAGGGTTCACTTGCTGGAGTGGAGAACGGCGCTGTTAAATTTAGGGATTTTTAAGTGTAGGAACTTTTTAGGTGTGCTTAAATCTAATGTAGGACTGTATGTACTAAGAAAATGAAACAAACAGATGGATTCTGCTGTTTCTTGCTGTACACATGCAATTCGATTCCCATGATCCTCAATGTCCTCTAGCGTCCCTTTCAGGCGAAACACTGAGACGCTAAGACGTAAAGGTTTTTCATTTTGGTAACTGTAACCAATGGCGTAACACTTTCAGAACAATCTTTATCTACAGATAGAAAAAATAAAACGCTCCTCTGAAATGTCTAAATGTCCTCGCTCTCGCACCAGCCCCTCCCCCTTTCCCTTATTTGGCCAATAGCTGAACCCAATTAGTACAAAAACCCCCAACAATAGATTGAGAGACAGAACTGAGGGCCAACCAGTTCTCTGCCTGATGCTTTCAATGGAATCTGGAACTTACAGTAGAACGGAACCCAAACAGCCACCTTGCCAACCCGTAGCTACGGTATGGTGGCCTTGAAGTGGAAAATTACATCAAGAAACCAATTAAATTAAAATACATTAAATTAAATTAAATTAAAAAAGCAAAACACATATTTAAAAATCGGCATTAACAAACCGAAAAGAACATTTCAGAAAACAGAATGAAATGTTAAAAAACGAACACAATGAGCCTTTTCTCAGTGAATTTTCCATTTCCCCACACAGACAAGCATGACATAAATAGTTAGCTTACGTTAAAAGATTAATGACCAGTTTCAGACTTTATGACCCAGCTCATCCTGGAAATGTTTTTTTTTACTGACAGGTGGTCACATCACGTTGATGAAAAACAAAATCAAGACCTGTTTACTGAAATTTAAGACAATCTAATTTTGTTAAGGCCTTATTTTAGTTACATTAAATTTAAGTGTCTGCGGCTGCCTTGTAAAAGCACAGGTGCTGCATTTGCCGGAGAGCTGCATCCCGAGTGACTGCATGGTGGATGCGCACGCATTTCTCCATGAATATTGTAAAGCATGACAACCGTAATTAGGAAAAAAAATGCCAGTATGATGCTATTTAGGAACAAAACTTAAATAAAAAAAAAGTTTATTTTCAGTGAAGATTGCGTGTTGCATTCATCAGCTCCCACGTCATGGTGATTCGGTGTCAGCATTTGTCATAGGCCACCAAGGACTGAGTCTCCCTGTTACGTAAGAGGGATTGCACTTTGCTGTGACCTCAAGCTGTTCGAGCTTATTAAGTTGTAAACATTTTGCCACAATAAAGCGATGGGCACTATTTCATGGAGCGACAGGCCTGCCCTGTTTCATGAGCTGCTCTGGCAGCACCCATGACAATTTGTTGGAAGGAAAGGGACCCTTCGCTCTCCAGCCTGCAAGGTTACACGCCAGTAACGACGGGTGGAAAGGAGACAAGCGCCCCATGCAGCAAGTTCAAGTGAGAATTCAACAAATAAAACTGCTTTGATGCCCTTGTCTGACAGCAGCCATCAGTCCTGTAATCTCCAAATTCATTCTTCTGAGTTGACATAGCAACACAGTGATTGCAATTCAGCAGCAATGCTGCATCATCTGAAATCACCCATACCGCGTGTCGCTTGGCTGATCGAGCGATGTACCAACAGAGACTTCATGAATAAATGTGCAGCAATAAACTTTTATTGTTATCAAATAGGCTGTCAGAAATGGCTTAAATACAGTGAAGGGATGACTATCTCAAAGGTACCGTGCTTTCAGAAATCGGTTGTCTGCAGCGTTTCAGCTTGGGAATTTTAGTAGTGTTTTGGTGATTGCCTCCTGTTGCTGAAAAATGCCTTGACTTCATGCCTGAAAAAAACGGAAGAAAGTGACCCAAACTTTTTCCCCCTGTGAGGAAAAAAAAGGGAGCAGCAAAGAGGAGACAAAAGAACAGATAGTGAGAAGCTCCCAGAGGCCAGGTTTGGATTTTTTAATAAGGAACCCAGAAAGCAGAAGCTAAGTCCAGGGGGAAAAGACCTCAGCAATCGTGGCAGCTGCAGCAGGGTGAAGCCAAGAACACATTTATATTACAGAGAGGACAAAAGCAGGAGATTAAGCAGAAGCTAAAGTAATGGTTTTTATGCATATCCAGACTACGTTTTAGGTTCAGAGTGCGTAGCTAAATCGTGCAACATGGGAAAAGGTCACAAGGAAATCATGGTTGTGGGATCTGGGGGAGGCAGGTAAGCAGGCCCTGTCTTTGGGCGGCTGTCTGAAGGAGGGGGGTGGGTCCTGGAAGGTTACACGCCAGTAACAACGGGTGGAAAGGAGGCAAGCGCCCAATGCAGCATTTAAAAACACAGACGTTTTTTCTTTTTTTGTTTTTAAAGGAAATGAACTGAAGCAGGGGTACAGGACCCTTGAGGTTTGGAGGGTTGGGGTCTCCATTGAAACAATCTGTGGTTGCCCTTTCTGGTTGGCTGCCTCGGTGCCAGACCAGAGCTCTCCCAGGGTCGAAACTTGGGGGCAGGGACCTGGGCCAGCTCCTGGGAATAACTCTTTCTTGGCTCTATCTATTTGTTTGGGGTGGGAGGTGTGGGGCCTGGGGGGTTAGCTCTTCGAGCCATGGGACCCCTGGGCTGGGAAGACCTGGGCTAAATGCAGTGGGTAACACTCCTTACGACCCCAACTTCTCTTGGGCAGGAGTGGGCGGCCCCTTCCTTGCTCTCTCCTGGACCTCCAGTGGGCTGGATGGGTGGCTACCTGGAGCATTGGGCGGGTCTCCCTTGGGGACGCTGGCTCATGCCTGGGGTTGGGGTGGTGGGCTGCTCATCTGGGGATGGGAGTGCTTTCCAGGGCCGGGCCCAGCGTTGGACCCTCCGGGCGCGGCTGGGGGGCTATTGTTCTGGCCGGGCTGGAGGTTGCACTCTCTGTCCCCTGTGCCTCCCTGCTTTCTGGCATTTGGGGCCCCTGTGGCGGTCCTGCTGACGGTGGCTTGGTTGGGGACGTGATTGCCCGTGATTACCACTGCTGCTTTGGCTGGGGTCCTGGTTTGGGGATGACTGGGCACTCTTCATCTATGTTTTCTTTTTTTTAACTTTCTATCATCCACCCCAGAAGATCATAAACACTCACTCAAGCAGGTGTTAGCTCACTTTTGCACAAATAGTTTTCGTGACTGAATTAAATGTTTTACATGTCTGAATGCATAAGTATGTGTTTGCGAACGGTAATTGTAATGTTTACATGTTGGCAAGTTTGTGTGTGAAAATTTTTGGAGCCAACAAGTATGTTTGTCACATTTGAGTGTGTGGACAGGCCCCACCCCTTTCAGATTTATTATACATCTACACCTGTCTGTAATGATTATAAACTTCCAGCAACTTTTTGCTTGTTGCTTGATGATGTTTTATGATTTTACCCTCACCTTCTATAATCATCCTCCTACCTACATCCTCATTTACGTTCCAGTCCAACAAAAAACCGTTACAAGCATAATTAATATAAATAAAATTGAGTCTAAATTACAAAAGGGGTTTATTTACATACACATCTTGTGTGTCAGAAGATTCATAACCCCATGTTGAAATAGTAAAATATGTCCAACACAAGAGGCCTTCACCTGTTATCTGTTTTCTCAGCTGTTTGACAGGACAAGTTTAAAAAAAAGAAAAGAATAAGAGCTTATTTGTGGCTGGGCCATAAGCTCTTTGCTCTAAGCCCTTAGCAATGGGGAAAGGAAGGGGGAGCGGGGTTGCTTCACACCAACAGTCTCACCCACAAATCAGGGGTGAATTTCTAATGAGCTATGCAATCTTTATGGTCTTTAAGTATTGTTTTTTTTTAATAAAATGTAGGTTTTTATTTTTGTTTTGCTTTTCTACAATGAGACTGTAATCGCTGCAGCAGATCAGTGGACTCCAGAGAGTATTTATTGTGCATTTAGGGCTTTAAAAAATCCTTAATAAAAACTTCAAGACAAAGAAAGAAAGAGAAACCATTTAACTTTTACTTCTTTAAAGTAGTCCAGTTGGCAAAAAAACACAATCTGCTAAAATCTTTTCCTTTAATCTATATGTCTAACTAGATTTGGCCCCCTTTTTGGTGGAAACAGTTATAGATCACTTTACACTCTTTGGTAATTTTCGCCACCAGATGTTATTATTATGTTTTACCATTAATCTGTGCTTTTCAGGTTTAACTAACGGCTTTCTGACGTCACAGTGCCTCTAATTGGAAGTGAGCAAATGAGTGAAATGAGCCTTTGCAAAGTGGTGATGATGTCGTCACAAATCCTCTGGCCTTCCATTCAGGACATCACAATAGTCTTACTAGGACATGGAACGTCAGCAGGAACCCCCACCATCTCATCACAGACTGTTCTGGCTCCTGGAGCAGGAGAGTGAAGTGTAGA
Source organism: Oryzias sinensis (assembly GCA_037389245.1). Lineage (NCBI taxonomy): Eukaryota > Metazoa > Chordata > Actinopteri > Beloniformes > Adrianichthyidae > Oryzias > Oryzias sinensis. The sequence continues at coordinate 13,713,139 of CM074503.1, read as the reverse complement.
AACAGCCTCTTCCTTTTTTTTACCATTAGATTGCTGAAATGACCTCTTTCTCAACACACATTAACATACACTTTAGACAGCTCTCCAGCTACTGCTATGCAAAACATTTGACATCTTTAATTACGTCTTCTCCAAGTTTTGCACCTTTTTAAATGTTTACTTATGGTACAAACACAATTATGTTTTCTGTTTAATAAAAAAAAAAGCGTCAAAGTGTTGCATTTTCACTCCAATAAACTCCTTAATACTTAAATAATACACATTTTGTTTTATTTTTATTTCTTCACCTAAAGAAGTAAACATGTTACTAAGCAGAATTTATACAGGATACAGACCCTATGCAAAAAAGTAGAATAACGTGGAAAAGGGCATTACTGTATTCCGTTTACCGTAAATTCAATTTTCATAGAATACAGTTTGAGGACCCATTGTTTTTTGTTTTTTTTTTTACAAAAATTTGAGTTCCAGTTAGAAAACTGTGGAAAAATCTGCCCAAATTTTTAAGTAGTTCTAAAATTTGAAACTGAGTTTCCCCAACTAGTCATTTACTGGACTCAAAGCGCTGTGTCCAAGCAGATCAACAGAAAGTGTAATGGAAGGGCGTTTGGCCGGTCAACTGTGGGCTTCAGCAGATAAAATCTGGTGAGGAGCAGAACCCAAGCTGCTAGAGGTCCAGAGTGAAAACTCCACAGTCAGTCACGTTTGGGCTTCTAAGTCCACAATATTTCAGAATGGGTCTCACAAAAAAATTTGAGTTTCAGAAAAATAATTCTGCTAATTAACAAATTAAAAAAAGATTTTTCTGAATCCATCTTTTATCAACATATTAAAAAAATGACTTCAGAAAAATCATTACTTTAAATTTGCTAAAAAGCGAGTGAAAATGAAGAAAAACCTGTCAGTTGGCTTATACTAAACCTAGGTGTAATGTATTAAACGATAAATCCTGTCTCAACATGTTTGACACTTTCAACATAAACATACTGATATATATATATATATATATATATATATATCATACATTTTTCTTTCCTTCTTTATTGTTTTGAGTATTCTCATCATGCAATTAGTCGTGCCAATTATCAAGGGAGATGTAGAAAATATAAGATTTAATTCAATAACCATTTTACTACAACTAACAGTAAAAATACTAAAAGAAAATATGTTCAAAAAAAAACACAATGCTTTTAATATTTGAATATTTGTTATATTAAATTTTAAACTAGTTGTCCTATTTCCTAGCTTATTAAATTGTCATTTTTATTTTTCTAATATGCATTTAGGTAATTAGCAGCTAACATTTCAATGGATGCTAATGACTTTGAAATAATGTACAATACAGTTCTGTCCTGCATGCTGATGAAAAGCTGCTTTCATTTGACATAAATGCCCTTTTTCTCCCAGAACAGAAAACACAATGCATTTAAAACTGTGGTAAATAATTATTTCCGTTACTTTTTTTAAAAGTATTTTTGAAATCCTTTTTGTCAACGTTACCTCTGACTGGTTTAATTTTTGAAGGGACAAAGCTTAGATCTCACCTTCTCTGTTGATTATTTTTACTATCTTGCTGCTGTTTGCTTAAAATAATGTCAAGAGCCCCCTTTTCTCTGTTTCCCATCCTGCCCCAGGGGTTTCTGAGCATCCACGTTTGCTTCCTTGCAGACATTTCCTCAGCTGCAGGAGACACAGGCGAAGGGGCTTTTATTCCCAGCTCCAGCACCAGTGAAGAAATTGGGCTTTGCAGTGTCACACTGTGCAAATAAAGGAGTAGTATGACTGATTTCAGCTTGTGCTGGATGGATGGATGGACAACAAAGAGTCAGACTTCTCTCCTTTCCTCAACAACTCATTCAAACCAAACCAAGTCGATGTCTTTAGCTTTTGTACTTAACTGACACCGCCCCACACTGCATCTTTTTATTTTTTCACACAACTCACTGCATCTAGCTACAGTGTCGGCCATATTTTTTATCACCTGCTTTAGGTTCTTCCCTTTAAAAGCCAAACTCTCGGTGGAGAACATGTTTTCCTTGCCACAAACCTCCAACAGCTATTTTCATTGGATGGTCTTTAGCTCTTCATCTGCCTTTTTATGCATCTGTTGCTAGTTTTTAAGTATCTTTTATTGGCCATGTCTACAGAAACTGTGATCTCTGTTTTGTGCAGGCAATGTTCTGAAGAACCTATAAGTTGGCCACCCAAGTCTACGTTCACTCATCCTCAGTTCTTTGTGTTGATTTTTTTATTTTCCTTGGCGACTGTTGAAAAGAAATAAAATTGCTGGCAGTTTAAATAGCATGTTTTTAAATCCCTCTGCACTGGTCAGCTGCAGGCAATCTCTCCATGTCATATTTCCTTTTTTTTTTTTATTTTCCCTGCTCGCTCCCTTTCTTCCTCTGTGAAATAGCTGGGGCTGACAGAAAGCTGCTGCTTTGCCGTCCCCTCAAACGTTAAGCCGCCGCAACATTGTGATGGTCTCCCAGGATTGAGAGAGGCTTTGCAAATACAAAGTTGCAGTGTTGGCCGTCAGGCTTTTTTGGTGGCGGGACTATGGGGTGGAGCAAATCTGCTGGCAGAGGGCAGTGAAGCTTTTACCAAAATGTCGCGGCACGAGCTATGAGAGTTCAACATTTTACACCACTATGTGTACGGGTTCTGTAAAATGATACATGCAAGTTATTTGTACAATTATGTCAAGCTTCTGGAATAGTTGGAATAGAAAGTGTTGTCTCAATGTTTTGGTGAAAAATAAACAGATAATCATTGAAAGACACAGGTGAAAAAATAATTGTGGAAACACTGGACAGCAAAACCAGCTAAAAAAGGATTCGTAGCATAGAAGCTTCTGATAAAAAAAAAAATCTAGCAAAAAATTTGTCATAATGTGGTCTGGGTTCATTCAATTTTGGTTAACTTGATTAGTTAAAGCGACTTAAATACAGATACCATTATCTTGTTTTTATTTTTCACATCTATTTATGCTTTGTCTTTGTTTATTTTGTACATGGTAGCATAAGTCACCAAAATCAAATTACTTTTATGCGCACTCACAGTTATTCAATAAAGCTAATTCTGATTTTGCTAATCACCTATGTAGAAAACTATCCTTCCCTTTAAGATTAAGAAAACATTGTATGCAGATCAATTTAAAATCTACTTTTATCTTGAAGTAAGAAGCTCAGTCGACCTTGAAAAAAACAACTTCAACCAAATACTGGGAAACAAACCCATATCATCATTGCTCCACCACATTACTTGACTTCTAGTCTGTCAGCAAAATTGCAAACCAGAGATGGTTTGGATGATCCAGAGGTGGATTGGGAGGATGCCATCTGATTAAATGAGATCAAAATGGAAGTATTTGCCAGTGGCTGTGTCTGGAAGGGGAAGTTGTCTTCCAATAACACCATACACACAGTGAAGCATGGGGGTGTGAACAACATGCTTTGAAGTTATTTTCAATCCAGTCTCTCACAGATGAAGGGTAACTATGATGAACATTACAGATCTCTCTTTTGTTTTTAATTGGTCCAACTTGCAGAAGACTTTTCCCCTCACTGTCAATAAATGACATTAAAAGCCTAGCAGACACGTGAAATGACAACCTGGTGATCTCCAAGACCAACATCAGGTTGCCCTTGATGCATACTCTAAAACAATGCACCTCTAGTGTGGGTATAAGGGTGGAAACAGATCACTGGGGGTCTTTAGGTGGGCGTCCTCGACAATAGAGACAGGACACAGAGAAAACTCAATAATGTTTTTCAGCGCCCCAGAACCACCACCCCCGTTTTGTCTGCAGCCAAATGCCCCCAGCTCTATAAACACAAGTTGCTCATCAGCCGGCAGCAAGCAATCATGAGGCTGACAACTAGTTAACCCTAATAATTATTATGATAAATGGCAGTCACCAAGATAGAGACAAGAAAGAGAGTGGGATGGAAAATAAAAGCGAATAAGGAGGCCAACATGCCCAGGAGGATTGGAATTATTGGTAACGTCAGTCTCTACAAGATGAGATGAGGAAAAACAAACAAAAATATAATAGATAAAATGCAGATTTACCACACCAACTTGAATATCCATTTGCCGGAAGCAACTCAGCTTAAAACACAATGCAAAAACCAGCCGAACATCAATCTTAAAAAATCCAAAAGGCAAATTTTCAGCTGGACCAACAAAGTCCCAATCCTAACACAACAACGAGTGGACTTTAATTGTTCCAACTGGTATGAATGTGAGTGTGTGGTTAGCGACCTGTCCAGGGTGTACTCCCGCCTTCACCCAACAGTACCTGGATCAGCTCCTGCAACCCTGTGATCCTGAGAGGGAATAAGGAGGTTTGGAGCATTGATGGGCGGACGGATGGATGAATGGATGGATGGACAACAGAGTCAGACTTCTCTCCTTTCCTCAACAACTCATTCAAACCAAACCAAGTCAATGTCTTTAGCTTTTGTACATAACTGACACCGCCACACACTGCATCTTTTTATTTTTTCACACAACTCACTGCATCTAGCTACAGTGTCGGCCATATTTTTTATCACCTGCTTTAGGTTCTTCCCTTTAAAAGCCAAACTCTCGGTGGAGAACATGTTTTCCTTGCCACAAACCTCCAACAGCTATTTTCATTGGATGGTCTTTAGCTCTTCATCTGCCTTTTTATGCATCTGTCGCTAGTTTTTAAGTATCTTTTATAGGCCATGTCTACAGAAACTGTGATCTCTGTTTTGTGCAGGCAATGTTCTGAAGAACCTATAAGTTGGCCACCCAAATCTACGTTCACTCATCCTCAGTTCTTTGTGTTGATTCAACATTCAGCACCTTCCCCACCGACTGCCTAAGTGCTCCACTTCTCTCCTTCACAAACACCATTCCCTGCTTATTTTTCCACATTGCTGCATTTGCTTTTATGCATGTACCTTCAGTTGTTGCTGCTAAATATTTTAGCACTTGATAATGCCTTTATGTAAATCTCATGTGAGACAAGATTACCGATAGAATTTCTTAAAGGGAAGCTGCTTCTGAATGTTTATCCCTCCATCCCTTATGTCTTTCTATGACAATTTTTTTTCTCTTTGTACCTTCCCATCTGATTCACTGACCTTTTGCACATTTGTCAGCCTCTTCTTGCTTTTTAATTTCACCTACATTCAGCTGCAGATGCTCTGCACCATGACTGCTGGGATGGATTTAATCCAAAGCCATCACATCCTTGCTGCACCTGTCTAACAACATCTCTGTCTAGGTGCTGCCTGAGCCTGTAGCTCAGCCACTTCCTTCCTGCAGAACTGTAGGGGCTGTGCTCAACACAACTGCATTCCTAGACTTTGATAAGGTCATCTTCAGTCTTGCCTTAGCCAATCTCAAGTACGATCAAGAAGCACACTTCTTCCATGCAAAGTCATGCTGACTCTTTTGAATGAAAACACTAAGCCTTCTACCCAACTTGTAGAGATATAGACTGCTAGCGACCAGAGTAGTAGTGGCAAAGAGCAAACTGCAAGCATCATAACCTCAGATTACTTGAAAGATGCTTTGCTATTATGTCATCTAACCTATGTCCTAAGAATTAGTCCCAACTGCCCTGATACAGATAGATACAGACTGTCTGCGAAAAATGTGCAAACTTGTACGGGGCACGCAGGTGGACCATATGAAATTGAAAGGCTGTAGACCGCTCAGGGAGCCTGTAGGGCAAAAATTTTCCTGCACACTTTTTTCCACGGGCATACTTTGATTGACAGGTTGTAGTGAATACTTTTACAACATACCACATATGGTACAACATATGTATTTGTCATTTTACAATACCCCTGTAGACTGTGCAGATGAGACATGTGGGCCACCTGCATGCCCTGTACAGGTTTGAGCTTTTTTTTCCCTGCAGACAGCCGATGTCTAGCTACAAGGGCAGTTGTGACAAAGGTTTTACTGATGACTAGAGGGTTGCGTGAGGGCTTGTGTACAACACCATCACCCATACGTCATAAGTGTCTGCAACAAACACTTCACAATACACTCACCACATGCGTGACACTCATGCATTCCATTTTCCATTAGCCTAAAGGTAACTGCAAGACACTCCTGCGCTGACCCTAGGAAGTGGCCACTCCCGTCTACGACCCTCCGTAGGTCTGGACAACCCAAAAGCCAACAGCATCTGTATGGGTCAACCCCCATACAAACTTTAAACTGTCTTGACTAGCAGAGTTGGAATAGGTTCTGAACAGCTTTCAGAGCTCTTTGGCTTCAGTTTGGCTAGAGTGGTCTCTAAACCGACCCTTCGGGCACTCCCCCAATCAATCCAAATGGACTGAAAGTGGATTCTACTGTCCATAACATTTAACAGGGAAATAATTATTTAACTATATGGATTTTCCTAAAAGACAATCTCTAAAGAGACTGAACATATTTTAACTTGTATTAAAGTTGTCACAACAAGCCTTCGAAGGGTGAGTTCTCCAATAATATCAGATCTGGAGTTTAATGTTAAAGGGGCAAGTGTCAAAAAGACTTTGGTTTTTCAGTAAGATTTAAGGCCACACTGTCAACAATAGTCCATTCTTTGCCATTCCTCCAAAGCAGCTTTTATTCATACCTCAGTGTTTTTCTATCTGTAGTAAGACAGTTTACCGAGGTAGCTAGGTAAAGGTCATGTCATTTCTTATTTTTTTCAGTAAAAAGTTGGGTTACTTTATGCCACGCTGCTTTCTTTTATGAATGTCTTTTCCGTTCCACTGTTGGAATACACTTGGTGTACTTCATTTCAAACTATGGATATGGTTCATTTCACACAGCAACCCAAGGAAAAAAGCTTGAATTGGTGCATATGAAAAAAAGAATTGATCTTTCAACGTTCTTGCAGAAGACAGCCCGGGAAGAAATAATGACCTCAACAAAAAGAATTATTCAGCATCTTCACCAAACAAAGCGCCTTCAGCGTTTTAGGCTCTAACATACATTAAACTCGACAAGAAATATTGTTTGTGATTTTCTATTGTGTATGTCGGTGAGCCATGAGGGAGTTCAAAGACAGACAGACCACAAAAGGTATGTAGCCCTAACTATATAGTCTGCTGAAAAGATAGTAGCTACTAGTGCAAATGAAAATGCTTGATTTTTAGACCGTCTCACATTATTTTTCTCTTTATCTGTCCATCTTAAGAGATTATTATCTGCAGGCATTAAGATGCGGTTCTAAATGAATTAAGATACAAACTGGCAATTTCAGACTTTTCAAACAGGGTAGCACAACAATGCAAAGCTTCTCCTCCTTCTTGGTAGTTTCCTAGAGACAAATCTAATCACAGATGACCCTAAGAAAGCTACTTCTTCAAAAAGGCTTGACAGTTTTGCCTGATATGGTAAAACAATTTATTTAACAAGAAACATAATGCATTCCTATCACAAACTTAGCCATCGTCAGAAAATGTTTTTAAAACTAAGTTTTAAAACTAAGTTTTAAAAACATAAAATGTAATTCTATTGGATCATTTCACACTGAAGTGAACGGGAAAACCTTTGATTTTGTAACAAGCTCTAGTGGTTTCTTGGTGAACTGACCCTGTTGTTGGAAGGCCACACCCCTACCACTTGTTAATCAAACATTTTGAACATTGGACATAGGGGCCATGGGATTTACAAGAACATGTTTACTCAGAAATAGCCATTCATTTCTCAGTCTATGGTTCCAGTACTTCCTGTTTGCATGACGATGGGGGAGGGGTCACTCTGTCCAGTTCTCATATACAGTCAATGGGTGTTCCCCAGACCTTTATCCGTCCCTCAACATATAAATTACATACAAGCAGGTGAGTGCTGATTAGTCAAAACTCTGGTCAATCATATCACCAAGGCTCAGTATTTAACGCTTCCAAATTTAAAGTTAAGGGAAAATGTAAGAAACATTTACACATCAAAATTAATTTCACGCTGCACACAGTTGACAAGTTGACCCATTTTTAAAGTTCTACAAACATTTTAATAATAAACCTTTGATGATTTGTGCAGAAATGTCTTTATTTGGAGAGAAAAAAAACAGCTTTATATTACTGAAAAGTCCTATTTGTCTGAATTCACAGCTCACGTCATTATTTTAAACTTTGGAACGGTTTAAGTAATGAGCTCAAAAAATGTTTAAATATTCAAAAAAAAAGGTATAAAGAAACTCTTATTTCAGGATATGAAGATTAGAGGATTTAAGGATCAACAGGTGCTTGAATAATTCCAAATCCGTGTGTGAACTTGATTGTGGTGAAATAATCAAAGCTCTTTTAATTACAACCACTGAGTATTACATTGTAATGTGCAATAATGATTACTGAAATGTTTAAATTACAATCAATAAGCTATTGATTTTATTTACTTGATCTGCAATGTGTAGCAATAATTTCTGGTTTAATGTTATCATGTGTTTTAATGATATTAAATGATTATTACATATCTGTATCGTTACTGTTTACTGAAATCATGAATGAATGTTTTCTGAAGATCAGTCATTTCTAGGCACTGGATTTTGTTACTTGAAGAGAATCTATCTGATCAGAACCGGATTTAAAACACTGTAACACTATCAAATGAATGAACTCAGTAGGGGTGGGATTATATAAGCTTGCTTCTTCCCACTCCTTTTCAAGCAATAAATCAAACTCTACTTATACTTCAGTTAATGATCACTGTATTTAATTAAGCAAATGTGATTTAAGTGACATTTTTGTTTTATTTTCTGTCTTTTTAATCTATGCATTTCATCATTTCTGTAATGAGTTTGATAAATATGTGTAAATTCTTTATTGCTTTGACTACAATGCTTGAAATAAATCAATAAAATCAATAAAAATAAAATCAAAATAAAATAATTGGAAATGTTTGTTCAAAACACTAATGTGTCGCAATTAAAACTGACTTAAACTTCTAAGTACCATAAAAGCAGGAAACCGGACATATGTCTGTAATCGGGAAAGAAACTTAACACTTAACCACTAAAAAATGATGGTTATCTTCTTTTTGCCTTTGCCAGTTTTTCCATACCCCATTGAGTGTAGTATCATTATCCCCATTGTGCCTATTGATTAAAATATGCATCACACCACTGCTGCTTTAAAATTACCTTAATATAGCATCTACTTACATAAATATGTTCTTTTCATAACTGGAATTAAATTCAGGCGTCAAGGGGTTAAACCTTCTGTGGTTCAAAAAAACACATCTTTTTTTCTGTTCCTTTTGTAATTCTCATTTAATTCCAAAACTACAAAAGCCCAAGTTTGTCATTTTAAAAACGAGCTTGTCTGTCAATGGCTGGGGGACCTTTAAACGGTTTACAATCTCTTTGCGAACACAATGCAGCATGCACAGAGAATATCTTATGAGAATTCAAAAAAATAAAAAGGCCTATTGGACTTTTACAGCTTTCAAACACTTGTGAAAATGTGCAACTCTACATTTGCCCTTTTCTTCCCCCGACTGTCAGAACGAATGCAGCCTAAAAATAAGCTGAAACAGATCCAATCCACACAGCGTTCACTCTGCCTCACAAAAGGCTCTGACATATTAATATTTGATGCAATCTAGATACAAAGCAGCTTTTAAAGGATGCCACCATAACTGAAAAGCTGTCATTAGTCATAACTCTGATTGTAGACCTTTTCGGAGCAAAACACATTTTCCCCGCCTGCACCAGAATCAAACACTCCACAGAAAAAAGTCGAAGATATGAAAAAATTTTGTTTCAGTGATTTTTTGTTTCCTTTTACTCACATGAATTTGCAGACTTTTCAAAATCATCTCTTTTATGATAAGATGGGGAAACATTAATAAAAGGCTTCTTGAAGTATTTAGGATTGAAGGAATGATTTTAATTCTGTTGAACCACAGTTTAATTGTTGATCTTCAATGCCGCTCCCTCGTCGTGTAAAAGCATCTTTTCACACATCTCGCTAAAAGCTGGCTTTCTTAAGAAGTCCTCCTTAAAAAGCTCACCATCTGAAGTGTGTAATAATTTTTTCTGATGAAATTAATTTGCTGAGGGGGGGCTCTTCACATAGAAATCAACTAGGAAATAAAATGTCCCACCAATACAGTTGTGAGAAGAATTCAGATTAGACCTTAGTCTTGTTGGTCCCACATTTATTCCCCCTTTTTCTTTTAAAAGACCAGGGTTTGGTGATGTCATGTCCAGCTAAGACAGGGACAACGGCAGAGCTCTATGAAGTGACATTTATGCCACCACCTTGCAAACAAAACTTTTCAAGTTGTAGATAAAAATATTCAATATTTCCTTTCAAAAACTGTTTTTTTTTTTGCTTTCAAATATATTTTTGTGTTTGAAACAAAAATGTTTTTCACATGGTTGTGTCTCATCTTGCTTCTCCCTATCTTTGATTTGCCGTTTATAAGTTTCAGTATAGTGTGACATGTCGGCCATCAAATGCAGCCTTCCTGCTGTGAGGCAAGAGCGCTAACCACTGCGCCACCTTGTAGCCTAAAATCAATTAATTAGATTAATTAATTACAGGACATGATTAATTAACCTCACAAAAAATGAATCACTTGACAGCACTAATCATTTTTATCGGCTTGCTTGTGTGACCTACTGGTCACGTGTTGAACTGCACCTTGCACTAAATAATTTTGTATTTGAAAAACATTATTCTGGAAGTACATAAGCTGCCTCTTTGGACCACCAATCAAAGTTATAAATCTTCAAACTCTCTCTTAAGGGATGTTTCATGTTAGTTCTAGTGACATTGGGTCCATCTATGTGGTTTTCAACTCTGAAGCAACAGCACCACAGTGTCTCGAAACAATGCTCCAAACCCACTCACCCTCATAAAACATTGCATACATGCTCGCTCACTCCCCATCCTTCATGCAGTCTTCCTCTCGCATTGGCCTGTCTCAGCAGGAAGGTCACAAGAACACAGTTATTATGCTGGATTTGATTACGTCCTAATCCAATCAAGCAAAGCATAGAGAGACCCATTGATTTTTGAGACATAAAATTGTACTTATTGGGCTTAAAGGCACACGGCTGATTTCTGGACAAGGTTAAAGCCACAGTGAAATATTATGTCCGTCACAGAGTCCATAAGGAAATATGTTTGCGTATGAGCTCTTGGTGTTTAACATTTCAACTCTGGTCTGTTTTCTGTAGAACACCAAGCACATGTAGCCGAGCACAAAAAAAAAAAAGGATTCCAGCATAACAATATGTCATGCAAAGAGAAGGCTTCATGATGAAATGGAAAGAAATATATGCACTCAGAAATGAAGGAGGCATCAGGAACAAGACAAAAGCTCCTAATATAGCATAAAGTACTTGAGATGTTTTTGTTTAATAAAGTATCAATGTTCTCATTTAAGCAAACCATAACTAAAAAAAAAAAAAAAAGCAGCAAAAGGTTAGAAAAGACTCAGAGAAAGCGCCCTTCAGCCGTCATGCTGTCAACCAATCCTGTCAGCGAGAACAGAAACATGATTGGCTCCCGGGATTATATGTTCTTCAGCAATGCAATCCTACACATGGGACTCTCTTAAACGGATGCAGTTTTCTGCAGGAGCATCACCAGTAGGATGCATTTGGAGATGGAGACTGAAGAACATTGTTTCTGCGGTGAAGTGACGCCCACGCTCCACTTCCCGCCCTCCAACAACAAGCCGAGAGATGACAATGACGAGAGCTTTCGGAAAATGGCAAAGGCCCACTCACCTTCTGGTTCACCACACAGTGTGCACTGTGATTCTAAACAAGGACCAAAGAGAGACAACAGGAGATTAATAGGAGTGACACATATGTGGTGCGTGGTTGAGCATGTGTGTGTGCTGACAAACATTTACATCTTCGCCCTCTGTGTGAAAATATCAACTGCTACTCAAGATTTTGTATCCCTCTGTCACAGTCAAACAGGAAAATATGGAAAAAATCAAATCTAATACATTAGCTGAACCCATGTGCAGCATAACACTACAAATAACATGATCATCAACCTCACACAGCTGCATGAAAACACAAAATAATTCATCACTGTGATGCGTGCAGATGCAAAGAGTCAACAGCTGTGAGCAAATAAGCCAGGCTAAGACACAAATTTTAAAATATACTATAAAGTACGGTGGCCCTGAAGTGCAAATAAACGCAAAAACAGACCATATTAAAGGCAATTAAAAGAGCAAAAAAATTAATTAAAAAAACAATATCATGTTTTTGAAATAAAAAAGTGCCAGAAACCAAAATGCAATTCCAATGAAACAAACACAATCCAAAAAAGAAACAAAATAAAAATGAAATATTAAAGAAAAAAATATTTCCAGTAATCAAATCAAATAAAAAAATCTATACATAAATATTTACTCAAATAGCACTTTTCATAAAAGAAAATCTAATGCTTAGTGCTGTACACATAAAATACTTAGATAAAAGATTTACAATAATTTAAAAATCCCCCCAACTCACACACAATCTCCTAACTCCTTAACCGATGCAGAAACACATTGGGGAACAGGGTGAGTGCAAAAAGATTTGTAAGTTAATTTGGTTGTGTGGCTCTACGACAAACTGGCAACCTGTCCAGAATGTACCCTGCCTTTGCCCAATAGTACCCAGGCTCCAGCAACCCCATGACCCTGACAGGGATACAGTGGGTTAAGAAGATAGATGGACGGACGGACGGACGGAGTTTACGTTTTGGTTTCTGGAATTTTGTTTGGATTTAATAAGTAAAATCCTGCTTTAATGTCCACATTATGTGTTTCCCCCCCAGAAACTTTGCTGTAAGTCTGCCTTTTAGGAAAAAGACCTTTTTTTGTCTTTTATTGTCATCTCCGAAATAACATAAACATCCGTTACTTTTTTTTTTACATAACATTTACCATATTTCAGCGTGATTAATCAAAAACAAACAGTTATTAAGAGCCTTTCCTCAGCAGACAGGCAGTGGGAATAATGAGGCGAACAGCGATTAAAATGAGCGTCATGCCTTCAGGCCTGGTGTTGAAGGGGCGGCCTTAAAAACAGCTGCTGTGCGGTTTGTCTCCAATTTCTCCTTCATCTAATTATCACTAAATGAGGTCTTGATAAGAAAAGCAGAAACTTTGAATTGATGACTGGACAGCTTTTTTCTTTCTTTCTGACAAATCAGGCAGACAGCTGTTGCTCGGCTCCTCTCCTCAGATGACCTTGGCTGATGAAAATAGGGGACTGCCTGTGAATAAAAGAGGCCTTTTTAAAGGCTGTTGTTCCTGTCAGAGTGGGCCGGTTGTAAACGGACACAGCATTGCAGTCATTCAGTTATTAAACCCCCTGCTGGTCACTCTCTGGGCTTTGTGATAACACCGTCTTCAAAAGCTAACATTTTCTCAAATACTTGGGGCGGTTCTTGACAATATCAACTAAATAAGAGCTCGTATGCTTAAGCACAAATCAAAAAATGACTGTTGCTCCCGCAACTGAGTGAGAGGGACCTTAAAATACAATCAAGGTAAAATAAACACAGCTGTTATTACCACCTTGTGGGAGCAATTGCATTGTCCTTTTTGGGGGGCAAGTAGTGTTTAAGATATGAGGAGGTTGAGCACAGTAGAGTGACACAGGTGAAGTGGAAGACAGTAAAAGCCTTGAGAGGAATTTACTGATTTAATTAGCCTTTTTTACTTTCCTTCTCCCAGCTGTATAATTCCACAGAGTCAAAGCAATTGGCTCTATTAGGTTGTCCTGCCCGCTTAAATTTAAGGCTCTTTCAAATCGCCATGCGTGCAGCCATATTGATTCCGGTGAGGTCCTTTTTACAGTAAGGGAAGTGTTCCTGGGCAATTCTCATTTGCTTTTCAATTGGAAGTGTAAATCGGCTGACAGCCAGCGGCCATGTGCGAAACGTATTACGCTTCTGCATTTGGTGGAAATGTAGGTCACCGAGGAGTCCAAAAAAACGTTTAGACCCTCAATATCTTGTTGTAATCTTGGATGGTGGAGAGTACAGCATTCTGGCAAAAAAAAAAGTTGAAAATGCAACTAAAATGTTTCCTTTTATACAGGATTACACACAAATATTACATTTCTGTTAAATTTTACATCCTTTATTAAATGGAAGTGTAGACTTTAGCATGATTTGACTTTATTGACTCACTTTGTCCTTCTTGGAAAAGCATTACTTTTAAATTAGGATCCGACAAAACATTTATGTTATTTTACATGTTTAAAACATTCACATCCAATTAACAAAAGTCACACAAACACAAAAGCCTGTTTAAGTCGGTGAATCATCTCTTTTTTTGCTGTGGTAAAAATATATCTACACAAACATTTCTTCAGTTACGCGTTTGGTGCAAAGTGTTGATAAAATAAAAATTGGAAACGGTAAAAAACAATCTTTTAACAGCTGCATAAACATGAGCTTCTGGATAATCAAAGGGCATACTATTAGAAAATACTTTAGTAAGAATGATTAAGATCAGAGATGAAGAAGTGATTTAGGTATTGTTACTCAGCACAAAGTCTTAACTTGAAAACTAACTTCTCAGCATTTTGACCCTTTAAAACCACTTGTATCATTTTTGATACATACAGTTAGTCGTTAAAACTGAAGCCACTGTGAAGTAAAGGGTCCTTTCTTATTCATTAAAGTTGAGAGATTGAAAAAGAAAATGTTTCCACAAGTGAAGGTGATAGGCTCCAGCAGCCCCCCGTGACCCCGAGAGGGAAAAAATGCATTTACCCTTGTGCTATCCTATGACCCCACCCTTACTTTGACGTGTTCTCCCTACCATGACAAAGGTGGATAAAGGTGGAAAGATTTCATATAATCCATGGACACCAGTGAAGATCACAAATCATTGAAGAAAAAAGGTTCAGAGCACTGTCTAGTGGGTCTAGATGACCCAACTCCCAATGTTAAAGTGCCTAGAATAGCATAAGGTTTACAAGATGAATGAATGAATGAATGAATGAATGAATGAATGAATGAATGAATGAATGAATGAATGAATGAATGAATGAATGAATGAATGAATGTTTCCATGCCTCTGCTTGAGTGGCACTTTGACATTTGATAGGAAAGGAAGACAAATGTAAAAAATAAAAAAAAAATAAAAAAAAGAAGAAGCAAGAAATTAAGTGATTACAGCAGGCCAAGGATTTCAGGAGTCCGTGCATTTATTAGTGAAAAATTATTTCATAAGAGAGGAACTGCAGATGTGTCTGCATCTGTTTGTGCGTCATAAGTCTACATTACTGAGGGGTGTCCTTTCATTGGATGCTAACTCCCGGGGTTTTTTCCGTGCTTTCCCCTTGATATCAACCAATCCTCCAACAGAGTAAACAAGGGGAACAAATTCTTATCTTTGAAGTGATAATGTATTCATGCATAATTAAAGGCATCATTTCCATATATGCACAGCTTTCTCACACCTCCCCTTGTGGCTGATCTCACTTTGTGCTCTCTCCCTTTTTTCCAGGCCTATGATGAGATGCAGGTGCTAATTAGCTAACGCTAACACAGATACTTTTTTTTAGTTTTGACAAGAATGTTATGTTTTTCAGGAGATAAAGAACACTTAGTTTTACATGACAAAGTGAGAAAAGATGTATAAACTATAACCCTGTGATAAAGCAGAACACAAAGAAACAACTTTTTGGAGTTTACTGGAAGCTACACACATATTAGCACACAGCTAATAATCCACGAAGAAACACTACACAGGCGATTTATGAAAAGAAGAACTGAAAACAATAACAAATAGACAAAGATATGCTCACAAATTGAACATTTCACTGCCACACTTAACTGTTGAGATGGTCACCAATTTTAGTTTACTTTCCTCTTGACCAGGGTCATTTATCTTCTGCAAGGCGCCCTGTATGCGTGCAGCCTCCCCCGGGGGCTGATCCAGCACTTCTGAGAGGAGACACAGAGCTGAGCATAAAGCTAGATGAGAAAGCTGGCAGTATGCTTTAGGTCCTGCCTGCCTCATCAGCTGTTAATTATCCTGCACTGTCACACACGTTTAGGCCGGTTGCAGCACACCCATAAACTCTGCACTGTTCATGAACAAGCCTCGCTGTAAACATTTATGTACAAAACACACAATATGATTTTATGAAGTCATTACATGTGGATGACTGAATGCTTGGGCATAAATTCACAGAAATGGATTCTTAGGGTTAAAGCTGTAGATGGAGGATGGCCTGATGGAAATATCGTTATAAGTTTAACAACAAAAAAGTGACATTAAAATAGGATGTGCACTAAATAGAAAAGAAGAAAAGGCTTTATTGTCTTTGTAAAAGGAGCACAAGGAAATTTAAGGCAACCATCATATAAAGATGCTTTAAGAATCCTAAGAATAAAATACAATAAAGCAAAAAAAAAACAATAAGCTGTTAAAAATATGAATGTATATATCCACTCACTGGGCACTTCATTAGGTACACGTTACCCAACTGCTTGTTAATGCAAATTTCTAATCAGCTTATCACATGGCAGCAACTCAATGCATGTAGACATTGTCAAGACGATCTGCTGCAGTTTAAACGGAGCATCAGAATGGGAAACAAAGGTGATCTAAGTGACTTTGAACGTGGCGTGACTATTGGTCTGAGAATTTCAGAAACTGCTGATCTGGGATTTTCACCAACAACCATCTCTAGGGTTTACAGAGAATGGTTTGAAAAATAAAAAATATGCAGTGAGCAGCAGTTCTTTGGGGAAATACCTTGTTGATGCCAGATGTCAGAGGAGAATGGCCAGACTGGTTCCAACAGCAACTCAAACAACCACTGGTTACAACCTTGGTCTGCAGAAGAGTATCTCTGCTACAGATGGGCCCCCAGGCAGGTGGTGTGATGGTGTGGGGGATATTTTGTTGGCACACTTTGGGCATCTTAGTACCAATTGGGCATCGTTACAACGAACTTGAGTATTGTTGCTGACCATGTCCATTCCTTCATGACCACAGTCTACCATCTTCTGATGGCTACTTCCAGCAGCAGAAGATGCCATGTCATAGCATCATCTCAGACTGGTTTCTTCAACACAACACTGAGTTCACTGGACTCAAATAGCCTCTAATTACCAGATTGAAACTGAATATTGATATATTCATATTAAATGGATAAAAGCACCTTTGGGATGTGGTGGAACGGGAGATGGGCATCATGGATGTACAGCAGACAAAATGCAGCAACTGCGTGATGCTATAATGTCAATATGGACCAAACTCTGTGAGGAATGTTTCCTGAACCTTGTTGAATCTATGCCACGGAAGATTAAGGCAGTTCTGAAGGCAAAAGGGGGTCCAATCCGGTACTACCAAGGTGTAGCTACTAAAGTGGTCAGTGAGTATGTATACATAAAGAATGTTTGAAATATGACGATGCACATTAAGGAGTCTCAAAAGAAATATTGAGGTCCATATTCTCAAAGTCATTCTCAATTACCGGTACTAAAGAAATCTGCGGCTATCATACATCTAAGTCCACTACCTTTATTTGTGGATGCAGGATTTAATTTAGAAAACCACAATCAATATAGCAGCGTGGTGCCTTAAAACTGTGTTTTTCAACCAGTCTGCCGCGGCACACTAGTGTGCTGTGGGAGATGGCCAGGTGTGCCGTAGGAAATTACCCTCAATCACTGATCTAAAAATATTTACCATCTTTAGGATATCAGCTCTTTGTTCATCCAAACAGGCCCTGATAAAATACTGAGTAGTTAGGAATATGAAAGATCATAAAATACTTTTTTCTTTGTGTTTATTTGATTCTATTAAAGACATTTGATAATAAGGACGGTACCGCGATTTAGCCGTAGCTTCAGCTGTATTAGGAAAAGTCCTTCCCCTTTAACTGTCTCCACCAATCATTATTGGAGGCTTAATCACATGTCATCAGTTTGTCCAATCAGAAGTGGTTAAATTTTTCACTTCCTTGTTAACATTCTGGTTATAAAATCACTCAGTTCCAACAAAAATACCAGCTAAAGCTCGTCTTTAGCGGTGTAGCTTTTCACAAAATCCGGTGTCAGACCGTGGAACAAGTGAACAAAACCATGAAGCTCAGAGACACGAGTCTTTATGCCCTTTTGCTACAGTTTTCACACTACATCTCCCATGATGCATTGGGTTAAAGTGACAGTGTCTCAGCGCACAATGAGTCTTTCTTGTTAAACGTCTTGAAACCGTAACGAACACACATCAAACAGTTTTTAAATCTTCTAACTTAACTTTTATTACACCTTTTAGAAAAAAAAAAACAGCTGCAACTTCCAGCTTTTTCTGCCACAATTATCACAGAAATGCATTTCAGATTGCGGAGGGGCTGTAGATCAATACAGACTATGAATTTCTCCTTTGTTTTTGTTTTTTAATATTTGGATGCTGGTGTGCCACGGGATTTTTGTCAAAGTTAAAAGTGTGCCGTTACTCAAAAAAGGTTGAAAAAAACTGCCTTAAAAGATGTGAGCACTACATAACATTGATTTGTTTATTTTAAATCATTTTAAGTCAAACCCTCAGTGACAATCTTTTATTTTTAAGAAGGCAGGAACTTGGCATCTGGGCTATTTCGAAGCTCTATTAGGATCACAAGATTTAATTCTGTAAGAAAAGAAATTTTTTAAAGAATAAAATGTAACTACTTTATGGTCCTTTTAAATATGAAGCTTTTCAGAGTTAAGGAATTTTAACTGCACTTCAACAAGATTTCAAACCTGTCACTCAGTTGTGTTGTGGGTCTGTTAAAGTGAAGAACCATTTGTTGGAAAAGTTTTTATTAAAAGCAGAACAATTATTTCGGTTATATATTTTACTGCACAGTCTTGGACAATAGAAAGCCCTCATTAGCAGGGATTTAGACAAGATCAGAGCAAGACAAAAGTGAGCTGCTAACATTTATTTCACTGCAGCTTCTCATGTGAATCCCAAATAGTACAAGTAATTTAGCAGCACAGACGTCTGGGACATGAATTTCTTTTTTCTTTCATTTAGAGATATTTCAGTATCTCTTGTGCTAAATGAAATTCTAAAGAAGAAGATGAAACCTCCCTATTTAGAATTTAAAAGATCTATCCAGCACCTACTTTATGTTTAATGAGCTTTTTTAAATAAAACAATATTCAAGCAAAAGAACCTCATCTGAATGCACATAAATCATCCTCAGTCACTCAAGCGTGAATACCTTTTGACTTCTTGTTACCTGCTCATCCCATCATCCTCACCAGCAATTAGCCACATTCGCATTTTCATATTATTACATTTAAATTCTACCTGATTTGTTTTTAGATTGTAGATCAATTCGGTGCAGAACAGACTCAATGCCATTATGAGTGCTCTATGTTTCATGGTCTTTTGGTGCAGTGAATAAAAATGAGCCCACATCCAGTGAGCTCATCTTTGAATCTTCCCATTGACTGAATTCCAGAACTGGACCGTGTGAGTGTGACATACATCACCCGTAAAAAAGGACTTTCTACCGGTTTCAATGACATGAATCCATTCCGTTGCCTTTATTTTATTTTATTTTCAGGATACGGACGTTGCCATGTTGGAACCAGAAATTTTCCGTCAGCAATGATTTGTCTGAGTCAATCTGATTCATCATTTCTATGGCAACTACTGCCCATCAGGACTGGGCTTGTTGGGAATCCACACCCCTACCACTTGAACGCGAGCTCAGGAGAATCTGTCAATCAGATCCATCGAACGTTTGACTTGAGACCACATGCTTTTATTGCTGCATCTGATTGGTCAGCTTATAACTTGAATAACTTGCACTACAGAAAGAATATATATATATACAAGATTTGCAAGAACATGTTAAAAATAGTAGCAGAGCAAGAATGGTTATCCTGACATATAGACTGACTGAGTACTAGCTGTTTATTTCTCAATAGAAATCTATGGGATTTTAGCAGTTCAGTTCTCAAATACAATCAATTGATCTTCTCAACATAAAGGATTGAAAAATGAAGCCACCAGGAATGTTTATTTCCAAAGACTGCCTCACTCTTAACGCTCTAAAAACACCCATATTGCATTTTAATCTGGCAACCCTTACTTAAATAAGTTGCTTGTGAATTGTTAGGCATTGGATCCCACTAATGGACAGAGTGAGTGTTTACTTTCATTGAGAAAAGGGACAGATTATTGTTTATGTAGGTCTTGAATTAGATCAATATTCAGTCTAAAGTTTTGTTTTGCATTTTATCAAATTGAGTTGCAGCCATTTGAAACATGTGAAACCAAGATTGATCTAAATCTGCTGATACTCCTGGTTTTCTGGTAATGTGCCTGTAGGCAAAACTAAGTGACTGAGCAAATATTTAAAGGAGGCATGAGGATGGCTTTGAGCTAACAACATGCGCTGTCAACACATGTATTTTCTTCTCAAACTAAGCTACCCTGAAACTACATTTAGAAGCAGTGACATGAACAAAACCAAACTACTCCTGAGAGCTTGCTTTTATCTGTGAGGGGGTGCATATTTAAATGTGTTTTTCTTCTCATCTGCAAGTCCTGACACACTGTGCAATCCAGATATGCATTCATAAATTGATGCCTTCCCACAAAAATGCTTGTGTGCACTCTGTTCTGCAAGGATAAACACAATGTGTTTGCACTGTGAGTGTTTGCACATGTGAAGCAACATTTCATTTAGCAGTTTGCTTCTCGTGATAGCCCCTGAGCCTCACACATCATTGTGACAGTGTGACTGTGATGATAAGAGGCGGAGAGCAGACACACGGTGGATGGCAGTGATGGGCTTGGTGGAAAAAATGAAGAAGATTGGTAGAAAAGGAAAAAAAAAGGGAAGGCTATACAGCCTATTGTTTCCTAGCCACCCAAGGGTCACATTTAATAGCGAGTCCTAGGGGACAATGAAAGTCAAAAGCAGGGAACCATAAATATTTTCAGAGGGAGAAAAATGTTGAGAAATGTTCCCGCTTCTCAGATGTGTTGAAGTGAGGGTGATGGATGCAAGGGGGAGAGTTTGACGAGCACTAACGAGAGGGAAATGTGCTGGGAAAAGATGAAAGGAGAGGTGGTCGAAACGTGGATGGAGAGACTTGTGAAAAGCAGATAATGATGCTTCCTTTATACCCCAGCAGAAATCTCTCTCACTGCAACATGAGGGAGGAGGGCAGAGCCCACAAATGACCAACCCTGCTAAAAGAGTGTGGTGGTAAAGCTATTATTGCTGTGTAGCTTTTCCTTCACTGCCACATCCCCTTTGCTCATTTATCCCGTCATCTGTTTAAGTTTTGTTAAAGTCCCACTCTGATTATCTTTTGATTTATTTTCAAAGCGTTCCCAGTAGTCTTTTTATTATGATTATGCCATTTTTAGCCAAAAAACAAAAAAAAACTGTCTTGTTTTTTTAATCCCGCCCCTATTTACCATCATCCACCTGTTTACATGTCTCCCTTTAGCTTACAGCCCTTCACAACCCCAACCTAACCTTACAGATGCAACAAAGTGGTGTGCAATACGATGCAGCCGTACAGCTTTGAGCCAGATTCCAGCTCAAACGAGGAAAACAAAGACGTACATGCAGCGTACAAGTGGATGCATGGGAATGGAGCGGAACAGGGACCTCGTGGCCCACCCAGTGTATTTACTACGCAACAAATATGCTCTTTTTCAAACTTCATTTTTTTCATTTGCTTCTGATTCGCAATTAATTGAAATAAAGAAATTCTCATAAACAGAATTTTAAGCTGAATTTATTTTTTATTTTCACCATCATCAGAAAAATGGCAAAAAACATGTTAAAATTGCAAAAAACACAGTTTCCATTACACTGGGTCTTTAACTGGTGTACATGCTTGCTCAGAATAGACAGTCATTGTCAGAGTGCCCAAATCTTCTGCGGGTTTCAAACCCACTTCAGGGAGCTCTTTCAAATGAACCCTTCACTCTCATAAGTGTGAGACCAGAACATTTTTTTAAAGAGGTGTTGAATCAGTAACCCTTGTGCTATCTTAGCCACTTCAACGTTGGGAGTTGGGTCATCTAGACCCACTAGACAGTGAGCTGAACCTTTTTTCTTCAATGATTTTTGATCTTCACTGGTGTCCATGGATTACATGAAATCTTTCCACCTTTATCCACCTTTGTCATGGTAGGGAGAACACGTCAAAATAAGGGTGGGGTCATCTAAGATAGCACAAGAGTTTTACTTTATCAAAACAGACACCTCAGTTTCCTAATAAGTGATTTAAGAAGGTCACAAAGGACACAGGCCCCTCTACAAATATCTCTTTCACAGCTAATCAGTGGTTGTCTGATACCTATTCTGCCTATAAATCAATACATATTATTACCGTCATTGTAATTGCCAGCTGCCCCTATTCGTTCATCTGCAATGAAAGTAGAAAATAGGGCTCTTTCAAGCATGAAAGTAATCAGGAAGGTCAGTAGAGCTGATACGACTGTCTATTGTTCAAATTCATTCAGACATTTTAGTTTCTTCTACGTAAAGCAAACAAGACAAACAGAAGAAGCCTGTGACTTATACTGACGATTCATTTTGCTGTTATGTCTAGAAAATCAATTGTTGCTTATTTTTTACTGGGGTAAATCGCCCCATTCATCCCCACGAACCCACAATAGACAATTTTAAAAACATTTCCTCATTTTCCAAAAACAGATCTCCATCTCTTCTGGAAAAAAAAACAGGTTGTGACTCAGGTTATTAATAGATTATAGCTGGAAACATATTTCTGAGTACTGGCATGATTTCTCAAACTTAACAGCTGACGGAATTACTTAAACTAAATCTGTGCTCTCTTGCCTGGGGACAAACAAATCAGCTGTGTGCACGCAATATAGTTTTATGGAAGAAAGTGTGTGGGCAGTCCTAGCTCTAATTCAGACATGCAGTACATCATATACTCTGTCATAGATTGGCATGTTAGCTTACTAACATTTACTAATAGGTACACAATGGCTGAGCCAGTGGATGAATTGGAGTTAATAGGCTCCGTGCACGAAAGTAAGGAGTTCTACTTCCGCCGCCTTGAGTGTGAGGCCGACCATTTCCGGCTTGCGACTTCTATAGCAGCGACACGGCAGATTTTGATTGCGAAAGATGGTATATTTCACCCGTTTTCTACAAGGTCTCCCGAAAATCGACGTGAACGACATCTACAGGATTGTCGACCAGTGCGTGGTTACATGGGCAAAATATATTGTCGAAAATACCGAAAAGGAAATGTGTCCCGTTGTAAACAAACCTGTGCTGTCACATATTTATGCAGCAGCTCGGTACGAGGCGATCTTCCAAACGTGCTTTTATTAATTTTATGAATATTATGAAGTGCCTGTTCGCTCATCATTTTATATTTAATCCTTGTGGTCAGTGCTTTTTTTGTGGAAGAAGAACAGAACTGAAGAACAACCCAGTGTTAGGATAGGCTAACAAAACGGGCTAACAACATCAGCCTTTATTTGTCGGGGCACAATTAGAAACACAATTCCATGTGTCGTGATTTTTTGAACAGTTTCTAAGGACTGAGCGGCATTTCTGCTCTGAAAAGCTCACACACACTGTGTGCCTCGCTCTGTCCTCGCGAGTCCGGCAGCCGCTAACCCAGAGCGGCGGCTCGGCTCGCAGTCCGAATTCTCACACATAAAACAACAACGCACACGTACCAAAGCACCCTCCCCTCAAACACATTAATAAATCCAGCTGCTCTGCTCAGAGAGGTTCACTCGGTCCACTGGCACCGGAGCCCGAGCGCGGAGCTCGGATGCCGGGTCCAGACGTCAGTGAGCACGCATCCCCCCCGCATCTCCCTAGTGAGGGGTGAAAGAGACGGGAGAGCCAGCGGAGCGGGGCGTCCGCAGAGCCGCTGGTCGGTCCCTTATGAGCTCACAAGCTTTCTCTCAGCGAAACACCGTCTATGCATGACGTAACCCAGAGCAGCAGCGACACACGATCGTTATATCCCAGCTATCTCGATCGGAAATAAATTTTGATCCGAACGAGTCTGACCGGGGCAAAGTATTCCGAACGGCGTGTTTACATGACGCATTTTCTTTCCGATTGCTGCAAATACGAAACACGACTCGTCTTGCTTGGGGTGAAGTCCTCCCGCCGTGTTCACCGTGTTCGGCTCTCACCGACACATCTACTGGAAAGCTATGAAAGCTTATATTAGTACTGTTGTACTTTGACAAATTCGCACACGGGTATACAACAATGTTGTGATGTCTTTGTCATGCGTTGAAACACCAAACGCCTGTCTTTTACCCGAAATCCGCTCCTATTTACTCAAAACTAGCAACTCAACAAAACTCCCCACAACAATAACACGACCAACAGGAAGTTGTCGGCCTCACACTCGAAACACGGAAGTTAACCGGAAGTTCTGTCGTGCACGTAGTCTATTCTTCATGAAGGCCTCTGATGAAAGGTCAGAGGATCAATTACTCGACAATAATGGTTTATCCAGAGGACAGGAATCTGCAACCCATACATCAAATGGATCTAAACAGCATCTTCTGAGAATCTGAGAATCCTACTATAGGAACCATTAAAATATGATGTGTGGAATGAAATCATGTCGTTTTTTTTTTCTTCATTTGATTCAAAGTCATAGATGCAGCTGATAGCACCATTCCAATGATCATGCTGCCAATGCAACTAAATACCTACTGAGTTAGTCACCATATTATCTAGAAATGAGAGCATGTGGTTGTATATCTCTGCCAATCTGCTAATCTGCAGTTTTACGTTTATGTCTGTTAGATAGGAATGGAGGCTTTAAGGGAATCAACTGAAGGAAAAAACTTTTATTTCTTCTTATCAGTTATTAGATATAACCCTTATCGTTGTTTTTTCTCTAAAATATATTTGTCTTGCTTTTTTTCTAAGATTACAAAGAAATGATTCCCTTGAGTCACCAGCTTCTCACATTCTATTCCTTTTAAAGCCGCATCAAAAATAATAAACAAACAAAAAGAAAAAAGGGAAATCAATTTTTGGGGGATGTTTTTTTAGACCCTTCTGTGAAATTCACTAAAGGTTTTTGCAATGTCATATATTTTTGAGAGACAGACTGTGTCAATTACGATACGTTTTTTTTTTTTCTGAAGTTTTGCTCACACCAATATTTTAAGATGTCACGAGCATTCAGGAAAGAAGCACTTTATCTACCAACTGCCTTAAGTTTGATCCACTCTTTTTTTTTACTTGTCCTGTCCAACAGCTGAGCAGACAGATAGGAGCTGAAGGAATCTTGTGTTGGGCAGGTGTTCCTGTTACAACAGGGGGTTGTGGATCTTCTGACACACAAGGTGTCTATTTGTATAAACCCCTTTGTAGTTTAAGCTAAAATTTATTTATGTTGGTAACATTTGATCCACACATTTTTAACATGAAACTGTATTATAAAGAATTATTTATCAACAAAATTATCATTTTTTCAATGCAGCAAATAGTCATCGGAAGTTGTTAATAACAATAGATGAGTTTTTCTCACCATAAAGTTCTGAAGTGTTTTTTAAAGAAAGCAGCCATTTTAAAATGAGCAGGAAAAGACCTTCTACTGCCTCTAGTGGAATTATGATGAACTGCAGGACGGAAAACATGAAACACTTTACATACAATGGACTTATAAAAAAAAGTTTTGATCACCCTGATAAGATATGGGTCTCAGAAATGCGAGTATCAAATATTATAAAAATTATTTTTAAGTAGTTAATGTCATGTTTTTCATGGGTGTTGCCCTGAAAAATGACTAAAACATTAAAAGATGAACACTTTCTCATTTGAGTCAAGTTTAAAGGCTAGACTCTAAAGCAGTATGTGACACCAAGCACACCATTTTCTAGCCTTTTTAGGTTAGAAAATGAGCATTCATGTATAAATAAGCCTCAGAGGCAGTGGTACAGTCACAACGCTCATCAATCTACCTGCCCTCTCAAAGAATGATGTCACTAACGCTGAGCGCGGCTGTAGGCCCGTCGTACTGAGGGGACCAACTCTCATTATCTCCACTCAGGATTTATAGATCGACTGTGCTCATATTTTACACTGTGGGGCATGCAGAGAACAGAGGGAAGGGGTTCTGGCAGAGAAAGGGGGATAAAGATGCAAATAGTGGGATTGACGGAGAGCATTAACTGATGAACCATGATGCTTAAGTATTTGCTCTTTATGGAAAACTCTTCTGGTCATCAACTTCTTTCTGCTGCATCACCTATCATGTGTGCTTGTACATTCCTCTGTTGATCCTGATCCTGCTCACATGCACAACAAGCATACAATCATAGCTAAATTTTCTTGAGTTATCAGATTTTTTAGGTGACCTTGTAAACGAAATGATCTGCTGCTCTTTATCTAAAAATAAAGAATCATCAATAATTTTCCCCAAAAAGCTAATAAGACCTGCTGGGATTGATCATTTGTTAGTTTTTGACCCCTTAGTTTTACACCGGTACACGTGTCAATTAAACCCAGGACATTGATGTCTCATAACCAAAATGTGAGATGCAGGGTAGCATTGCGTTTCCAAGGCCACCGCTGTTTTCATGCAGAGTACAAACAGAGAACAGGAACAACACATCCGTTTTGCAGGTAGTAGATCCCACAACATGGGATGCCTTAGTCACACGCCCCCAGACAAGGGTTGACCCATACTGACCTAGGGTTTTTGCTTTTTTGTTTTAATTTTGGCTAAAAACGTCATAATCACAATTAAAATACCACTGGGAACACTTTTAAAATATATCAAAACATGATCCTAAAGTCATTACTCTGAGTCATCTGTATTTTGTTGGCATGTAAAAGGTCTCATTGTTTACACTAGTGAGAGAAACAACTCTTTCTGTGTAATTTCATAAACTGAAAACCTTTGTGTTGAGGGTTCAACTCTTGTTTGTACTCAAGGCCGATGTCTTTTGAGTCAGAATGCTTCAAAAGTCAAAAGCAACTCACTGCCTCAGTGTTCACTTACTCATAGGCCTAAAGTCTTTGCCAAAAATATAAAACAACAACAACAAAAACCTGTAGGGCATCTCCTTGAGTGGGATCCACATAGAAGTACAAACTTGTCACAGCAACACACCATCTATGTCCTTTCTCTGCTCTCAAATATCAGAAGCTTGTCACAGCATTATTGCACGCAAATAATTGTGGGTGATTTTGTGTGTGTGTGTGTGTGTATGGTTGTGTGTGGTGTTGAGAGATTGGCACCTGGCACCCCTACTGAACAGACTTCACCAGCTGCACACCTGCCACCCTTGGCTCAGGATGTTTGGCCAGGGAATATATCAGGTACAGATGTAGTAGTGAACAAGTGTGCGTGTGTGTGCATGTGTATGTGAGCTTAACAAGTATTATCTTGGGTGTTGCATTACGCTCCATCTCCTGGAATATACCTAATGGGCCATGAGGAGCAAGCAGGCAAAGCAAGCCCAGAGGCAGAGTATGATGTGTCTAACAGCTGGTCAGCCATGTCACCGGGTGGCAATATTGGAGCTGTAGCTGCTCCTTGTGTCTCTTTGTTAACTGGTACATGGTGGGGACGAGCTGTGGAGACGTCCTTTGCAAGTAACTACAGAAATCCAGTTATTTCCAAGATATAAATTCAAGTCAGAGTGATCATTCTGGCACTGTTCAAAAAATGTAGAAATCTATAAACTGTGCAACAAACTAAAGTAAAAAAGAGGAAAAGTTTTGTTTTTCATGACTTCTAACATGACTGCTTTAAGTAGGAGGTCTAAAAATCTTACTTCTCATTTTTTTTAAATATATTTAAACATAAGACGATTCATGAATAAATGGTAAACAAAGTAAGATATGTGTTTTATTAAGAAACAATTGCACATCTGGAGGAATAATATTAATTTTTCTTTGTCTTTATGTTGAGTATAGCCATCATAACATAATTTAAATCCCTGCCTTCATTCTGCTGCAAGTTTAAAATGATAGATTCGAGTTACAGATGCTGACTGTCATGGTTTGGGTTTCTTTTGTCTTGGTTTTTGCTTCGTTTCTTGTTCTGTCATGTTTTGCTCTGTTTCCTGTTTTATTTTGAAAGGTGTTCTGTTTGGTCATGTTTTTGAGTTTTACTTCCTTGTCCCTATCTGTCCTAATCATGTTCACCTGTGTCTTGTCTGCCCTGTCTGTATTTAAGTCTCGTCTCTCCCTTCCTCTTGTGCTGGTCCATTAACGTCACTAACGTCTTCATGTCATAGCGTCATTTATTTCTTGGATTTTTCCATGTTTCTTGCCACGCCACAGTAAGTCTAGTTTTGTTTTTGTTATCCTGCTCGGCAGCGCCTTTTGTTTGCAATAAACCCTCTTGCCCTGAAACCGTTTGCCTCCTGCCTCTGCGTCTGGGTCCTACCTGCTCTCCTGCCCCCCATACCCTGACAGCTGACTGCTGAGATATTGGTCTTAATATTCTGCTAAACAACTCTGCTAGCTTAAACATTTCTAAATGTAATTCTAAATAATTTGCAGATTTTCTGCAACAGGTTTGAGGACATAAGGAAAAGCATAAAAAATCTCAGCTCTACACTTCTGCTGTTGTGCTTTGAGCATTGGGCTGTTTTGACGCACTAGTGCCTAATACAATGGTCACACTGGAACTGGAAATGCCTGTTCAAGCAACAACTTCCATTGAAAAGTTTATGTAAATGAGCGTAAATGCGCATTCGAGGCTTCTGAGTTCAAAATTCTCGTGTTCATGCATCGCTATGTACATTTTTAAGTTGGGCTCTACGCACAAAACGGTCATTAAACACCCATTGAAAGTTAAACCAGCTGACCAATCAGGGACTGCTATAGTGACATATAGCATCCTTTTCAAAACACATAAGTACCAACTGATTGAAAATTGATCACGAAGGAGAAATCAATAATTGTGTTTTTGTGGCCGGCCGGAATTGCTTGACACCAAGTCTTTCCTTTATCGGAACAGAGCTGGGAAAGAAAAAGCCTGGAGAAAGATTCACAAAAACTGCACCGCTTCAACATTTCACACCAAGCTATGAGTAAATTCGCTAGTGTCGGGTAGCAACAGGCCAGTGTGAACGCTGTATGCTAAAAGCATGTTCAAGAATGCCTGTTTAGCGCATTCTTGAACCTGAATCACATGCCCGATGTAAATGTAGCATATCAAAAATTGCCCTCATGGATGCCTTAACTTTAGCTGATGTGCTGTATTGCCTAAAAACATCTCCCTTAAAGGCTTGTATGAAGAAGCAATATCTAACTACTGTTTTGCACAGCATAAATGCATCAGTTGTCAAGGGATCGCTCCCAGGAACAAATGCCTACACTGCAAAAGCCAAAGGACTACAAGAAAGCTGACACAAGCTGGCCCCTATTCATTTGGATCAGTAGGAGTTCACAGGCATGCTGGGAAATACCCTGCAGCTGCAGCTAAGCAGCGTGAAAAGTTTGGTCTGGGTCTGCGTCAAAATGGGATGCCAAAAAAGTTACTCAGTGCTACAAGCCATTCATTGGAACACTACATAATTTGAGGACATTTTAACAGATCCTACTTGTCTCTTGGTATCCTAGCAACCATTGTACAGGTTTTTTTGTGTGAAGCTATGTGGAGAGCGATGTTTTCACTTTCCGTGAATGAGAACAGAGAAGAACAGACTTGGTACAAAAAAAAGTATGTATGATCAAGAAAAATATGGAGCTAAAACAGAGGGAAAAAGTGGAATTATGGGATGTGAGGGAGACTCCTGGAAAAGTCTTCATCGGCACAACACATCAGACGGACCTTCATCATACACAAGGCAAATCCCATAATGTGATTACAGAAATACACACACAAACCCAAGCCCTCCCATGTTCCAAGACATTTTGTTGCCATGGCAATTGGTTGGGAGGGAGATGAGGAAGAGGAGAGGGTGTTTGTGAAAGTGGAAGTGTTTTCCCAGGCACTCTACCATGTGGAGCAGATGCATAAGTACAGAGCGATTCTGCAGTCTCCTCTAAGACTGATTTAATGTGGCCCACTTCCATTCTAGATAAGGAAGATGTGCAAAGCACCAAGATGCTCTTCGTCTCCACCTCCCTTGGCCCCCTCAAGGATCTGTCGATTGCGCTCGGAGTCAGAGGTGGAAGCACAGGAAGGATTTATCTCCGACAAAGAGATTAATATGAACTAATGGAAGGTCATTCTCAATACTGGTGCTTATTGCTCATGCAGTTCAAGCAGAACTACGTTTGAAAATGTAATAAATATTGCATAGATGGCTTCTTTCATGTCCTCCTTACAGCTTTTATAGACTCTGGTCATCTATCACAGCCTCCATTCCATTCATGGTCTGGTGTCAGGAGATCTGCAGGGATGAAATCGCTCACTTATTCATGCCGCCATTTATTTGGCTCAATCTGCATTATTTGAACAAGATGTGAGTTCATCCAGAGGAGATCTAGGTAACTGATAAATGTGGGAAAGGCGTGCTGACTCATGGAGTCCGCTCCATAAAGCGTCCCACTGCTTTTTGTTGATCCTCTCTGCACTGATAAGCGGGTCCTGTGGAGTGATGGCCAGCTGAGGGCAACCAGCCATAGATTCCCAGATGACCCCCTTTCCCAACCCTCTGTTATTAAACACTTTTTTCCCACTTCAGAATTAAATAAGACTTAGTAATCCAAAAAAAAAAAAAGACTTCTGCAGTCTATTGTTTTAGTGCCACTCCATAATGGACCAAAAGCTCTCTGCCTTAGGACTTATCTGACTCTACCTTTAGAGCAGGTTAACAAGCACCAACTTGTAGGGAGGCAGCTCTGGAGTCCATCAGAGCTGCCTTTAAGTAGCCATGACTAAGTGGAAGAGGAGTAAAGCTTTAGGGAGACGCTGCATTTTCCTAATGACAGAAGCTCAGGACTGTTCCCAAGCTGGACTGAATAAAGCACTTAAGAATAATGCAAGACCAAAAAGTTCCTTCTTTTGTTTTTAAAGAATCCATCTGTCCGGTGTTTCAGAACGTCTGCTGTGATAGTTTTCGTTTGTATGTTAATAGGAGCTCTTGCTTTGTGAAATATTCAAAAGTTGAAAGTTTTGCTGCACTCATTAAATGGCCACCTGCAGGGGTGCTTATTAAATACCAAGATTTTGCTTTAAAATAAAATAAAAAGCTGTCATAGGGTGAAGAAGAAAAAAAGTAGGTTTAAAAAAATACAATACCTTTTTAAACACAGGGTGCACTAAAAATCTTTTAATAAAAACGAATTGGAGTAAGGGTTCCCTTCATAATTACAGCTAAGTTTAAACAAATTGTGCAAAATAAAGAACCTAAGAAATCTTTGTCGCCGCATTAAATCCTCTTCCTCCGTCTAATTCTGTCCTCTGCATCCTCCTCACAAGCCTCTCTTGGCTACATTCTGGAACCTCATTTTGCTCTTCTTAAAGAACATTTGAGAAAATGGACATGTTCGTACTCCCACAAATAAAGCTTTTTAAATGTTCACTGCATGTACTGAGCATAATGGAAAAACTTCTTCTCAGGGTCAGTTTCGATCATGATGTTTGATATGAGAAAAAAAAAAAAAAAGTCTGGTATCCCAAAGAGGTCAAAAGCAGTTCTTTTATTTCTAAAAAAAAAACAAACAATTCAAATAAACAATCAAAGAGTCAATTTAAAAAACAAAACTTTCAGGAATACATTTGGAGTATTGCTTCCAAACAGGCCATGGATTACATGGAAAGATTTCATGTAATCCATGTAATTCATGTAACGCCAGTGAAGATCACAAATCATTGAAGAAAAAAGGTTCAGAGCATTGTCTAGTGGGGTCTAGATGACCCAACTCCCAATGTTAAAGTACCTAGGATAGCACAAGGGTTTATCCGATGTTTTTCGGGCAAAAACGTTCCTCATTCTTTCTTCATCTGCATGAACCTCTCTGATTGAGAGCACAATCAGCCAGAAATCATTTAATGGTCAGATGATCAGGCTTTTAGTGAAATATTCAACGTTTTCATACCTTGTCCAAGGCATTCAACCATTTCCAGCTTTTCAGCAGCAGAGATCCTTTTTTTTCCCATATTGCTTGAACATGTTTGTCTGCTAATAATGTGGAACGACCTTCTTCAGTAGTTTTTCCCTTAATTGAACTCACCTGGCAAACTAATTATCACAGGTGTCTGATATTGACATCAATGGTACAAGAAGCCCAGTATCATCCAAGAGTTTAATCGAAAAAGAAAGAATTTGATCTTTTTTACATTTAACTACAATTTGCACAATAATTTGGAACACACATTATACTATCTAAAGAAGTACAATCACTCTAAAAAAAAACGTATTTCTTGTTAGACAAATAGTTTCCATTTGAGTTCATTTCAGAGGCTTATGCATCAATTTCAAAAGGAGAAACGGAAAAAGCCTGATCTCCATTGGCCAAAATTATTTTTGAAAACAGCTTAATAAACACAAGGACACTAAAATGATTGGTCTGGACATATCAAAGCAAACTTCCACACCCTGTGGAGAAAAAGTAGAGTCAGGATGCGGCGTCTGATGGTCGAAACCACGCAGAGAAGCTCAAGCCTCATCATCCAAGTTACAAGGTGACCCTGGAACAAACCATCTTCCTGACAGGTAGGACGACAAACAGCCTTAGAGGGAGAATTGAATCACATGGGTGTGGAAGGGCTTCCATTAAAAACAGCATTAACATTTTCTGTAATTACACGAAGGAATCTCTGTGGGATCCCCACGAAAAGTCGTAAAACACAAGAGTCCCAATCCTCGCCCCATCGTTGTGCTGAGTAACTCCATTTGATCAGCAAACCCTCCGCTTTAGGAGTCATTTGCATTTTTACCCCAACGCTGTGATTTACTCTCTTTAAATAAAAGCCGTGAGCTGCTGGCAGTCACTGCTGCAGAGGCAATTAATTAACGGCGACCACATCAACTCCTACGTGTGAAACATGCCTAGAAGTTTACTTGTCGATCAGCATCTGCTGCCGCTGCAACAGAACATCAGTCCAATCAATGCTGTGACAGCTTCAAGGCCTCAGACCCAATCAGCCCGCCAGAAACAGCAGAGTGCAGGAAAAAGGTAGCATCTACAATGGTTGGTGTTTTTGGATGTATTTAAGTGGTAAGCACTCATTTATGCATATGGAATAAAAATGATGACACAAATAAGAAAACATTTTTTCTATAGTGTGCGGCATTTTTTTTTTTTTACCAGTGCAATGTATTTTGTGTCCTGATTGGCTGTTGACTTTGTTAATCAATCTCCTCCAACTGTCTCCTATACAGAATGCATTCCGTTTGCTAGAGCTATATCAATTTTCACTGCAAGACGATTTATGTTTTCATTCTATAAAACAGGAAGATTTGAACTTTGAAAGTTTACACAAGAAAGAAAATGTGAAAATGTTCTTGTCTATCAGATAAAGGTGTTTTTAAAGTGTTCAGTGAATGATTTTACAACCTTAAAACATCTATATCTCCAGTGAAAAACGAGAAAACGTTGAATTCACATTTTTTTTCTTTAAATACGAGTTTCTTTTATGATGCCCACTTCACTAAAACTGATAAATTAGACCTATTGCCTTAGTCACAACTGCTTTTATGGGTGGATAAAGATCGTAAAACCTCTGTTGAGCCCATAAAGCAAAAAACGTTCACGCACATTTCTGACGGGCATGCTGCGGAGGACGGGTTGTGGCGAACAGTTTGGCAACACATGAGAGTACGTAAGAATTAAGTAGGTGAAACACAGAATTTTTCTCTTTTTTACCTTCCCTAAAATAGTACTTTCTGTGCAAGAGGCCCGTTAGTGCTGCTCTAGTGGTAGGTGAGGGGTCCTTCCACACTCCTTAAGCACAGTCTGACTGTTAGAAAGCAGGAAATTAGACAATCAGTGTAGTTTGTGGGGGCGTCGTACTGGCACTTGCGTATCACGTGCACACCCTGTCCGAGCATGCGGTACATTCACTCACTTCAGTAAGGAGCCAGTACTCCCACCTTACTAACCATTAGAGTGTGGCATAAGGACACCATACGGCAGCATTACTCTGATGTCATAAGTGCGTGTTACTTACATTATCTTTAAAAATGCATCACAATACACTTACCACACCCAGGGGAGTGGTACATTCCATTTTTATTATCTCCCTTAAGGTGGCCGAATGAGCCTCAAGGGAACTCCAAGACACACCTGCGCTCGGTTTCAGATGCAGCCAGTCCTGTCTAAGACCCTCTACAGGCCCAGACAATCCAAAAGCCTGCAGCACCTATATGGGTGCATGTGACTAAGGCTTTACCAGATGATGATGAGATTTACACTTTAACTTTAATTCTCACATTTTCACATGATCAGTCAAAAACAAAAGTCCCCCTGCTTGTAAGCTTCAAGTTGCCTTGACTGAAGCCAAAGTATTTTATGACATTTAACATAAAGTCCTTCCTGACATCTGTAGATGTACACGTTTCACGGTTTGGATCCAAATCAACATCGGGTTAATGATAGTTTTGTACAGGACACAGTAAGGAAAACATTTTAAATGCTTTACAGATGAAGCT
Source organism: Oryzias sinensis (assembly GCA_037389245.1). NCBI lineage: Eukaryota > Metazoa > Chordata > Actinopteri > Beloniformes > Adrianichthyidae > Oryzias > Oryzias sinensis. Next base: position 13,678,621 of record CM074503.1, on the reverse strand, counting down.
CAATTGTTCAGGTGGAATGCAATCTCCTTTGATTCCCTCTTGGTGTCATTTAAGGCTAAGGGACACATCAACAAAAATAGAATGGCATCCTGGAGATGAGATCACGACCTCAAAGGAAACCATATTATTCAGACTGGTGCCAGGTGATGAAATTCAATCTCTTTTTTTGTTTCTTTTTATTATTTTTAAATATTTCAGACTGATCCCTTTTGGGAGGTCTGTGTGCAGTGTCTGCTGTCAAGCTATGTCCACACCCGCCTTTGCAACATGCGTTCAAGCCGCCACTTCCAGTGAAAAGTCTGCGTTCAAAACTCGCGTTCATGCGTCACCATGGAAATTTCTACAACCAATTTTGGACTCTACGTACGAAACGCGCAGCCGTTAAACACCATTACAAGTTAAACCAGGTTGAACTTTGACCAATTAGGGGCTTGGAATTGGTAGAGAAGCATTGATATAGTCCTATTTTAATTCACAAAAGTGCCAATCATTTGAAAATTGATTATGGAGGACAAATTAATTATAGCGGTTTGTGCCAGGTTGGAATTATATGATCCCAAATCTTTCATATATTGGAAGAGAACTGGGAAAGTAAAAGCCCAGAGCAAGATTTGCAAGATCAACACCGCTTTGACATTTCGCACCAAGCGACTGTCCACTTTTAGAAACTGTTTTCAGGTCTTAATGTTATTATTTCAACTGTTAAGTAAAGCTGCAACAAAGATGGCTGCATGCAAAGACTTAGGCAGGCAGATTTTCTAATTGGCGGACTGGTTGGAATCACAAAGCCTTGCTTTACAAAGGTCTAGTGGATACACGGAGAGTTTGCTTCATGTGACTCCTAATGAGAAAAAGACCAATGCCCATCTGCACGGCACACATGCTCCCTCAAATCACTGACAGTTCAGCAATCTTCATTGTCATTCGCACAGCAGATCCACGCTTTGCATTCATCTCACAGCTTTTCATCAACACCAGGAGTTGGCTCATTTGTTTATGACAACATGCCTGGTGCTCAAGAGATAGAAGCATTTGGGGATCTGAAGGCAGAGTGGTGGCTCAAAGTGAAAAGATTTTCAAAGTAACAGTTCCCAATCTGTATCTGTAGCCTTTAGGCAAACACATGCCTCGGAGGGATTGCAAATACAACCTTTGAGGATTACAGATTTAGTTTGAAATACAGTTATGTCATAAAACCATGTATCTGTAAAAAGAATGGTTAATGATCTGAGTGTGATCCTCTGTGGTCATTTCTGCAGGTGTAAATGCCAGACATGTGCTGAACGGTGGGCATCACAGCACCACCACCTGCACTAATGAGCCTCTTTTTTCACATTCGGCAGGTCTGTGGCTGGACCTGCACATCAGCTGTAAAGGTGAGAACAGAGAAAAATGTTTCCTTTTTCACAGCGCACACTTAAAGATGGTGTTTGATCGCCATGAAACCACTACATCCACTTCATTACAGAACACACACAGAGGAAGGGGTCACGTCAAAGGTGTTTGGCTCTAACAATCCGTAGAATGCTGATGCTTTTTTTTTTTGGAAGATGGACCTGAAGGATGGAAGATGTGCACATTCTGCACTTATGTTTGCTTTACAAATAGGAATTGATGTTAAATTTAGTATTGGTAAGTCGTTGAGATTTAAAGTGACATGAGTGAAGAGAACTATAACCACCTTTACACATAAAATAAAGATGAACGTATACAAATAAACATGTAAACTACAAAAGGTAGCATCTGCTACTTTATTAGAAATGTTTGAGCTTTTGATAGCAACACTTTCTGTACTTAGTAAATAATATTATGTTTGTATATTGTACTACTTGATGGTAAATCAGGGTTCAATTCCAGGGTGGGGGATGGGGGACTTCATCCAGAGTGGGTCCTTGGGCAAGACATTAAAAGCGACTGCCTAACTACTTAGCCACAAGGGGGCGCAAGTCTGGGTTCCCCTGTGCCAGTCCCCAGCCCAGATAAAATACAAGGTTGTGCCAGGAAGAGTATCCGGCGTCTCTGCCAAAACCCGTGTGCGAATCAGTAAAAGCTGATTTGTTGTGGCCACTCCTGAAGGGGTAATGAAAGGTGAAGAAACAAATAAAAAAAGTAAATTGTACTCCTAAATATAGCTTTACCACACATGACTTATTCTTTACATTACAAAAAACTCATTATCAGTTATATAGAACAACTCAAGTCTGATTACTTTTGTTCACATCACAAATTAATAATATTTTGTTCATCTTGGTTTGTAAAATTAGAACATTTTCAGATCAATTATTTCTTTAACCTTTCTTTAATATTCTTAAACCCTTTACTCCATATGGCAATTTTGGACCAGTTAGATTTCCCACTCACTTGAGACAATATTTGGATGATTATTTTCAAGGGCCTGTATCATACAAATTACATTTATCGAGCTTTTAAGTATATTATAATGTTCGTTCCTCACAAATAGAAATGCCAAAATGCTATTTTGATCCATTCATGCATTTTTGAGTATTCTTCTAAAAACCTGCTCTAAAAACCTGTTTTCTGAGAACTATACATACAGTATATATATAATGATCTGAGAGAAAGAAGTAGTGCCAGAAAAAGTTAGAACAGTAAATCCATGGTGGATTCCTTCAAGATGTCCAGAAAAATATTGAAATAGGTATGTTTGTACCGAGTGAGTGAGCTTACAAAAGAAACCTTAGAAATGAACTAATAAAATGAATTACACTAATAAGTTTATCTTTCTATAATATTTAAAGAGGCTTTGGTAAAATTCAGACCTTTGGCGCAAACAAAATTTTGCACATTTACAAAAGATTTAAGTACTTTTTGTTAGTTACACTCAATTTACAATGCTGGATGTCGTAAGTTATCTGCTCTTTGTTACCCCTAATTTATTTAAACTGTCCTTTGGTAAAAATACAAACTAAAACACAATTGAAGGATGATATTCAAGAAATAGCTCCCATGAGCCCCTGGCCATATCTGATGGAGGCAACAGACTCACTCCATTTCTATTACATGACTATTTTTTGCTTTTTCTTATAAATTCTGGCAGCGATGACTCGATTTTCTCCAAAACAAACAGTGCAGTTTCACCTTTGACCCATCTCCTAAGGGGCCTTGTCTACAGGGTAAACACTGTGACCATTGCTCATCGTGGTCCATATGCTTTTTTAGAGACTTTGCATGCCATGTTAAGGAGGTTTCTTAAAGAATTTTAAAACCACAATATCATAAAAATGCTGTCATTTTATAAGACTAGACTTTACGTTTTAGCCACAGATTGTTTTTTGAATAAATGAGCTTTGGTTTGTTTCAAAACTGGCTTAATACTTTAATACCTTCTGATTGATACATTGTACTTCTTTTCTAAAAATCTGATCCTGTTAGGAGAATCCATTTTGTAAATGTACTTTAGAGTACTTCTTACTTATTATTTCAGTCATCCAAATCAGAAATGTGACTACAGATTTAAGGTCACATGTACCCATTGTGGTTTCTGCATGTTGTTGGGTTGTTTGGGCTTATGGGGGGTGGTAGAGAGGTGTGGCAGATTTAAGGCACATTCTAAGGGTATTTGTCCTGCAGTTCCCTTGAGGCTAGTTAAAAATGGAACGTTCGATTGTTGAATGTGTATTGTAAAGTATTTTTAATGCTAAGTTGACCCCAGTTTTGGCAACGGGCACTCAAGGGACCAATTCCAGTGAAAAGTCCACGTAAACACATGTTCATGCATGTTTCAGGCTTCCATGTTGAAAACTCTTGTGTTCACGCGTCACTACGCAAGTACAGTAAACCCTTGTTTTTCGCAGTGGTTACGTTCCAAAAAGAACCCGTGATAGGCAAAATCTGTGAAGTAGAAACCTCTATTTTTTTAACAATTATTATACAATTGAATACTCTATTATACATTGAAAAGAAAGAACAAACCATTTTACAGGCTCAAGCAATTGTTTCACAAATATAAGTACTTTAGAAACATTTTTTTTCAACAAATAACGTCTGTACTGTACTGTCGAATAATAATTTTAATCATCAATGTGAACAGAAGGCTTCAAATTGCGGAGATTAGCCCCGCCCACCACGACCCGAGTAATTGGATTCAACGGGAGAAAATATAAAATGATTATGTAAAAGATACAAAGTACAGTCGGACAAATAGTGACTCAGGTGTATTTCACTGCTATTCAGAATGAAGCGCTGCATCCTGACTCCACTCTGCAGTGTTTTCTTCTTTTGAAGCCCGCGGTGCAGCTGTGTTTGTTCGGGAGAATAACTGTGATAGGCAGTTGTTGTCGCTCTTTTTTCTATGGGTTTTAGAGAAACTCGAAATTGCAAGAGCATTTGCACGTACGTAATTTAAATTTGGCAATCTGTTTACGTACGTGCACATATTAAACTGCAACGTTTTTGACGCACAGGTAGAGAAGAAGCGGAGTGACTTTTTTAGCCAATCAGAATGCAGAACACGATGCACGATGCAAATCCGTGAAGTAGCGAAACCGTGAAAAGCAAACCGTGTTATAGCGAAGGATCACTGTGATTAATTTTCTTTGCGGGCTCTATGCTCTGAACACGCGTTGAAATTTAAACCAGCAGAACTTTGGCCAATCAGATTTGGTAGTGACGTTTGTGTAGCGTCATTTTTATTCACGGAAGTGCCAACACTTTGAAAATTGATCATGGAGGAGAAATTAATAATTGTGATTTGTGCCCAGCCGGAATTCTATGACACCAAGTCTTTCATATATCTGAATAGGAAAGAAAAAGTCTGGAGCAAGATTTGCACCGCTTTGACATTTCGCACCAAGCCTATTCCAACTGTAGGTACGTGTGCAAGTATCGTGTAGGGACTGTCCAGCGTGAACCCCATATGCTAAAAGTACGTTCATCATCAGTGTGTTCAAGAACACATGCCCGGTGTGAACGTAGCATTTATGACATAAACGACTCTGTCGCATGGTTCTCTTACGCCACACACACAGTTGTTGGTAAAGCATTAGTCCCAACTGCCCACACAGCTAGACATGGGTTGTCTGCGGGCGAAGTAAACAGGTAAAACAGTACAGGGCACTCAAGGAGCATCCACACATCGTGAACAACACATGTGGGCTCCTTGTGCTGTCTTTTAGCGTTAGGGAGGGTGGAAAAAAATGAAAAATCTGTACGACACTCCCAAAGAGTACCTCAGCATTCTCATCTCTGCTACTTTCAGCTCTGCTTGCTGTCTTTTCCTCAAGGCTACTGCCTCTAGGCCGAATGACATGGCTGGTCTCACAGTTTTGCAAACCTTTCCTTTTGATTTGAGCTGAAACTCTTCTCTTCCCATTCCAACCAGCCTGCACCTGCGTCTTCACTTCTTTTTTACATTCTCCATTTCTCTGGATTATTGACCCTACATCAAATCTTCCACCTTTTCCCTGTAACTTCACTCCTCCACTCGGGTTCCCCTCATTCACACACATGGAGTCCATCTTGCTGTGGCTAACCTTCATTCCTCTCCTTTCCAGGTCAAACCTCCACCTCTATAGCTTTTCCTCCACCTCTTCCCTGCTCTCGCTACAAATAACAATATCATCTGCAAACATCATAGTCCATCTTGTCTAACCTCATCCGTCAACCTGTCCATCACCGTTGCAAACAGGACTACAATCTTGATATTTCGTACAGGCCACCTCCATGCCCCATGCAGGTTTGTCTTTTTTTACCCACAGGTATCTAACCGGTTGCCTAGGCCAATACTTTTGTAGTAATAACAATTATCTGTGTTTATCAGAATAACACAAATTACTTTTGACCACCTCACTGCTTATTAATGTTTACCTCTTTCAAAGAAGAATTGAAACTCTTGAAAAGTTTCCACTGTATTTAGAATCATTATTGGAATATCATGTCTCAGGATAATGGGGCAGAGTTTGTTGTTTAGCTTTTTTTTCTCCTTTTACTGACTTACAATGAATTATGTGAAAGAAAGAAAGAGAATTGCTGATATCAGACTCAAGGCAGAACAAGCTGCACTGATGCGGCATCCCTCCACCCACTCACTGATCCTGATCACTCATATGTGCATACTCTATTCATCTCTGCTGAGGGGTTGTGTGAATACAGTCAACGTGAGTCGGATCATTGTGTTTGTGTGTGATTGCGTGTGACACCCTTGCTTGTTTTCATTACAGATTCATCTCCATGTCACTTTTATTTTTTTTTTCAGTTTATCTGTTCATTTTCAAAGTCCCTCCCACCTTGTTTTGATCTTTTTTTCCCCCCAGTCTTCTCTCCCACTTGCTCTCAGTCACTTAAACAAGCACATGCGCCCATCTATCCACCCACCCACGGCTGCAGTTGGCACGGGTGAGTGCCCGACAAGCTCCACGGTTTGGCATGGGACTATGCAAAGAAATACAAAAATCGTTGCAGCACTGCTGCCTAATGGTGTCGCCATGGCAACTAAGGGAGCAAGGCCCTGCAATGTGGTTCAAACAAGATACAGCTTTTTAAACCTGTACAAACATGCGGGCTGCGTATAAAGAGGTTGCCTGATTACAATTTACACTGAATGCACACGCATCAATGTACAGCGTTTACTTTGATGGAAGGAGGTTGTGCTAATTAATAATAAAAAATAAAGTGTTTGGCAATGAGGTTTTCTTCTATAAATCATTTCAAAAGTGATTGATGCTTCCAACTTTTAGTCATCTGTTTAATTTTAATTACATTATTTTATTTTGGGGGTTAAAGAAGGGGTCACAGGCTTGCTGGAGCCAACGAGGAGGGCTGGTGTAGGTTTTTAGCGCTTCTGCCTCACAACAAGAAGACCCTGGGACCTTTCTGTGTGAAGTTTGTATGTTCTCCCCGTTTTCCCCAGGAATTCCAGCTTTCTCCCATAGTCCAAAAACATGCTTGATAGGTTAACTGGTGACCTTAAATTACCGCTATGTGTTAATGTGAAGGTGTGGCCTGCAGCAGACAAGCAACTTGCTCAGGGTGAACCCCTCCCTTTGCCTAACAATAGCTGGGATAGGCTCCAGCAACCCCATGGAACTGAACGGGATTCAGCTGGCTATGAAAATTGACGGTTGATGGGTTTGCTTAGGAAAGTTAACATAATCAAGCTCAGAGAATGGTACTTTCATGGGAGTATTGTTTTATTAGAAACATTATCATTTGCTAAACTTTGTAATTTCTCAGAGGCGCCCCTCACTCAATACTTGAGGATGTTGCTGAAAATGTAGTATTATTCCACAAATGTTTTCTAATGTCAGAACTTTCACTGACTCCTTCCTCTCCAATTCTCTGCTGTGTTGAGATCATACCTTATATCTCTGCCCGTCTCAGGACCAAAGTCTTTCAAAATGTTTTAGCTGTTGGCGTTCAGGGCTAAAAGCAGGAAGTGATGTTACATTTTAAAATCCAGTTTCCTAGCAACGGTTGTTGTTGTGTCCTATGTCTGCAGTGTTATGTGCACTTCAACCCATTTTTGCAGCAAAAACATCTCATCTGTGATTAATAAAATGCGTTTTAAGACTGATCACATTAATATTTGCTATTTTAGTATCAGAACAAAGAACAATCTTAACTAATTTTAATCTCTGTAGATAAACAAAAAAACCTAGAGAAATGTAACTTATGAAAATAATGGTTGTTCTTTCAAATTCCATAAAAACATTTACCGTTTTTTTATATTGCACTTCACTAGAATGTCCAGATAAACCTTAAATAAACCTAGCTTTCTTATTTAGTATGGAGTTGGAGTTGCACACCAGCCATGGGAGGCAGGATTTCATCTCATTCTTTTATTGTTTTTTTTCTGTTTTCTAGCAAAAACATGAAGGGACAATTTGCTGGTGGAGATGTAAGACAGAAAAGTCTTGCCACAGAAGAACCTATTTGAGTGTAAGAAAAGCCTTCATGTAGCAGAGATGATGCTCTGTTTCAGTTCACACGAGTCATTTGGCTTTAATGCCTCACCTGTGGCTCACAGGCTGAGTTCAGTATAGGCTCAGGGAGCGCTGCAACGTATTCACTGACCAGGAAAAACAAGAACAGCAATGCACTGGTGAGCGTCGGAGAGAGAAAAAAATAATAGGAGAGGGATGCTGCAGCGAAAGCAGTCTGACTTATTTTGGACTGAGTTCAAGATTCCAATGAAAAGAGAAGCTTCTTCTGAAGAGGAGGCTCTTCAAAGCCTCTGTGACACCCCACGTGCCCGGTGCTGGTGCCTGTTTGTAAGGTCTTCAAACCGAGAGGGCCTAAGGGAGACAGCTGGACAGCGCTTGAAGCCAAAAGCCTTCATCTTTGCAGAGAGAATGTGAACCAACAGTGACTCACAGTTCATGCGAAAAAAACAAATAAAAAAATGTGAAACCAGCAGACATTCAGTTTAGCTTAATGTCATAAGTCAAGACACCATCTGCAATGTGACAACTTGGTATTCAGAGCAATGCATCATTCTTCTCCACATTCCTAAATAGTGCAATGTTTTCCATGCAACTCCAATTGACTTCAGCTGCTTTTGGTTGGTATTTCAGTCAGTTTTAGGGCAGAAAGGGGGACTGGAGTCTGTCCTGGCTGTAATAGGAGAAGGACAGAGTGAGTTTCATGATGTGGGTCATTACTGGCATAAAGACCAACACCAATAATCTTTTGATCTATTATAAAAGTGTTCCCAGTGGTCTTTTAATTAGGATTTTGTTAGTCAAAATAAAAATGCGCCTTTTTCTAGGACATAGAAGTTTTCTGTATATATGTGCTCCATTATCAGAAAAAAGCAACAAGAACAAGTTAAAAACAACAAAACACCATTTTAATTGGAGATGATCTATAAATCTAAGGTTTCTTTAGGCAAAAATATTATTTGAATACTACAATGATTTTAAAATGTTTGCTATTTTCATTTAAAATCTCCATTTACTGCTGAGTCCCCTGCTCATTGTGAGAGGTATCATGGAGTTTACACATATGGTAATGACATAAAGTAGTATGTCAGTGTGCTGATTGCAATCATCTCCCTGCTCTCTGTACCTGTCAAGACGGAGAGATGATGGGCTGTGGGATTCCTTCAACGCTGTCGCTTTTTTTCACACAGATTTTCTTTGAAGTTTTTGCGAGCTTCAGCGCTTGAGCTTCCATGAATATTGCTGTCAAAAGCTGCTGTTGTGTTGCTGTCCCAGATAACTAATGCCAAAACTGCAAAAAATCTGCTCATCCATCTGTGCATTTTCTTTCACCCAACACTAATATAATAGGCTTTTTGGTTAAGTGCATCACTAAGAGACAAATAAATCTGCTTTATGGTCTCCACCAAACCAAATATGCTGGAAAAAGGCACGTTAAACAGCTAATAAAAGAACACATCGAGTCCCAGTCTCGGTCTCAGCTCTTTTCTCCTTCTCTCTTGGAAGACACCAGACCAGCAGATCCAGAACCAGTGTCTGTCGAGGCAATCTCCTGCACTCACTGTCATTGTCAGCCAGGTTAATACACACTCTGAGCAAGAAATTAACACCCACCAAAAGGCTAAGTGGGGTAAACTTTGGGTATGGCCGAAAAATAGATTGGGGTCACTGACCATGTGACCTGTGAATCATTTGAAATTACAGTGTTGGGTCCTCATGTGTACCAACTGAGACTAATCTGACCCTCACTGTCCATCACACATGTCATGACATCTAGCGGTTTTCTCATCCAAGCTGTCTGTCCAAGTTGTACAGAGAGAAATATATGTGAGTTGAAATATAAAAACAAATAAATCTATTCAAATTTTAATTAAAATTTCAAAACAAAATCAGTTGCATAATACCCTGTTAATAGTAGGAGCATTCTACAGTTAAGTTACACGCATTAAGGCAGACATCATTTGTTTTTTAGGGCAGCGCGGTGGTTAGAATGCCCTGGTTTAAATGATCAGTTAATTGGCAACTTTATGGCTACGTTCACACTGCAGGGCTTAATGCTCAATTCCGATTTTTTGAAAAAATCCGAATTGTTTGCTAGACCGTTCCCATGTGATCTACAGTGTGACCGTGAAACGACCCAGAGTTGACCCGCATGCGCAGAAGAGTACTCAACGTCGAATGACGTCACTCGTTGTTTGCGGAAGTAGCTTACGTTAACATGGATGTCAACAACAGTGTTGTCAACAGCGGAGCTCTTTTTTCATTAATAAATTCATTTTCACAAAGGAGCCAGCACAATAACAATCTCCCCATTTTTAAGAAGGCATTGGAGCCGGGATCGTCTGTAACCACTGTTGTGGAATGGGAATGTGTATGTATTGGGCCCACACACGCGCGTTTGTGTAAGGGACAGGAAAAGAGCGCGTGAAGCGGGAGAGAATGGGAGGGCGGCAGTGTGGGCGCATTCATGTTGTGTGTTACGGAGGAAGGACAACGGTAATAAAAGGTTTCCCCCAGAATAAATGCTATGGACTCTTTATTAACCCATTCTGGAGAATCCTGGAGAATCCTGAAGGGTCAGAACAGGGAGGAGGAGAAGGATCCGCCTTGGGCCCCCCGCGCTTCTGACCACGGTCGGGAAAGGGAGAAAGAAAAAAAAAGTACTCGCGAGAAATGTTCAACACCACGCTCGGCCATTTAGCTGTTAATTTTTTTCAAAAACCGCCCGGTTGCGATAAGAGCCCTGGAGTTTGGCCTGAATAGTGCTGTCACCCCAAATATTAATCCAATCCGTGACTTTGCTTCCCTTCCACTGACGGATCTCTGCAGCATCGTCCGCCGTGGTCTCGTTCCCACCTATTTCAACGCAGAATGATAATGTTTGTAGCGTATCAATGACGTACGATTCGGATTTAGGTGGCCTGGCCGGTCAGACGGCGGTCGCAATTGAAAAGATTGGATCTGTGTCATTCAGACTGTCATGAAAAGATCGGAATTGGGTCGCATAGGGGCAAAAAAATCGGAATTGGGTCGTTTCAGCCTGCAGTGCGAACGTAGCCTATGTTGCCCTTAGGTGTGCATGTGAGTGTGTGGCCCTAACCACCTGTTCAGAGTGTACCCCACCTTCACCCAACAGCTGGATTTGCTCCAGCAACCCTGTGACCCCAAAAGCGATTCAGCAGGTTCTGAAAATGGAAAAACAGATGGGAAAAATGTGGTTTTCTGGTTGCTAATTATTTGCATTGTACTTCCATTTGACAGATAAACGATACACATTTGGACCCCACCTTTATCCATCTATAGTCATTACCCAACCCTGTGCCCCAGACACAAACGTCACAAACTCTAAACTTTGTCATAAAGTCACCACTTTAAAAGCTTCGGTAGATCTGGATTTAAAATTACTTTATTTGTTAGGAAGTAATAAACACTTAAGTAACTACTTAAACAAATCTGGTGCAAAGAGCAGGAAAGCAGAAAAAAGCAGAAGCAAAATAAATAACAACAGTTTGTATTTAAACTAATAAATCCCAAACTGGTATGTTTGACATGGTAACAACCAGTTAAACATCCTTCTACTCATTACTTGAGCTAACTCAGTTACACATAAACAAACGTTAATGTAATTACACCCTCTAATGCCAGGATACTTGCTGTACCTATATTTAATCCTTATTACTGGAACATGCATATAATGCAGTTCACTTCTCACACTTACAACATGCTGACTCTGAATCCTGGCAGGTTTGCTACAAAGTTAGACATCCCAGTCAATATAACAGTGATAATATCTATGACTGTCCCCAAAAATAAGATCATGAGCATAGAAGTGACTTTGAATGACGAGCATCTGTTCAAAACCTACCAACTGATTTATGAAGAGCCTCCTAAATCAAGCCTGTAATGTCTGAGGCTGAGTACAGCTCTGGCTCTCTGTGCATTTGGTGGGAGAGAGTCTGCAGTGCAGCAGTGAACATGAAAATTCAAAGCATCTCCTCTGGCTTTGACTGGCTGCAGTGCTAGTGCACCTCGCGAAGGAGCCAGACGCTCACCGGGGAAACGGGAACCCCAGGACCTGAGAGTGAATGACCCCGCACAGCTGAACGCCACTCGTTACAAGACGGAGGGACTGTTTCCTGGAAGCGGGTGTGTGCCGCTGACGTTTGTGTCCACGGAGAGGTGACGGGCGCCAATTGTTGAAAGAAAAACACATCAGATGACAGTGCAAAACATGTGCGCACACACTGTCTTTTTCATTTTATTTTTTATACCATGAGTGAAAAGCCCTTGATTCATAAAACGCGCACAAGCTGCCCACGCAGAGCTCGCCCCCAAGACTTTTCATTAGACACATACAGCCACCCACACACAAGTGTGCGCATCACACACACGCATACACAGAGAGTTTCCTCTCTTCACAGAGCTGCAGCAGAGCCTCTAAGCTCTCACCTTGGGAGGTTTATTCTGCTTTCATTTGAAAATAAATGTGTCAAAAACACTTTACTTTTTAAAGAAATGGAGCAGGTACCACCCCCTAATGCCTGACCCATCTAACATTACAAGGGAGCAAACAGAAAACAAGAAACATTTCCAACTTGCATGGCAAAAAGGATCACATGCAGATCTCTATGGCAAAACTAACCCTAAAAAGACCCCCAAAAAAGCACAAAATTGCACTTGCACTAACACCCATATTGTATGATCGGTTGGTTCGCAGTCAACTTCTGTCAGAATTATTCCTCCTAATTGAACAAGTCAACTCCCCTCAGGGAGAAACAGGTGGAGATGCTCCTCCTCACCAAAGACATCAAATGCAGAATGAAAACATCAAGCAACAGAACTTACCTCATCCAGTCTAAAAGCAGGAGGCATCTAAGAGTACATTGTTCTCTGTCATCCCACGACAGCAGGGGCTCAGCCTGTCATACGGGCACGAGATGTTGGACGGGAGGACTTCTTTAGCGCTCTCATCTGTCCTGTGACTTTTCCAGTCACGTTAGTCCTGCGACGGCAGGCAGATGAACGGCAGAAGAAGGATGGCTACAGGGGGGTGGGGGTGAGAGGGAAGGTTGAAATGACAGAGATGCTCGGATCTCCTCTGCTGAGATGAGCTGCGAGCGCACTGTGAGGACCATCCACTGCAGCAGAACAGAGCGGAGCGCAGCGAAACAGAGAGAGGAGGGAAGAGGGAGGCAGGCGAAACGAGCATTTACTGCTGCTGGTTCCAACGGCTTGGCAGGAGCAAAAATCTGGGACTGGAATCTGGATCTCCTCCTGTCCTGCAGTGGTTATTCACCAGACGAAGAGTAATGGAGACAATTGCGGGGCAAATAGAGAAAGGTACGAGAGCAAGGGTCATTTGTTCAAGCTGAATTTCCTACTATCACATTCTGCCACCATGCTATTTTCCCCCTCTTTCCTCTTTCTTAGCGCCATAAAAAAAACTATTAATCTGATGATATATCAAAACTCTTCCCAGCACTGTGACCCTAACACCATAGATGATGGCTATCTTAGTGTGTCCTACTGTTTCTTTTATCTCTATTTGTTTCTTGCACTTGCCATGCTTCCACTCCAATAGAAATGTGTTTTTTTACGTCTTTGTAGCATTTTTTCTCAAAGAAGATTTAAATTAAAATTGCATTTCAGAGTATTTTTATTTAAAATTGTGGTGAATCAGGAGGAGAAAAAGTTTGAAAAAGCCTGCAGTTGTTATGTACAAACTACAATTGGCAGGTCACAAGCTCCATTCCGATGTAGACAGATAGATCCATGTACGTCTTTGTTTTCCTCGTCTAAGTTGGCATTTGGTTGCAAACTGTTCAGCTGAATAGCTCCAATATTGCTCACCTTTTTTGTTGCACCGCTAATTTTAGCCTTTGGTTGTGAGGGGCTGTAAGCTAGTGGGAGAGCATGTAAACAAAGGGATTATGGGAAATGAGTGCGGGCTTACTCTGCACCAACAGCCCCACCCAGAACTCTGAGGTAAATTCCTGATAGACTATCACAACTCTTAGCAACAGAGAGGGGAAGGGGGCCGGCATTGCTCTGTGTGTTACGGTGCACCCAGAACTTAGAAAAACTAACAATCAACTACTGTTGCTCTGCAGAAACTATGTCCTAAAAGACGACACAGGTTTTTTAAATATTGGCTAAAACACAGGTCGAGAACCAAAACACTTTTACATTACATAAAAAGATGTTCGGAGTAGGACTGTAAGTCAGAAAGGGGATAAGAATGGCACATTTGTTCAGACTACATCCAAAAAATGTCTCACAAAAGCTAATCAACAGGTAAACCATGCAGATTTCTAAAAACAAGCCTGTCCAACGCTTATTTAGTGCTGATTTGATAGGCAAAAGCTCCAGCAATGTGGGATATTTAGCCGTCAATCACTCTATTATGTGGCCCCATGGCCTGAGTATTTGTTGCTTGTTCTAACAGGGGAACAGGCTTTTAGCTCGAGTCCTTCAGCCCCAGAAGAGCTCAAGGTCGCTTGGCAGAACATGTTGCAGGCAGCCCAAATCCTTCCATGATTAACAGCGGCAGACAAGATGGAGAGGACGTCAATCCAGATCTATAGTCTCGGCCAAGAGAGCCGGCCGGCCAGACGCCCCGCAATCTGACAGGGCAGAACCAGGTAGAGCAGGGATTTATGAGTCTGATTAAAAAAGAAAAAAAGTCCTGCTTTTCAGAGAGGTGCGCACATGCATGAGACTGGATATTATTATCAGTCCTGGGCTATATAAGCAAAAATTAAAAGACAGCAAGGGAGAACTTACAGAGAAGAATGGGGCTTTCTGTGATATGTATATATGTGACATGTGTATATATATATATATATATATACACAATATATGCAATGGTCAAATCCTAATCAGAATAAAAAAAGATTCGAATTTAGATTTATAAAGAGGTGTTAAGGAACTGAACCTCAAAATTCAGTTCAAATCAGGGTCCAACAGTAATAACTTCTTCAAAGAAAATGGAAATAGTTGCATTAGACTGTTTCAGGTAATCAAAAAGTCATTAGGTTTCAGCTGAATTTAAATGTTTATCACAAAGAGTAATAAGTAAACAGAAAACAAGCACAAAACTTATTTTAGTCCAATATAATTGATCTGCAAAATGTCACCAGCATATTTTCGGCCAGGATTGGATTTTTCTTTTAAATTATTATTGAAATACCTCGGTTAGGCATTGTATTCCCTTCTCGGGTGATCATTTTCTTCTTTTTTAATTCTTGGTTAGCTTTTTTTACTCCATCTTTCCAGCGACTTGTTTGAAGTCAGCACACTTTTTTTTTGTTTCTAACAAATCTCATCTCACAAAAATATTCATTTCACGGATCGTTGTCCCATACGAGCCAATATCCACAGAGGGAAAGGTATTAGGCTTTATCCCCTTCTATATTTAAATTGGAAACAGTGAAGTAGGGCTGGGCCAAACATATCAATGTCCTGTTGTACGCGTTTTGTCCTTGTAATAAGGTTGCAGTCACTTCCAACTATTCATTCTGATCACTCACCAGCCAGCCTTATCATTGCTTTCCAATGACTTTCACTAAATGACGTGCAAAGAGGGCACGTCTCACCTGTCGTGTTGCATTGGGCTGATGTGCACTGGAGTTTTTTTGTTTCATTTTTTCTTTTTTTTTCCTTAGTATTAAAAAATGCACAGGGCAAAGTATGTTGTTTTTTTCCATTAAATCAAAGCATTGACAAAAACAGGTTTCTAATATTGCAGCTTTACATCATAAACTACTGAGTTGCTTTAAAGCTATAAGTACTGCATTTTCCGCCTCATAAAGCTACGTTCACATTGCTTCGAGCGACCATTTCCAATTAAAAGTCTATGTAAACGCAAGAAATATTTCCAACTTGCGCGTTCATGCATAATGATGCATGTTTTCAGGCTGTACGTACAAAACAAGCGGCCGTTAAACGTACGTTGAAAGTTAAACCAGGTCAAACTTCCAATCTTTGGAACTCAGCCTTGGTGGGGATGTATGGATGGTGTCCTTTTTAATTTACCGAAGTGCCAACTGTTTAAAAAATGATCACAGAGGAGAAGTTAATCATTTGGATTTGTGCCCGGCCTGGAGCAAGAGTCTTGAGATTTGTACAGCTTCAACATTGTGCACAAAGCCTCATCTGTAGGTGGCGCACGTGCGCTAGTAAACAGTAGAAACAGAAAAGAAGCCCCTCCCTGATAGTCTAGTGTGAACATCTTTTTTGCGCCTTAATAATCTGGAGCGCCTTTAATATGGACTCATTCTGATTGTGTGTACTGATGTCAATGGGATTTTGAGAAGTACATGACGCTCGGTTAGAATCTCAAAAGTTTTTTTGACGAGCGGAAAACAGAATTGGGTACTATTGTAAATATGCTAATGTGGCTAACGTGTAATGGTGTCAGACTATTTTTTAACATGTTACCAACAAGATTGGGAGTTAGCGTAGTCATAATGTTTGTTTAAGTGGTATTAGCCTGTTTTTTATTGGTTACTAACAAGTTTGGGAGTTACAGGCATTGAGAATAGGCTAATGCGGCTAACGCTTCTACCATGGCTAATGTGTAGTGTGTTACAAACAAATTCTAGAGTTGCTGTGAACGCTAAAGTCGGACTGACGAATGTATCTGTGACTGTTTTTTGTCTTAATGAGGCTGATAGTTGGGTGTGCTATATATACGACATCCATCCATCCATCCATCTTCCTCCGCTTATCCAGGACCGGGTCGCAGGGGCAGCAGTCTAAGCAGAGATGCCCCGACTTCCCTCGGCCCAGCCACTTCCTCCAGCTCCTCTGGGGGAACCCCGAGGCGTTCCCAGGCCAGCCGAGAGACGTAGTCTCTCCAGCGTGTCCTGGGTCTTCCCCGGGGCCTCCGCCCAGTGGGACATGCCCGGAACACCTCTCCAGGGAGGGGTCCAGGAGGCATCCGGACTAGATGCCCGAGCCACCTCAACTGGCTCCTTTCAATGTGGAGGAGAAGCGGCTCTACTCCGAGGTCTCCGCGGGTGGCAGAGCTTCTCACCCTATCTCTAAGAGAGCGCCCCGCCACCCTATGGAAGAAGCTCATTTCAGCCACTTGTATTCGGGACCTCGTTCTTTCGGTCATGACCCATAGCTCATGACCATAGGTGAGTATTGGAACGAAGATCGACCGGTAAATTGAGAGCTTTGCTTTTCGGCTCAGCTCTCTCCTCACCACAACGGACCGATACAGCGACCGCATACCTACGGACGCTGCTCGGATCCGCCTGTCAATCTCACGCTCCGGTCTTCCCTCACTCGTGAACAAGACCCCCAGATATTAAAACTCCTCCACCTGGGGTAAAGATACTCCACCCACCGAGAGATGGCAAGCTACCTTTCTCAAGAACCATGGCCTCGGATTTAGTGGTACTGACCCTAATCCCAGCCGCTTCACACTCGGACGCAAACCGCTCCAATGCACGCTGGAGGTCCTGGCTTGATGAAGCCAACAGGACAACATCATTTGCAAAAAGCAGAGAGGAAATCCTGTGGTCCCCAAACCAGATCCCCTCCGGCCCCTGGCTGCGCCTAGAAATTCTGTCCATAAAAACTATGAACAGAACCGGTGATAAAGGGCAGCCCTGCCGGAGTCTAACGTGGACCGGGAACAGGTCAGACTTACCGCCGGCTATGTGAACCAAGCTCCTACTCTGGTCATACAGAGACCGGACAGCACTTAGTAAGGCTCCCCGGACCCCATACTCCCAGAGCACCCCCCACAGGATACCACCGGGAATGTGGTCGAATGCCTTCTCCAAATCCACAAGGCACATATGGACTGGATGAGCGAACTCTCCACAAAGCACATATGGACTGGATGAGCGAACTCCCACAATCCCTCCAGCACCCTAGATAGGGTGTAGAGCTGGTCCACTGTTCCACGACCAGGACGGAAACCGCACTGTTGTTCCTGAATCCGAGGTTCGACTATCGGACGGACTCTCCTCTCCAGTACCCTGGCATAGACTTTCCCAGGGAGGCTGAGGAGTGTAATTCCCCTGTAGTTGGAACACACCCTCCGGTCCCCCTTCTTAAAGAAGGGAACCACCACCCCTGTCTGCCAGTCCAGTGGTACAGTTCCCGACTGCCACGCGATACTGCAGAGACGTGTCAGCCAAGACACTCCCACAGCATCCAGAGACTTGAGGTACTGAGGGTGGACCTCATCCACTCCCAGAGCCTTGCCACTGAGGAGCTCATTGACTACCTCAGTGACTTCAGCCCGGGTAATAGACAGGCTCACCCCAAAGTCCTCATTCTCTGCTTCTTCAAAAGAAGGCGTGTCAGTGGGATTAAAGAGATCCTCAAAGTATTCCTTCCACCGCCCGACAATGTCCCCAGTCGAGGTCAACAGCCCCCCACCTGCACTTAAAACTGTGCCTGTGGAGAACTGCTTTCCACTCCTGAGGCGCCGGACGGTTTGCCAGAATTTCTTCGAGGCCAACCGATAGTCCTTCTCCATGGCCTCACCGAACTCCTCCCAGACACGAGTTTTTGCCTCCGCAAAAAAAATATGACATAAGTTTAAAAATTGACCATTCGTTAACGTTGTGTTTAAATCTGAAATGTATTTATTTATTATTTTAGTATCATTTTAACAGTTGGGCTAAATGGCTTATTTGTTTGTTTGTTTAACCCGCTATAAAAAAACTAGCTAATTCTTCAGCACCAGATTAATTGTTTTTAGGGTTTGTTTTGTTTTGTTTTTTTCATGAGAATGCCACTGGACTAAAAATAGAAATGTGTGTTGAGTGTGAAATCATCCACTCGGTTTGTCTCTGACATTTTCAACTCATTCAGATTCAGTTCACACAAACTAACACACAGAGTTGTTTGTTTTCATGCATTAAACGCGACAGAAATTGTTCCATTTTAAGCCTTTGTGAAGATTCCATCTCTTTTGGTCGTGTAAATGACCCCACGTTTAGTCGCTAAACTCTGAAAAATAAATAGTTTTCTGACAATAGGATTTTGTTCTTCAAAGATCATCCTTTTTCCACACTCTCTGATTTTTTAGAATGTCTAATCTCTGCTGCTCTGATGAGCCATGTGAGTAACATTACTTATGCATTTTCATCAAAACAAATACAAGCTTCCACAGAGACAGGTATGACTTCGCACAGCTGTTTTCACAGCAGAGTGGTGCCTCTAACAAATTGACCTTGACAAGTAGCATCAGTAAAGCAACTTGTTATGTAAGTTTTCTGGACTAACCTCTTTCAGAGTAGTGTTAGAAAATAATAAGTAGCTATGACTATCCCGGAAATAATGTCCCAAGTCTGCAACATGCTGGCTGCATCTTCATAAATGCGCTTTACCTGCACAACATCCAAACCGCTAAGCAACAGTGACATTAAATATATTTAAGAGGAAACATCTAAGTTTATCAGACAAATCAAATCCAGACGTAATTTAATCCAGTCTGTTTTCCTGGGTCTGCTTGCAGCTGAAATAATGGCCCTCTGCTTCTATCTGCTTTCTCTGATCTCATTTACTGCTACGTTTTCTCTGTGTAAACCCCTGTGTGTTTGTGTGTTATGCAACAGCCATACTCACTGATACAGTTGCAAGAGCGAAGACCCCCCCCCAAACCCCCCAGCGTATTTAAGAGGATGTTTCACGCAGACAAACCTCACAAGCCACTTATACGTCTAGATTACAGTGAAGCATCGATCCGTGTCTCAGCTGGTTATTCCACCTGGGGTGCTGCACTGAAACAGCTGCTGGGTATCTTAATAATTCACTGCCGTGAAAAGCATGCAGGGCTCAGACCAGTGACCACCTTTATGATATGGGTGAACTGAGGTGAGCTGCATCACCCACACTTTAAGTAATGGACTCACTGAGACACCTACATGTCAACTGGGTCAACATATAGCTTGATGAATGAAGTATGTTGTGGCCTTAAGCAAAGAAAAACTGTAAAAGATTAAAAAAAAAGTGGTCTAAAGGTAAGCAAGGACCTCCAGAGGACAAGAGAACAAAAGCTTTACGACTTACAGTCCATGACCAGAAGGCGGCACAAATGCAAATGCATAGAGTCAGCACAGGCTCAATGCTTGATGTACTTGAGGAAACCATGTCATTTCAGTAAAACTGTTTTTATGTGCCCTTCCCAGTAAACTTCATTCGCTGACAACAGGAAATGCCAATTATTTTGTATTAATTACTGATTCTTTATATTTTAATTTATTTCTTTATGAATAGAAAGGTTAATTTTGTCTCTGTCAGTCTGCCCCAGGGCAGCTGTGGCTACAACCGTAGCTTACCATCACCAAGTATGAATGAGGAGTGAATGAATAATGGACATAATGTCAGCGCTTTGGGTGTCTTGAAAAGCGCAGATAAATCCAATCCATTATTATTATTATTAAATTCAAGGATATTGGGTTTGATTTGTTGACCCCCCCTTCCCCCCTTCATTTGCATTACATTCTTTTTAGGAAGAAGATGTGGAATTGCACAAATGTAAGATATCTTTGGATTGGCGCAGATACAGAAATGTGTGAAAATTGATTAAAAAAATTTATTAGTAAGGCAAGAGCGTTTTACAAATAAAAAAAAAATGGCAAAAAACCTAGCCAGAATGAAGAGCATGGTTTGATTTTTAAAACTTTTTCTAGCATCCAATGACAAAAAGAAGGTTTCTACAACAAGTGTAAACCTGTGCAGTCAAGCCTTGCACTCGCTCACCACAGGGTGATGTCCGGCAGATACCATCATGCATTGGTACTAAAAGTACTAGGACTCTATTCACATGGAGCATTATAACTAAAAGTGGTGCATCTTGATAAACTCTTTTGTATAAACAAAATTGAATAAAAGGTCTATTTTCAAACTCATGTCAAATATAAAGCACAGCGAACTTTGCAGTGAATTAAGCAAGACAATAGAGTCAGAGAAAAGTCAGTCAGTTTGACTGACTTTATGAACAGTTAAGCAACTTGATTGCAACGTGGTACATTTTAGTCGCATTAGCGCCTAACACCTGTCACTCCCAACTTTGTTTGCAACACGTAAAAAAAACGACTAATATCGCTAATACAAACCTTACTGTGACTATGCTAACTCAACTTTGTCAGTAAAGAAGAAGAATACATGGTCTGATACGGCTACAACTTAGCTGTGTTAGAATATTTACAATAAAACTCAATCTTGTTTGCAGCTTGAAAAATAGACTGACAATTCTGCAGACCACTGTGTCTCAAAATCGTTTTCACATCATTTAACACAACCAGACTTAATCCATGAATATGAAGTTCCGGATTAAACGTGCAATGTCGTTTTTTGAAAAAAAAAAAGAGAAGGCTTTCAAGTGCGCCTTGTTGTTGCGTGACTTCTGTTAAATAGGACCTAGGAGAGGACAGTATGAGAGCGGTAAGGAGGGAAGTTTGGACGTGAAAGAAGACACATCCCCGA
The DNA here is from genome assembly GCA_037389245.1 of Oryzias sinensis. NCBI lineage: Eukaryota > Metazoa > Chordata > Actinopteri > Beloniformes > Adrianichthyidae > Oryzias > Oryzias sinensis. Next base: position 13,657,265 of record CM074503.1, on the reverse strand, counting down.
ATAGTACAAAAGTGAAGGAATGTGCGCTATGCAGAACAACATCGTTTTGGTAGCCCTGAAAATCCCGCCTGCAAAGAAACATGATTATGAAGCAGTTTAAACTGCAAGCTATCAGCTACGCAGAGGAACAGGGGAATCGATCAGCTGTCAGAGAATTCAAGATGAGTGAATCCATGGTTCGCAAGTGGAGGAAGCTGGAAAACAAACTCTGACAAGTCAGGAAAAAGCAGTTGAGTTTCCACAGAAACAAGGCGAGGTGGCTCAAGTTGGAAGACCGACTTAAGCGATGGGTTAACGATCAGAGAACAGCTGGTGGAAGCGTCTCTACAGTCACCATTCGATTGAAGGCAGAAACGCTTGCAGAGGAAATTAAAATTCTACATTTTCAAGGAGGTCCGTCTTGGTGCCTTCTTTCCATCCTGGCAAGGACTACGGTGCCGCAGCAACTTCCAGCGGATAACAATGAAAAGCTGTCCATATTCTGCTCCTTTTACTAAAACTAGGAGGCAGCGGCGGGCGAGTTACGCCAAAATTTGTAATTGGATTGTAGAAGCTTGGGCTAACGTGTCTGCTTGCACTGTTCTTCGAGCTCTCACAAAAGCCGGCATCATCATCAGGAGCTGCACGGCAACGAGACGGACTCTGACAATGACAAAGGGAACCTGCCGTGTTTGATAGAAATTTAGCCCAGCTGTTCATTTCAGATACAGAAGATGAGGACTTTGAGGGATTTTTCGATGCTGAGGGATGACTGAAAAATAAAAAATATATCACACCAACTCAGTTTTGCTGCCTTTTTTAAACACACACTAGCATGCCTGCGCCTTAAAACTCGGCGCGCCGTTTGTATGTGTTAAATACAAAAAAAGCACCCATAACTGAAACTTATCCAGTGCGCCCTATGGTCATGAAAATACGCTATATTATTAAAATATAAGAAGGAAGTAAGATGAGGAACAGCTTTCAGTAATTAGACAATAAATGAAAAAAGGGGATTGAGAAGGCATTTGTTGGTGAACCGAAGGCACAGAAAGCAGTCAAATTGAATAATTTATAGTTTAGCACTGTTTCAGAGTCATAAGCAGAGTTTCAGCACATCACTGGAAATCCGTAAAGAGCTGCAGATCAATTAAAGACAAATGTTAGCATTAAATCCTAAAATTTAGAGCTTAGTCTTGGAGTAAAAGTTTAATTAAAGGCCTTTATCATGCATTTCTCAAGCCTTTCAGATTAAGCTCTGTCCATATACTGTACATGATACCTTCGGCACACTGAAGAACATTTTTTTTATGAATCATTATTTATTTTTGCAGCTAATTTTCCTACCCAGAAGTAAGCCAACTCGATCTCTGAGGCACCAGCTTTCGCTCCTTGTGGGTCTCGCCTATTTCATGATGTCTGGAAAGATGGATGTGAATGCTGTGCAAAGAAAATGAAAGTGATAAGCCGATCCCTGCTAGCTCTGCGGAGAAAGTGGGTGTGTGTGTTAGCCTAGGGGTGATGCTAGCAGTGCAATCCATGTCTGCACTGCTAGGAAGGGGCTGTTCTGATAAATGGTAAACGGTAAATAGCGTATACTTATATAGCGCTTTCTACCTTCTTACGAAGGCCCAAAGCGCTTCACAGTCACAGTCCCATTCACCTATGCACACACACATTCACACACACACATTCACACACTGGCGACGGCTCCGGTGCAAAACACTGGCGCCAACTTCCCACCAGAGGCAAGGTGGGGTTCAGTGTCTTACCCAAGGACACTTCGACACATGGGCGGAATCGAACCTGCAATCTTACGATCATGGGTCGACTGCCCTACCGCTGCACAACGGCCGCCCACACAACCACTGATCAACCGCTGCAATTTATGGCCAATGTGCGTTTGCCTCCACATAAAGTGCACTAAATATTTGACACAACACACATGTCACTGATGTGAGCAGGTAGGTGTGCTAAAACAGCAATCAAACAGAACACAACATGTAGGAACTAACGCTTTGCTAAACATTATAACTGCTTCGTCATGTCCTATTTTATCAAACAACCACAAAAACAAGTAGACAACTGTTTTAGTACACCTGAAATGTTATTAAATGACAAAAAAAGGAAAATGTTATGTAACTTCCATTTCGATTTTTGTGCAGATTTAAACAGCCTCTAATGTTAAACAGGGCTGTCTGACAAAAGACACAAAATAACAAATAAAGAAAGCCTTGAGCTCCATAAATGTTTTCAAATATTTAGTAAGAAAATAGGTCCATGTAGAATATAATTTAGGGCAAAGTAATGGGATTGTTTCCACTCAGTTAGATGAAATGACAAAAAAAAAAAAAATTAATTTTGATTCAGCATAGTAAAAATGCCTACAGGCTTGAGGGCCTTGATACCTAACAATGTCACATTATACTGTTTTTCTTTCACTAATAGCTTATAACACTAAATCATAGTCGTACAAATAGAGGTTATACTTTAGCTTCAGTTTAGTCACAAATAAAGAAATACAGTAAGTCAAGGTCCTAAATGTAAAAAAATGTACAAAAATATACAAAGTGATCTGTTTAAAAAATATGGAGTTTTCCTTCAACATCAACAGGGTGAGGTTTAACGAATCAAGCGAGAAAAATCCGTCTCCAGTTCTGAAACATTTCCCCAGAGGCATTTTTAAAACTAAAAAGAAATACTGTTCGTGAATTCTTCACACTATTACAGCTCTACAATTAACAAGCTCTGCAGAGAAATGTATGTATTGGATGAAGAACCATGTTTACGTCCTTAATGTCTTGGGTGTAGCCATCAGGCAAAGTCTTCATGGATTTCCCTTTTAAATAAATGAGCTGGAAAAACGTAGCTGCAGAGAGGGTTTGAGTCAGTAATGATTCAAAGTAGCTTTTGTTCAATTAGCTAGTTGAAGCAAATTAAAACAGCTATTGTCACCTCAGGAGATAGAAATGACGTCCATAAATCTAAATTCTTTTTTCATCTGCCTGGGTGATATTCCAGTGTATGGATTGGAGTGTTTGTGAGTTAGTATTTGCAGCAATTGATTTTAATGTTCCCGATTTAGACTGAGCAAACCTCTTTTTATATTAAGATTTGTTCTCACCTGTCTCCAAGAGCCAATTAACACTATTTAGCATGTGGCTTGCACTCATTTCACAGGCCCTCTTGCAGGAAATTCTGCCTCCTCGTTTGACCCCGCATCTGCTGCTGGGGCAGAAAGACAAATTAGGAGTCATCTGTCGTTGTTTGCCTGGGAAAATTAAAACAAAGTGCACTTCCAGTAAAGTGCTCTAACCTGCTGCCGCAGAACTGTGTACGTTTGTGGCGTTTATGCCGCTGATCTCCCTCGACGTGATTTAAAAGACAAAAACAAAGCAGGAACAAGTAGATGCCAGATGGCTCCAAAACAACTTAGGAATGCCGTACACAAATGCATGAGCTCACACAAGATGGCTGGTAATATGATGTGTATCTGTGTGCTTTTGCAGTTTATGAAATTGCATTGTTTTTTCCTTCTGCCTGTGATAAAATAAATTGTCTAAATCGACAGAAAGGGGCTTGTTTATAACGATATCCCTCCCTGTAGGAAGAAGATACGTTTAAAGCCTGCAAATACTGAGTGTAAACGGGTGCCTTTTTCGCTCTTTGGAATCAACACAGTAAATCTTATTTATATTTATCTACTTATTGTGTACTACAGACACAAATTCACAAACTGACACGGGAATTGTGCTAGATTACACATAACAAGAGTTTTTTAGATCTCACCCCTTGTTCAAATACAGACATTACTAATTAATACGAAAACTGAATCCAGTTCAGATCAGCTCAACAGTGGATGATAACCACATTATTAAAACAACTGCTTAGTTAAATGAATTGAAAAGAAAACCCACACAACAGCCAAACGACATACTCATGATTTGTGAGGGTTCCGATAATTTCAAGATAAACCAAGATTGAGGTGCATTCAGACTGGACAAGTCAGTTGGTCCGGACCAAGCCGGCTTAATTTGCTCTGGATTGAATCCTGAACCTTGCCTTTGGTCTGTAGTCAGACTGCCTTTTATTCAGACATTACTGTTTCAAACCAAAGCTTGTTAACAAAACCACATGACTAAAGATCTTTTCAGTCATTGGCCAGGAATTATAAAGGCAATGAGAGAAAGAATAATGATAAGCTTTGCTAACAAGTGTTTATGACATATCGATTGTCGGAAAATCAGTGTAATGTATGTCATGATAAGACTTGTTTCCTACTTTGTTTACATCCCATAATTCCTGGCTATGGTGGCCGTTTAGGTCCAGTTGGTCAGCTCCGAACATGGAGCATATTTTAACTAAGAAAATCTCAGATCAAACCAAAGATTAGTCCCATTAGAAGCTAACTGAGATAACCTCGAAAGATGGTTCTGAGAGCGGTTCCTGGTCCCGGACCAGGGTCCACTTGGGTGTATTCAGACTAAAATTGTTCTGGATTATCGGGGGAAACAAACTCTGTTTCAGTTTAAGCAGACCAAATATGTATATCATCTGAATACACCCTAAGAATCTAAAACATGCTAAGTATTATTAAAGATTTTGGTTAAACTTTAAAATGATTGTGTTCAAACCTTTACTCCAGAAAGGATGTGGAATTTACAGCTTTTTATTTTTATGCCTTGATGGAGACGAAGAAAATACTCAAAAGCTGTTTTGGACTATCAGCCTGAAGCAGCAGATGGTTTGTTTCACAGAACCATCTGGGAGGTTTTTGCCAAAGTCTGCCAGGGACTTCTGAAGATACAAAGCAGTTGATGATATATGAAGCAATGTCTGCATATCAACATTACAGGTGAAAAAACCAACAATGGAGTCAAAAACGTTGACTTTCAAGGATAAATCTCCTTTTTGGAAGTGCTGGACACTGATTCTTTTTTAAATTCTGGGATTTTGCAGATATAGAGAAAATCAATGTTCTCTCCAAGAGTGGTGAGATATTCACTTCTTTCTTTTGTCTTGTTTTAAATGTCAGAGCTCTGTTTAATTAAGAGTCAGCTGGAAAATGTAATATTGTTTTGATTGTATTACTAACAAATGACTAGTTTTTATCAAGTCAACAAATAGTCCAAGAATGTGTAAACTCTTCTATAAAGACATCCAGGGTGTAACACTAGGACATAAACACACTGGCATCGAGATCTGGGTGAGACTGGACAAACCCTAGTTTATTTGTGTTGTGTCAAATTGACTTCATTATGACATGGCCCTGGAGGGTGAGCTGGTGAATAAACAAAGGCAACCAGATGAGTGAGCAGCTATTGTCCACTGTCCTTAAGACTTCGTCTCACATGTGGCCTACATTGATCTAAACTGGATTTGATGTCTGGTGTTCCCAATAGACCGGATTCTAAACCAAAATGTTTGGCCGAGCTTTGCTTCTGAGCAATAACAGATTGAGGTCAAGTCAACACATTTCAAAGTCCCTTTACATTTTAAAAACTAAAGATGCTAAATCACTCAAATAGAAGGTTGACATGACTTCGAGCTTAACTTATTTAGCATGACTGTGCTGTGTCAGTGATTGATTGTATTTTGATAAAATTTAAAACATGTTTTTTAATGTAGATTCTGCTTTGATGAACAAAGGCAGGGCAGCAAATTCATTTCTAATATGTAGACTGTTGATGTATTAAAAAATGTTGTACTTCAATGTTTTTGGATACAATGTCAAAGCTACATATTATACACCTCAGCTGGATCCGCTTTACGCCTTACTTTCTTCAGAGTTCCCAAACTTTGTGTCCTGTATACACAAATAGGGTAAAACCCCAAACATTATAGGGGCATTCCTCATTTTTCTAGCTTAGTATTGACTTAGACATTTTCATTATCGTTCATGTGCCATGACTCCAGCAAGAGCTGAAGCTCATGGCTTAAGAAAACCAAGCCATCCACAAAAAGTAGACACTGGATTCTAAGACTCCAAGGGCAACCCTGGAAGAGTCCAACTTTCCCTGAAAAGGAAAATCTGACTCACTGCTGGCTATGTCAACCAAGGTCCTGCTTGGGACTCCCAACATAATGATAAGACTTTTACAGTCTCAGTGTGTGGACAATAGGAGACTATTTCTAAAATCCATTAAACAAATATGGATGAAATGTGCAAACTCACAAAGTCCTTTGAGGGTTCTGTCAAGAATGAAGAGCTGGTCCATTGGTCCAGGGCAAACACCACAACGTTACTAATGAATTTTAAAGTTAAACTATTGATTGGACTCCTCTTAAGCTTTATTCATACATTCTGTACAGGAGCTGCAGGATTTTGGATTGTCCGGATCCGTTGAGGATCGTGGAGAGGAGCGGTTAGTTTAGGGTCGCATCTCTAGGGGAGAGCAGGTGTGTCTTGCAGTTTCCTTGAGAATAATTGAAAATAGAAAGCGTGATTGTCGTTTGTGTTATAAATGTATCATGAAGTGTTTGTAGGGGTGATATAATTTAGATGTGCTTAGGAAGTATAGGTGACACTGTTGTACGGTGACCTTATGCCACACTCTGGTGCTTAGAAAAGCAGTAGTCACAGTTCGCCTTACAGAGAGAAATGGGCTGTCTGCAGGCAAAAAAAAAAAATGGGCAAACCTGTACAGGGCACGGAGGAATGACATGAATAGCACTTATGGGTCCCTTGCGCAGTGTGCAGGATTAGGGGAGTTTGAAAAACTTTGCCACTTCACCGTTACTTGCTCTTACCTGGTGTGTAAGAGTTCGCTATGACCTGTTGCTCTCAGCATGTCCATATCAAAAATATGCATGAACAATTTAGTACTACGGGCTCGCTGAGTCATCGTTAAAATTTTGTGCAGGTCACTTTTGTGCACCATACAAGTTCGCCCACTTTTTACTCACAGAAATCCATCCGTAATAGTTGTTGTGAGGGGTGTACCCTACTACTCCCCCAGTTTGAAATAGAATGTTTAAAGCTGCGGTTAAAAAGGATTGGATCGGCCACAAAAAGGGCAGAAAATCAGGGTATCTCTTTTTTTAATCAATTAAACAGCAATCTGATATGAGGTCTGTGGGCGCTTGTGTGTCAAATTCAGGGAGATGTTGGTAAATTTTCACCTCACACAGCATAGAAAGAAAATGAAGGAGTTCGGAGTGCTGTCATTAAAAAATGCAACACAAAACAACTCTGAAGAGGAACCCAGACAGCATCCTCAATGAAGTCTGATCAGCATTGAAAACGTGCCTCGTATCACTGTCAAATATTAATGACCCATATCTGCAATTTTCTTTCCCACTGTGCTGACTTTCATTTTATACGATGAAATGCAAACATCTTGACATTATTAATATTAGTGAAGTGTTGGCTCATTTCCATAGTTTCCTATTATTTCTTCTCTCCGATTGGCTTTTTTTTTTTTTTAAGTCTTACAACCCACACAAAAACAAACAAAACCAGACAGCAAGACTCTGGTGGCATTACAACACAAGAGTTCTGTTTGAATCTGATTTCAAACGAAAGAATGACCTTTCAGAAGATGAATTTTCAGAAGGTGTAGGCTACTGAAAACTGCAATGCAGTCTGGGAGGATAAGCACAAAATGGACCATGAGGTTTTTGCAATTTTTACCCAAAGAAAAAGGCAATTTCCTTAATCTCAGAGAACATTACATGGATGCCCAGACCAAAAAAAATTAAGTCTGTTTTAAGACCTGAAGATTTGTGTTTTCTAAGACAGAGTTTAATAGATGTCGACCTTTACATTTATACTTGTATTTTTTTAGAACAGCTAATCCTTTCCTCAATTATCTGCCGTTATGTGGGACCTGATCGTTGGAGGGCCGCTTAGAGCAGATCACGTTAGACTCTTTTTTTACCAAGCCACCCTCTCGAGCTGTTCTGCTGGGGAGGCTAAAGCATTCAGGGGCCATCTGAGTCATCTTCCCTCCCAAGAGTCCTAATCAGTCCAAAAGCTTCCTCCCAACAGGCTATGTTAGGAATAATTCCATGTCCAGAACTCTTTCTGATAAAATGCAGAAAACCGGTGATTGTGCTCCATTATTGTCCAAGATAAATGACATCCCACTTTAATCCACAAGGATGTGCCCGTTCACCAGGAAACTCATTTGAATTGCATTTATTTTCTGTCTCTTTTTTTTTAGACTTCACTCAAAGTCTTTTGGACAAAGACTTTTGGCTCTACTCTCTCTGCACACCAAGACATAGAATAATCTCTTTGTTATTATTTTGCAATGATCTACAACCAGTAATGAGCGAAACACCTCAAATGCACCCACCTGAGGCCCAAATTCCCCTTTATTCTGAATAAGCTTTGATGGTACACTGGGTTTTTGTCTGCTGTCGTTTCAATATGAACACCTTTTCCAATATTTGTCAGTACCGAATTAAAAACTATGTCTGTCTTTCTTTTTGTCCTTTAATGCTATATTTATAAACTAGTTATAACCCACAATGCAGATGAATGATGTGGGAAACACTAGAAATATCTGAGGATGATCCTCACAGCGCTGCCACTTTCGTCCAAGTAAAGCCACACACACACCGTTTTTGGTAACGAGTGTTCAAGCGGCCACTTCCAATGAATAATCTGTGTAAACACACACAAATGCACATTTTGGGCTTCCACATTAAAAACTCTTGTGTAATTACGCACTTTTTTAAGACTGTTTTCAGGCTCTATGTTCACTGAACGCACGCTGAAAGTTGAACCAGGTCAAACATTGACCAGTCAGGGACTCAGGTGTGGTAGAGACTCATAGAAGACGTCTCTTTTATTCATAGAAGTGCCGACTGTTGAAAATTGATCATGGAATATAAACTAATAATTGCGGTTTGTGCCCAGCTACAATGATATGCCATCAGGTCTTTCATAGATCGGACTACAGCTGTGAAAGAAAAAGCCTGGTGCAAAGATTCACAATCAAGAATCAGCATGTTTTTCATACCCAGTGTGAAGGCAGTGTAAGACTTTGGTCTTTAAAGCAAAAGTTCATAATAAAAGATGTTTATACAAAAATGTCTTAACTTTTTTCTCAAAGACTGTAAACTTTAATTCTTTTGCTAAGGTTTTCCTAATCCAGGTAAAAAAAGGAAAAAGGAAAATCCCGCTTTTGCTGTTCCTTAAAGGTCTGTAGGACTCCCGTGACCATTTCTCCTCATTCCAGGATAAAGACATGAAAACAGAGGCAGAAGAGGGTTTGTTTATAACCATGTCAGTATTTATGGACACAAAAATGTATCTATTTTGAAAAGACATGTTGAAAAATGAGGGCGAAACGCGTGACAAGGAGGCTCTGTGTGGGAGCAGAGAGAAAGTTCAGCGTAAATGACTAATTATGTACATTGGTTCTCTTCAGCTGTCAATCAATTTGATCTTCCTCCCACATGAAGCATATTATTTCATTAGTCTTTGACCTCCCTTTGTTTATTTTCTTCTGCTGAAGCTTTATTTCCAGCAATCTCCTGTAGATTTCAGTTTATTTTTGACAAAAATACAAATAAATTGCTTTTTATTTTTTTTTTAATCTCCTTGGAGTGACTGGAGACCAAGCTTTTATTAGCAGGAAAACACATTCCTGTTGTGGTGACATTCACACTCAGTCAGAGCACGCAGCTCATAGAACACATCCAAGTCTGCCAACTCCACAGGCTTTCTTTAGCTTCCATCCTTTCAGTTTTCTACTGGATACATGTTGCAGCTGAAAGACAAATTTACAGAAGACAAAAAAGCCAACAGAATCCTTTGTTGTTAAAAATGACTGCAATCCCATTTTCTTAGCTTTCTCTCTGCTTTGTGTCATAAATCTGTCCACCCCTTTAGTCTCAACGTTACAAGCCGGAATCGAGAACATGTCATTGTGACCATGTCTAAGTATGATCAAACTTTATGCATTTCCCAAGTTCTTAATAGATTTTTGTCAGCACTTCACACTCATCCAATTTATTTGTCAAATGTAACCTTCCTCATGATGATTTAGGGAAAAAACAAATCTTCTCTTTATTTCTCTCAGCTTTACTCGACGTTTAGATACCTCATGTAAACAACTCTGCTGCTTTCTTAAATAGTTGCAAATATTAGAGCAGATTTCATCAGAGACACACAGAATGCAAAACAGAGGGAGGGGGGGGGGTTCAATAAATGAAAATTCAGAGAGAAACAAACTTGGCAGAAAAATGAAGAAAATAGAAAAAAAGGAAAACAGATTGTATGTAGCTACTGCTGCCACCAGTATGGCACCAGGGAAATATGAAATTCTGTTTTGGACTTTTTTTTAGGAGTGACAAATCATTGCCTTAATCACAATTAATTAATTACAGGCATTTTTTAAAATCCTTTTAATCTTATTTATAAACTATAACTATGATATATTATGTAAGGGATTAATCCCAGAGAGGTTTACGCTATCAGAAAAGGGCCTGATTGCGGCGGGTGGTTACTTCTATAAAATCTGTTAATTTCGGATAATGGCCGTTGTTCCGCTTATAGTAGGCTCACTTACGAAATAAATAAATATTAAATCAATTATTAGTACTTTAATGTTGTTCCTGTTTAGGTTTAAAACATTTTTTTAGAAAAGCGGACCATTTGATGCACGGTGCCACGCATCGCCATGGTAACGGCTACAGAGCCTGCACCGGCCTCACTCTGAATGAACCGTAATGGATTTTTCCGGCCTTATCAACTACACATTTATCAAAAGGGGCGGATCTTTATTTGTTTTTCCCCCAAGAGGGAAGAGATACAGCATTGACAAAAAGTCGACACTTCGTTTTATTTTTGTCTTCTTCTTTTGGGCCACAAATAGAAAAGCCCACAGCCAAACCGTCACTTTTCATCCCTCACTTCCCCTTCTCTCTGGGCCGCTGGCCAGCATGGATGAATGGCAGCTCAAACCTTCTTGCTCCCTCTGCATGGAATCTTGTTCCATTACAAAGACTAGACGGTGATGGTGTGTGAGTGTATGTCTGCAACCAACGCTCCTTTAGATATCTCTTCACACCTCAGCAACTTCCTAAGTTCCTGCAGCAACAGACACCTGGGAGAGAGATGGAATTGCAACACTAAATCACCAAACAACCTGTAATCAATAAAAAAAAAAAATCTTTTATACCATTTCTGTTGACACTTTTCTTCATTTATACTTTTCAGCTAATCTATTAGCTCCATTAAAGATTAGTGAAATAAATTACTAGAGACAATAAAACAATGCCTAAAGGAACTCTCAAATTCTATATATGTACTTTGTAATAACGATGTAATTCCAAGCTACAGTGCTTAGACCTAACAAGCCTTATTAATAATTAAAGTATTTAAATGGATTTAGTCAATATATGCTGACTCAGGCCACTTCTTGGCAGTGCTTCATAGTAATAAAGGGTGTCCGTATCATGATGAATTGCCTCTATTTTCCAAGCGGTCCAGGTACAGCAGTGAAAATGTGTGGCAAAATAACTATGAATATTAAATAAGGAGCTGTGAATATTCCACTGGATTATTGATCGCTTTCAGGCATAAAAGACAAAAAAAAAAAAAAAATAATGCAAAAAAACCAAAAGAATATTATGCAAAAAGTACAAGGAATACCTAATATGAGGAAAATTCTGCACACACCATCTAATTCAGATTAATCCAGATTTAAACTGCCATTAAGTTCAATCATCTTCATTTTAAAATACAAATACAAAATATTTATTTCAAATCAAATTAACATATACATGAAAAAATAAGTCTACACACGACTATGAAAATAGGATTTAAAATGATCAACAACCTCATCTCATGTTTAAGTTACAACTGAGGGACAAACAGCAAAGAAGCTGACGGCTTCACTTCTTCTTGTCTGCTCTGCTGGGCCACTTCCTGTTTCCTCCTGCTGCTGTGTGAAAAAGCGATATAAAAATGCTTATATAGCCGAGGCCCAAGATTCCCTTTCTCAGTCGTGTCAACTGAAGATAAGCTGACTCATGGTGCATGACAGGTGAATGCTAAGCAGTGTGGAGGAATCTTATTACAGGGTTGAAGAAGCGAAGTTCTTTAGAGGCTAAATTTGCAGGAATTATCCACATCGTTTGCAATGTTATCGTCAGAACAAGATGCAAAGATATCAATCAGTCAGCAAACACAAAAAATGCCAGAAACCAGAAGTGAGTGGGGCTTTCATTAAAGCCCAACATGAGAATAAGTTCTTGAAAGTGGAAAAATTACACTTCAGAGTCACAGCACCATCTCATGGCCTCTCTCAGAAATTCATCTATTAAAGATGTGGTTGCACACAGAAGAGCTGGTTTGCCTTCTCGATCCTTCCAGGGGAGAACTTCAAGAGCTTTTGTACGCACGTGCACCGACCATGGCACAAACTTGGTCTGGAAAAGTATTTGCCAACAAGCCTATACGTAATATGTTGTTTGACTAGCTAAAAACTGTGGGTTAATTGTGTGAACTTCAGTTTGTTCATTATTTACTTCAAAAGTTATCATACTAACAACAACCATCAAATAATTAGTAAGACCATAATTCCTGCAGTATGGTTATAAGAAACAATAGGACAAATGCTGGGAAAATTATGGTTTTTAAATGGTTTTATTCTATTATTTAAATTTACAAAATAAAACTAAAACTTGTCCATAATAATGAGATGATCATCAAGAATTTTTCCTCAATTTTATATACATTTTATATTGGTTACTTAAATTATATATTCCTTTATTTTTACCTTTAATTTGATTGTGATTTTTTATCACTATTCTGGTGCCCCTTTAGATGCTGGAATGAAAACCTCTGTCCATAATAATAATAAAAATTTTATGAGTATGTGGACATTTAAGACCCATTTCGAGTGTCAGAAGTCAGAGTTTTGCATCGGAAAACATCTCCAGAATTCTAACCACTCTTCCTGGATGCTGCACACCTGACTCTCATTTCACTCAATCACAACCACAGCATACTTAATCACTGCACTGAGCTCAGTTCAGTGTGAAGTATTGTTTGTGCCACTCTGCCTCCATTACTGAGCGTTGGACCTGGACCTGGACCTGGACCTGGACCTGGACCTGGACCTGGACCTGGACCTGGACCTCTTCTGACCCTGACTGCCTGCCCCGACCATCGCCTGCATTTCGACCAACCTGTCTCTCCTCTGAACTTAATTGTCGACTCCTGCCTGCCTGAATCTGAGTTAGCTTTGTGGACTTTTAGCTGAGCTAATATACCTGCTGCAATTGGATCCAATGCATTTTGGAATTTCTAAGTGGGAGAACTTGCACAGTTGGTGGCTGACTAAATACTTTTTAGCCCACTGTAACTCAACAAAATCAATCAGCCTTAGGGGGAAGCAGATTGTCAGTCACCTTGTATTTCTTCTCTTTCTCTAATAATATTTCCAACAGATTATCTCTTCTCATCAAACTGCTTATTTATTTTAGATAGGTTCATCCCAGTCTTGGTCTGGTGAACAATCTAGTCCCTGGTGTCCTTGGACAGCTCAATGATCTTGGTAGAGAGGTTGCAGTCTGACTGTTTAAGGATGCTTGTTTAAGCTAAATGCTTATTGTATGTACCATTATACAAATAACTTCAATTAAAAACAGAAACAAAAAAAACAAACAATGTGATTTCCTGGAACGTTTTTTTATACTCCGTCTCTCACAGTTGAAGTGAAGAACATTACAGAGCTCTCTCATCATTTTAATTGGGACAAGTTGCAGAATATCTTCTTTCTTCATGGAATACTTTGAAGGTGACAAATAAAAGCAGTTTTGTTTTCTTAATAGTACCATTTAGTCCATTTTTGATCTGAGGGAAAGAAAGCTGCAAATCTGTATCTACTTTAAGAGTCTGTTTTAACAAATGGATCTCAGGATCTTGATGACAGTCAAAGAGAGAAACCATTACAACTTTTTTTTTAAGGCTAAATAAGTTATGTTTTTACGCCAATGGGTTTAAAATCTTCAAAGGCTTCAAGGCTTTGATCATTAGAATCAGTATTTTAGGAATGGCTGCTAACCTGTCGAATTAATGCGCATTAAGTTGTGGCAGTGATGCTAATAATCAGCTCTTATAGTCAGGGGCCTCAAAAGTTTTCAGAGTAGGAGGCTTCTGAGGAGAAATAAGAGACTACTACCCGAACGCCAAAGGCACGAGGTGTTGACCGAGGGGGGGGGGGGGGGGGGTCTGGGGGTCCTCCTCCCAGGAAAATATTTGAAGATTAGGGCCCTTTATATGCATTTTCTTAAGTTTCTTTCTTAAGCTATACCATGGTCTGGGTGAATTCTTGATTCTGATTGGCTGCTAGGTGTGCATTAAAAGTGATAACGCACAGTGAAAACCGCACGCCTAAAAAAGAAGTTCCGTTCACACAGCATAAATGTTCTGTATCTCTGCGCTGGCTTCTTTAAAAACAAACTTTAGCTTCATCACCTGGACAAAAAGAAGCAGTAAGAGGTAGTACAAAGTACTAAAAACTGGTTAAATATTTATTTCTTTTGTAAGTGACTGTGGTATAAGCGGGTCAATGGCCGACGAAAGTGTGCATTATCAAAAGCAACCCACTTTGCGGAAGCAACCATCCTCCGCTTTGCGTCGGATTGTTTAGGTTTCCCCAGTGTGTGTTAAATTCTGATAATGCATACTTCGTCGCCCACTAAGCCTTACTTAAAACATGCTGACAAAACAAGGATAGATTTACTAAAGGGCAGACAGAGAGAAAAAATGTATATATTATTTATATTTATAAAAATAAAAAACAGCCAGAAAACATTATGTCTGACACAGTCACTCTAGAGGTGGTTTCCCCATGACACCGGCTCTGTCATGTTAGGAAGGTGGTAGTAGACTTAAGTTATTATGTTTAGAAAGAAAAAAAAAGTTTTTGTGAATGTCTTATTAATTATTTTGTTGGAATCATTCGCCACATCTTTAAGTCCGGTCTGTAAAGATTTTAACTGACATTAAATCAATTTTTTTCCACTTACTGTCAACACAGAACAGCTCATTAGCACAGCATCATAGTGAATCAACACCTTTTATTGAACTTTCTGGTTGCTGCTGTAAGTCCAGCTGGTTTATCCTCCAGTTCTGTCTGTTCAAAAGCGCCACATGTTCTGCTGCTTCATCGGACAAACACTAACATGGCATCCACACAGTAGAGGAGGAGCATTAAAGACAATCAACCAGATCCTCATGATAGATCAAACTGTTCCTAGTTTTCTTTGGTTCTCTGTTGCAGCGCTTTTCGACTCCCCTCACACACAAACACAAACTACACTTCAGCCCTGAGCTGTGAATCATCGTGATGAGCTGTGCAATGAGCTTGACACTGCTCGTCTTTTATCATCTGCTCAGTTTGAGGTCTGAGGCTGGCTGTAAGAGGGGCAATCAGGCAGACAGGACATCGTTACTGAAGCACTGATGGTCATATTGGCCAATTATTCCCAACAATGACCTGCTCCAGAGCTGAAACCATTGGTCGATAGGGATAGCATGGATCAGGGGTTAACTTGAAGCGGAAATAATAGAAAGTATCACTGGAAATGTTTTTGGGTTTTTTTTTACACTTTTTCTGTGTTGTTTTCCACTACTGTTTTCAATAGACCCTATGAAAGCAACCTAAATACCCAGACAAAATTACTGCTCAGTTTGATTATTATACTTCCAAACGAGGCACGTTTGGACCATCTGGACCCTTCAAGATAGCACAAGGGTTAAAAAGCGATGCTGTTATTATGTCTTAGAAGCTAAAAAAGGAAAAATATTTGACTTTTTTCTCAGCAGAACCCATGTGCAATCTCACGCCACAAAAGAGGGGCGCTCACTCAGTGATGGAAGCAAAGCTGACTAAAAGCATTTGCACTGTTGCACTGTTCGCCTGGAGCATGTCCAAACAAACAGTGGGAGCACAATTAAAATCTCCTTGTCAGGTGTTTGGGAGCTTCAGCCTGCTAAATGAGTGCCATATATTCACAGCATTGCTGCTGTGCTAATAATGACTGAATGGAGTTGCTCCGGCGTAATTGCCGCAGTGGGATAAACGTGTTCTGGACATTCGCTGGGTCAACAACATGCATTTTAGTCGCTGGACAGAAGTCGACAGTGCTAAACAATAAAGGGGTACATGCTTGAAAAACAGGCATAATTACTGCAGAAATGCTCAGTCACGATTTCATAAGGCGACCAGGCATTTTGCAAATGGATGATTCATTTGTAAAGAACAACTTATGTTGAATCTAGTACATTATGCATCTAATGCATATTTATTAAGGTGGGGTCATTTAAAAGAGGCCAGGCTGGAGCAATAGATTATTATCTATCTGTTTGTCCTCAGTGGTTTTAGCAGTTTAGAAGCATTTAAATAAAATATTTGCATCTTTTCATCTTCATTTGCACATTTTGACTTTAATGGGTATCTGCTCTGATGTCACAAAAGCTTTCTTTTTATCTTTCCTCGGTGACTTCAACTTACCCCCTACCAAAAAAATAAAAAAATAATTTTTTGCTTTTGCTGTTCTTTTATTTTCCTTTATGTATTCAAATAAAAAAAAGACAATGAGTAATATCAGAAATCAAAATGTAAGTGGAAGGCGACATTTGTCTTGAATATACATTTCTTTAATTTCATTGTTTTGTATTCTATATTTGTATGAATATATTTATGTGGTGTATATAGACTGTTTCTAGGGGTGAATGTGTGGTTAAAATCATCCAATGTGTACCCTGCCTTTGCCTAACAGTAGCTGCTGGGATAGGCTCCAGCAACACCAAAACGAATTAGCGGTAACTAAATTTAGACAAGCAATGGAAAAAAGATAAGTGATTTTATATATATATATATATATTAAAAAAACCCGCCCCTCTCGCCCTCCGCGGGTGGTTTCTCCTCCAAGCTCTGGTTTTCTACCAGAGGCCTGGGAGCTTGAGGGTCCTGCAGTATCTTAGCTGTTCCTAGCACTGCACTTTTCTGGACTGAGAGGTCTGAGGTCTTTCCAGGTATCTGTTGTAGCCACTCCTCCAGCTTGGGGGTTACTGCCCCGAGTCCTCCAATTACCACAGGCACCACTGTCACCTTCACTTTCCAGGCTTTCTCCAGTTCTTCTCTAAGTCCCTGGTATTTCTCCAGTTTCTCATGTTCCTTCTTCCTGATGTTCCCATTCCTCGGCACTGCCACATCCACCACAACAGCTTTCCTCTGTTCTTTATCCACCACTACGATGTCTGGTTGGTTCGCCATTACCATCCTATCAGTCTGGATCTGGAAGTCCCACAGGATTTTTGCCCTTTCATTCTCTACAACCGTCGGGGGTGTTTCCCATTTTGACCTTGGGGTTTCCAGTCCATATTCTGCACACATGTTCCTGTATATTATTCCAGCCACTTGATTGTGGCGCTCCATGTATGCTTTCCCTGCCAGCATCTTACACCCTGCAGTTATGTGCTGGATTGTTTCAGGCGCCTCTTTGCACAGCCTACACCTTGGGTCTTGTCTGGTGTGGTAGATCTGAGCCTCTATTCCTCTGGTGCTCAGGGCTTGTTCCTGAGCTGCCAGGATGAGTGCATCAGTGCTGTCCTGTAGGCCAGCCCTTTCTAGCCATTGGTAGGACTTCTTGATATCAGCCACTTCAGTTATGGTCCGGTGGTACATCCCATGCAGGGGTTTGTCCTCCCATGAGGATCTGTCTTCCAGCACTGCATCCTCTGCTCTCCATTGCCTGCTCTCCATCTCCTTCACTGAGCACACTGTCATACACGCACACACGCACGCACGCACACACGCACACACGCACACACGCACACACACATATATATATTATGCCTTAAACCCTAAAATGGTAATTTTACATTAGCCATTAGCAGATGGGAAAGGCTGTACACAATACTGAGTGCAGTGAGGTGTTTGGCATTTAAGTTCCTAAGCTGCAGCGAGTGAGAAGGCTCAAAGGTATAAAACGTATCAGCACAACAACAAGAATGTGAAAAAGGCCACATTTTCTGTCTGCTCTGTAGACCATTATTTGTCCATCAAAGATCAGTTGGGAAAGGATTGTCTTGGTGTTAAATCAGAGCATGGCTGCTCCCTGTTTACTCAGGAACAGGGTGACGCAGACAGTCCACACAGACCAGCTGTCCTTCAGACTGACACCGTGGCTAAAGGGCAGCGTTCTCCACACTCCAATGTGATTTAGAACAAACACAGAACCTATAGTGGTCTGAATGCAGTTAAACTATGAATATTTTAAAATTGTAAAAAAAGAAAAAAGTGAAATATGTTATGTCTTGGCAACTATGTAGATTGTCAGACGTTTGGATATGAAACTCTTGCGCGAGCAGCGCTAAAGACTCAAATGAGCAAAAACAATGTTTTTTGCTATTTTAACATATTCTCGCAGCATTTTTCTTATGATTGTAGACATATATAAAGAGAATTAAGGTCAAAATGTTGTTTCTGAGTATTTCTTTATTCAAAGTGTTGTGATTTAGTAACAGGGGAAAAAATGCATTTGGAAAAATCTTGAAGATGTGATTTGGACCTATAATAATAATGGATTAGATTTATCGCGCTTTTCCAGACGCTTACATTGTGGCCATTATTCTTTCACTCCTCATTCTTACTTTGAGATGATAAGCTATGGTTGTAGCCACAGCTGCCTTGGGGCAGACTGACAGAGGCGTGGCTGCTATTTCGCGCCTTCTGCCCCTCTGACCATCACCGTGATCATTCATGCACATTCACACACCAGAGGAGCCACACTGGAGGCAAGGAGGGTGAAGTGTCTTGCTCAAGGACACAACGACAGTTGGCTGGGGAGAGCGGGGATCGAACCGCCGACCCTTCAATCATTGGACGACCCGCTCAACCGCCTGAGCCACTGCCGCCCTGACCTACAGCTGTAAGTCACAAGCTCCCTGCCCCGCTCCATTTCTGATGCAGACAAATAGATCCATGCACGTCTTCAGTTTCCTCGTCTAAGCTTCAAAACTGCTGCAATATTGCTCTTCATTTTTGTTGAAATGCAAATACATACATAGAAAGCTGTATCCAAGATAATAGGTCACATCCTGAGACACATGCTCATTTTGTGCTATGAACTTTTGCTTTTACACTCAGAGGTTGCTGCACTTTGACCTACATGGACACTGTGGACAGCCGAGTTTTTCCTGCGGTGCAAAAGGCCCGTGTCACACTGCTTTGCAATCAGACTGACGCAGAAGTCTAAGAGCTCAGAGAGAGAGACTTGCTTGAATCAATGGGTCTTGTTGCAAAACTCCTCACAGCTGAGCGAGTACACATGCGGTGCTGGAGGGAGTGAAGAGCAAGCGAAGGCAGGAGCAGCAGGTGAACCTTCACAAGTAATGGCAGAAAGTGGAGTATGTTGTCAGCCTTCAAGGATCCATCAAGTATACCAGAACACACACAGTGTATGAGTGTGCATGAGTGTGTGCACACTGTGTTTTTGTGTGTAGTCTGTGTGTAGCAACCAAAACAAAGTTGGACACATTAAATGAAAGCAGCATGTTAAATACAATAGTTAATAGAGCAGCTGCTGCTCCAATCTCCTGACAGGGAGACTCACAGCAGGACGGAGGGGCCTCAGACAGGACATATGGAGCATTCAAATGGAGGTGCTGTGGCTCCAAACAAAAGATACATGAGGAAAGGAAGAGAGGAGCCATTAAGCTGGATGCAGCTCGGAGACTTCCACCGCCTCGCCACTGGGACAAATCCGGAAGTTTGTGTGAAAGCTTGAAAGATTATGACTGAGAGGGTTCTTTCTTTTCCAGAAACACGAGGTGTTGCTAGTTTACTAATTATGTTATTTTCCTTTTCACATTTTTATAAAGTTTACTGAAAACTCTCTCTTATTATTCCTTCAGTCTTTTGGAACTCTTAGGCACTAAAGTTTCCAGCATCTAGATAAGATATGTCAATAAAATAAATTAACTAATACATCCACATTTTTGAGAAAATGTATTCCTTAAAGACAAAATAATAAAAAGCAAAAATTAAAAGAAAGTGTAAAGCAATTGGTGAAACGTATAGTATACTTTTGAATGTACGCAATGCATTGCAATTATCAAAAATTGCATGAATACTAAAAAGGGTACGCTATTTATGGATTATTCACCCACAGTTGGGAACAGATTTTCCTGAATATATGTAACTTTATTACAACCAACAGTTTATTTGATCGTGCGTTTGGAGCATTGTCGGGCACCTCTGGTTCTACTTGCTCTCAGCATCAAACTCATTCCTTCCTTCAGTGGAACAATTAGTAGCTCAGTCTCATTACTTTTTTTCCTTCAATACTAGATCAGGATTTGGCGAGTGGCTTTGACCATGCAGGCAGGCCCCGGAAGATGTGACAGCAGAATGGAAGATATTCAATGTGGACATAAAAAAAAGAGAAAAAGCAGGAACAGAATGCTGAAATATTTGCAGGCTAATTAATGTCTATTAATAGGAAAAGTCTGAATGGGAAGCATAGAAATGCAGAGTGCTCATCAGCACAAGAGGCTCTGCATATGGACCCCATTTGGAGCACAGGGACAGTGAGAGTGAAAGATTGCAAAAAAAAAAAAAGCTTCGTCCCCTTCAGCTTTTATGCACGCAAGAAAAGAAAAGTGAAGGAAGATGATTTGCTTTAAAGACAGATTTCTCCAAAGCTCGTATACTGGCCAGGAGAGGGTGCCAACATTCAATCTAGTACAGTAGCAGAGGGAGAGATGAACTAAGACATACCAACAGATCCAATGGAGTGTTTTTATTCACCACCTGCAGATAAAAAACCTTTTGCAGTGGTCTTCTACCAGACTCTGTCTTATCACTCAGCTCTCAAGCGCATCCTAAATGTGTACTCATGTCCTTCATCAGTGCAACACTGTACTTCCTAATTAGCATTATTGCCTACTGTTGTTGCTAAATCATTGCATCTGTTTAGGATATGCAAATCCAGCCTCAGTCAGCTGCAGCAGAGCACTAATGCCTCCACAAATGGTTCTAATGTAGCCTTTGCATTGGCTGGAAGCTCCGTTGCCATGACAACAGGATGCCTAGTTTGACTTAATCTTTCAAAAGCCCTGCCTTAAAGTTGAAACCTAACACACGCGTAAGTGGTGAGTAATGAACTCTGGGTTTGTTGATGCGCCGCTGCTGAGAGGCCCCACGTAAGCGTGTCTCTGTAGGAGTGCCGTCTCTTTGCTTCTGAGGCTTTTTAAAGAGTGCAGTTCTGCGGAACGGACTGAAACGTGCAAGAATGCACTAACGCCTGCATCAAACAGACATGTAGATATAGATCACATGGGAAAAAAGAAGGTCGGTGAAAGTAATTGCCCAAATTGAAACAACTGACACCAACAGGAGCATAAAAGTGCTTCAGAGGTTCAGATGGGCCAGCTGTGTTCTGCACTCTGCGGTCCTCCTGGTGCATTTTCCTGCACAACTCGACTCATCCATTTAGGTAAGGCTAAATCTCATAAAACAACTAGATTATTGACTAGAATAATTTTTCATTATTAGCCTCCCACACCTATGCCAATGCTTTGAAAGTATAAACAAACAGAGCGGATTGGATTAAAATGTTAACGCTCAGAAAGCTGATGATTTACAGGTTTGTCAAGTTTTCTCATCTGCTTAAGCGCACATAATCTTCACCACCAAACATTAATTTCATGCTGCATGATTCATCACTGTTATAATGAGCAACTGTAAAACTCATAAAAAGATCCCAAAGTCTTCTCCGTTAGTCTGAAGGTTGTTCCTCCTTTGCTACGCGTCTGTGTGCATGTGTCACACCTCAGAGTGGAAGCAACGGAACAAAAACGCATCCTAAAGGCCCAAGTTCACCATAGAAACTGCAGGATTATGAAGGAAAAAAACGGACCATGGTGCTGACAAATTGGCTTTGTTAGTGGAATGGATGGTGTTTGTGCCCATGATGTGCAGTCACAGCTCAGATGGAAGGTCGGAAAGGGTGAGTTGCTTGGAAAAAAGCAAAGTCAAAAATGTTCACAGAGAACTGCAGCAAGGTACCTGAATATATTTCTCTGCCTTAAAAAAATCATCAGTAGTCTCTTCACATTTGCAACAATGTAAAACAGCTCTTTAAAACAATTGTAGGAATCACTGAGGGCTTTCTGTTCACTTCTTTCAACGTTCAGTTTAGCATGGAAAACCTTGGCCACACTCTGGACCTCTCATCTTCCAGAACTCTAAAAACCTTGCTCATTTGACTCTAAAAAGAACAAATTTAAAGAGGAACCTTTAATCAAGAGAGTTATTACGGTGAAGTCAAAATGATACATTAAAGAGCTACTCCGATGAAAATCATATTTTTGGTGTTTTTAACATGCTCTTCTAGTAGTCTCCTTATGATGCAGGACATATATAAAGGAAATGAAGCTTAAAATTGCATTTCTGGGTATTTCTTTATTCAAGTTGTAGTGAATCAGGCAGACATGCCATTGGAAAAAGCTTGTGTGACGTAGAAGCTACATCAGCAGGCTGCAAGCTCCTTGTTCTGCTTCATTCTGATGCATCTAGACAAATAGATCCATGTACGCCTTCCTTTTCCTCCTCCGAGCTGGAATCTGGCTTAAATCTGGACGGCTTGATAGCTTCAATAGTGCTCACCACTCTTTGTTGCACTGCTAATGTTAGGTTGGGATTATACAGGGCTGTAGGTTAGCTGGAGATGGCGTTAACAGATGGGTGATGGTAAGTTGAGGCGGGCTTACTACACAACTGAGAGGCGACTTTCTAATGAACTTATGTCACTCTGCAGAAACTATTTCGGACTAAAATGGCTTAATTAAAAGACCACTGAGAACGCTTTTGAAATAGATCAAAAAAGGGTCAGAGTGGGACTTTAAAGCATAAAAAAATAGATCTAAACACCAGGAAGGATGAGCTGATGTGTAAGTGGACAGACTCTTGTCACTCTTTGCTTCCACAGACTGACTCGCCTGTCCGGTTCTTACCTGCGTTCTTGTCTGGTAAGATGCAGCAATGTTTCTGCAGTATGCTCGGCAGAACCTTCCGGGCAACCAGACAGGGACATGTGGGGAGGGGGGCAAGATGGGAAGAAAGGAGGATGTTAATGTCACAGGAGTACAGAGCAGATAAACAAGTCAGAGTTCAATGCTAAGAACCATCAACAAGCATGCATTTCTGTCACCTTCTGCATCAAAAACAGCTGCTTCTATGTATATCCCACACTAGTCGTATGCACAGCAATCTAGGTTATATATAATTAGATGATATCTGCAGGGTGGGTATGTTTTTTAGAAGCATGATTTCAAACTCTCTACTGCTGCTGTAGCACATAAATATTCAAGAAAATATTCAAACTGGTCTCAGAGGACACATTTGAGCAGAGTACAAATCCACTCAAACATAAAGGTATTAATTATATTTAATTCACTCAGGGAATTAAAAAACAGGAAAAATAAAGCCTACGGGGCTGGATGCGAACTCTCACCTCTCACTCTTGTTGGCGGGACGTGTTTCTTTCTGAAATGTTTGGCTTTTTAAAGTGCACTAATAAATGTGCCAGGAATAAATAGCTAAAAGTATTAACACAAAAGCAAAAATAAAGGATAACCATTTCATTTGAAGCCTAGTAGAGGCATAGATTGACTTCAAATTTACATTTATGCTGCAAACTTTACCAAAAAAAAAAACAATTGTTGTGTGTGTAAGGATGCAAACAGGTCAGTGGCGTCCTAAGGTGGGCATCCTTTCACAATCAATGCTTTGTTGAGTTTAGACTATAGTACAGAGCAGGCTCAAAACTGTTTTCCAGAATCCTGGAACACCCTCCCCACCGTTTTTGTCTGCGCTCATTGCCATATCCACAAACACAAGTTGCTAATCAGCAGGCAATCACACAATTCTGACAAGTATGACTATCATGATAAGTTAAAGACATGAGAAAAACTTAAGAAATTTAGAGATGAAGAATGAAAGAAAATGAAGAGAAAGACGTGCCAAAGCAGAAAAGTCAGGACATCATCGTTTTAGGCTCATTGGCTGCCACTATATGTTGGAATAAAACATGATTTTAAGGACGGATATAGCACACTAGCTTAGAAATCAATAAGCAAGAACTAACCTATTTTAAAGGGGTAGTGGTTAGCACTTTCACCTTACAGCGAGAAGCCCCTGGTTTGAATCCTGGCTGTGAGCTTTCTATGTGGAGTTTACAAACCAAAAACGGGCTCCATAGGTTAAAGATTGTAAATTGTCGCTTGGTGTGAATGTGAGTGTGTGGCCCTGTGGCAAAGCGGCAGCCTGTCCAACCCTGTAACCCCAAAGACTAACAAGTTCGGTAAATGGATGGATGGATGGATGGATGGATGGATGGATGGATGGATGGATGGATGGATGGATGGATACCATAATTCAAACAATTTTAATAGATTAAAACAACAAATTAGACACCTCAGTTAACCACCAAGCCCAATACAGGCACCAAGATTGGAAAATATTTGTAATAGTTTGTAACTAAGAAGGAACCCATCTTAACAAACACTAAGATGCCACAAACAGCATGACATTTCTGCTGATCTCGTCACCAAACCCAGTTAATCCAGCGAACCAAGGACCTTTTTTAGCTTTTGTATTGACCTGATACTGCCTCAAACCGCATCTTTTCTCTTTTTACACAAGAACGCACAGCTAGCAGAAGTGTCGGCCATTTTGTTAAGAAGATTTTGTCAGATCTCAGGTGCAGGTTGGTGGTGGATCCGTTTCTAGATGGAATTGTTTTCTCGCAGACTCTAAATTCTCTTTTCACATTATCATTTAAAGTGAGGATGTTCCGGATTTTGTTTCTTTTTCCACAGTTACTCATTTCAGTACGTTTTTGTGTTGATGTTGTGTCTTCTAGTCTTCTTGTTGCACCTGACGCTCTATTCCAGTCACGCGTGTAAGGAGCTTTCCTTCCCCCTCCCCAGGCTCAGCACAAACACGTATTGACCAATTATGAAAAAAGAAGTAAGAAAGATTGAAGGACAGTTTAAAAAAAACAACAGTCCCCAGGAGGACAACGGATCCGCATTTAAACCCACCCACGTTGAGCCACACCCCGTTCTGCCCACTGCAGCCAGGGGGAGATGGATTCTGATGCAGAAAAAATTGGGTTTCAACGCTTTATGTTAGTTTTGGGCTGTACATCATTCCAAAGCCAAAATGAAAAGCCACTTTTCCACGCATCAGAATCAGTTGTTTCACGTCCTCGAAAACGGTCGAAGAGTTATGGTATGTCAAAGAGCGTGTGTTATTTAGGTGTCGCCCGCAACATCTCCAATGTTAAAGGGTTAATCACCTATTTTAGGTTCCTCAGTAGCGAACAAACTGACCTTGTCACAAACAAACCATTTCCACTGAGCAGAATCTAGTTCCTCATCTTTATCTGCTTCTGTAACCAAGTAGATTTTTATTTTCTTCAATTTCTACAGAGTTGTAGCAGGGAACAGTGAGGTCAATGAAATATACAATAGGTTTTGACTCAGACCACACCACCATTATTTGACCTCACATTTGTGCAGCACTTTGAGTATTCTGATATAACCTCGCCTTCCAAGTTACCTCTTAGCTACAAGTCTTTGGCTTCATCTGACTAGTAGCTTCCACTTACGGGCTGCACTTCTCTCTTTCACATGACCCCATTCCCTGCTTTTTTTTTTCTTTTGTGCTTTTGCTGCATTTATTTCTATGTGTTTGCCTTCAATTCCTGCTGCTAAGATTTTCAGCTCTTGATTATTCCCCCATGTAAATCTCTTTGGTGACAAGCTTACCTTCCTATCTGACAGAAATTCCTGAAAAGAAGCTCCCCATGAAAACCCACAAACATGCATGGGTCCTCACCTGTACTATTCAAATGCAGTAGAGATAGGAGAACATCATAGGTCTGAACAAAAATGTTAGTTTTTTTCTTTTTTTAACTTTCAATCTCATGCAATGACCTTGTGCCATGTCAAAAAAACTGCTTTTACACAACTTCTAGCCTCTTCTTTAATTTCCTCTACAACAGCTTTCTCTCATCAGCTGCAGATGCTCTGCACCATGACTGCTGGCATGGATTTAAACCAAAGCCATCATGTTTGTGCTGCACCTGTCCATGAGCATCTCTGATTAGATGCCGCCTGAGCCTGGAGCATGGCCACTTCCATCCTGCAGAAACTCCATGGGCTGTGCTCAATGCAGTGCTATCCCCTATGTGATGAGGTCATCTTAAGTCTTGGTTTGGCATATTTAAACTCCCCTGTTAGATAGTTGTGGGGAACTCCATTACATTTCTTTAATGAAAAGCTCCTTTCTAGTGAAAACACAAATCATGTCTCTACCTTTGTTACGATATCATAGACCGTAACAGCCAAAATAAGAATAGAGAAAGACCAAACTGTAGGGAACCAGAGTTTCAGATTACCTGAAGTCTTTATGGTATTTTTGGCATCTACAACCTGTAGTTAGTTAGTTAGTGAACTGCTCTTTATCATTGAGGCTTGTGTCATACCCCCTCCTCAGCCCTAACTGGCTTTTCTAGCACAAAATCTCACATCCGACAGAACATTATTACGTTTTGTGGCATAAAGACCCATTCCAATCACATTTGAGCTACTCCTCAGTGGTCTTTCATTTATGATTATGCTGTTTTTAGGCAAAATTTAAAAAAACTGTCTTCTAGGACATAGTTTCTGCAGAGCGGCAGTCATTCATTAGAAATTCACCCCTGAGTTGTGGACCGATTTCCATTTTAAATTGATATTAAATTTTGTTGCTTTTTATATTGCCTTGTTCCATGCTGAACGGTGTGTTTTAAATTTGCTTTTAATTGTTACAAGTACATCAACAAACATGTCAAAAATAAAACTTTCATAAAAATTTGGGGAGCATGAAAAAGCTCCAGTAGAAAAGAAGTGTAATATTTCAATTAAAGTATCAATCCTTTCAAAGTAAAAGGCCCTTGTGACATCCCGAAGGAAAACAATTATTCCACAATAATGAATCCCTGCTTAACTTTCTATATTTAAAACTGTCACTATTTATTATTTATTCATCTTCAATTCACTCAAACATAATAAAAGGTTTACTAAAAAGTCTCACTTTCCAAATTGTGTAACAAAGCTTGGGTCCTCTACCAGAGGCCTGGGAGCTTGAGGGTCCTGCGCAGTATCTTAGTTGTTCCTACTACTGCGCTTTTCTGGACTGAGAAGTCTGAGGTCTTTCCAGGTATCTGTTGTAGCCACTCCTCCAGCTTGGGGGTTACTGCCCCGAGTCCTCCAATTACCACAGGCACCACTGTCACCTTCACTTTCCAGGCTTTCTCCAGTTCTTCTCTGAGTCCCTGGTATTTCTCCAGTTTCTCATCTTCCTTTTTTCTGATATTACCATCGCTTGGCACTGCCAGATCCACCACAACGGCTTTCCTCTGTTCTTTATCCACCACTACAATATCTGGTTGGTTCGCCATTACCATTCTATCGGACTGGATCTGGAAGTCCCACAGGATCTTTGCCCTTTCATTCTCTACAACCGTCGGGGGTGTTTCCCATTTTGACCTTGGGGTTTCCAGTCCATATTCTGCACACATGTTCCTGTATATTATTCCAGCCACTTGATTGTGGCGTTCCATGTATGCTTTACCTGCCAGCATCTTACACCCTGCAGTTATGTGCTGGATTGTTTCAAGCGCCTCTTTGCACAGCCTACACCTTGGGTGTTGTCTGGTGTGGTAGATCTGAGCCTCTATGGCCCTGGTGCTCAGGGCTTGTTCCTGAGCTGCCAGGATGAGTGCATCAGTGCTGTCCTGTAGGCCAGCCCTTTCTAGCCATTGATAGGATGTCTTGATATCAGCCACTTCAGTTATGGTCCGGTGGTACATCCCATGCAGGGGTTTGTTCTCCCATGAGGACAAACACTGCATCCTCTGATCTCCATTGCCTGAGACATTAACTGAGCACACTGTCAGTTGGGGCCTTGAACTTGATGTACTCATGCATCTTGGATGTTTCATCCTGTATAGTGGCTTACGCTCACTAGTCCTCGGCCTTCTTCCTTGCGACTAGCATACAGTCTCAGGGTGCTGGATTTGGGATGGAACCCTCCATGCATGGTGAGAAGCTTTTGTGTTTTCACATCCGTGGTCTGTATCTCTTTCTGTGCGTAGCTGTTTATTGCCCGGGTCTTATTTTTGCCGTTGAGCTGGCTTCTCAGGACTTGCCTTACTCGTAGGAGGTATTTAGCTGTTGCAGCTTTCCTTGTTGCCTGCTCCAGGCTGCGATTTCCCTGCGGAATTCTAAGGTACTTGTAACTGTCCTCAATGTCTGCTATTGTTCCTTCTGGGAGTGAGATCCCTCCTGCGTGGACTACCTTGCCTCTCTTTGTCACCATCTGGCATTTCACCTGCATTTCTCGAGCCCAAATGACATCCCAATGTCAGTACTGTAGATCCTGGTGGTGTGGATCAGGGAGTCAATGTCACGCTCGGTCTTAGCATTTAGCTTGATGTCATCCATGTAAACGTTGATGTTGGCCCCATTTCTGAGTTGGTTTCCATAGCCAGTCTTGTTGATTATTTGGCTGAGGGGGTTCACACCTAAGCAGAAAAGCAGTGGGGACAGAGTATCACCTTGGTATATCCAACATTTGATGGACACTTGTGCAAGTGGCTTGCCATTGGCTTCAAGGGAGGTTTTGCACAGCTTCATTGAGTTTCCTATGAAGGCTCTTGGAGTCCTGTCGATGTTTTACAGCTCCAAGCATTCAGTGCTCCACGTGTGTGGCATTGAGTCGTAGGCTTTCTTGTAATCAATCCAGGCTGTGCACAGGTTGGTGTGTCGTGACCTGCAGTCTTAAGCAACTTTTCTGTCAACCAGGAGTTGCTGTTTGGCTCTTCTGGAGTCTCTACCTATGTGTGTTGCTCATGTATTGATCCATGTGCCTATTTATCTTGGATGCAATGATGTCTGACATTAGCTTCCATGTTGTGGAGAGACAGGTTATTGGCTGGTAGTTGGATGGGACCGCGCCCTTTGAGGGATCCTTTTGGATCAGGATCGTTCGCCCTTCTGTTAGCCATTCAGGGTGAGTCCCATCTCTTAGCAGCTGGTTCATTGGTGCTGCCAGGTGCTTGTGGAGTGCGGTGAGTTTCTTTAGACAGTAGGCATGCATCATGTCAGGGCCCGGTGCTGTCCAGTTCTTCAAACCTGAGACTCTTTTTTGGATGTCTGCCACAGTGATAGTTACTGGATTCTGTTCAGGGAGGTGGGATTACTTGAGTAGTAGCATTCATGTCGTTCTCACATCTACTCCATTTCTTCGTCTCGTTCCAGTAGCCCACCTTCTATCAGGGTGCTCTGGTTACCCAGCACCTGATGCAGACCTTGTTTGGCCGGGCGACGTCTGAGCCGGCATGACATGTGGTTCATTGTCTCTCATGTTGTGAGGTAGGCAGTACGTTAAGGGATCTTGCCCAAGGACCCTCAATGGGTGTTGTTAATTGCTTACCATTGATATGGTAAGCAGGCCATATATATATATATATATATATATATATATATATATATATATATATATACATA
>CM074503.1:13383664-13627370 GCA_037389245.1 Oryzias sinensis | reverse complement strand
ATATATGTATATATATATATATATATATATACATACATACATACATACATACATACATACATACATATACACCTACCTACCTACCAACCTACTTACCTACCTACCTACATATATATATATATATATATATATATATATATGCAATGATAATTAATATAAGAAAAGTATAATAGGTAATGTGAAAAGAAATGCCTATCCATGTCTTAAAATTCTAGTAAATAATTTTCCAAAAATGTCTAGGTACTCCTCAGTCATGTTCAGTGCATGTTTTCTGCAGTGTGACACTAAAGATATCTTGATTCGAATCCAGTTCAGCCCAAGATACAATACAGTGTATCCATCATGCATCTAATCACTCAGAAAAAAGCATGCATGCCAGTCTGTAGAGAATTTCATTTATTTCTTTGCCAATTTTGCCGTGTGGATGTTCGGTTCAAGACACAACCAACAAACAAGGTGACATCCACAGGCTTTACACCCATTTTAGTGATATGTATGCAGGAAATGGAAACAAACTCTCAATTTTGAGCATATTAACCTTCACTCTAGTTTCTGGCATTTGAAGGGAATTGATAAACAACATTTCTTCAATAAAAAAAGAGCTTATGTATGTAAGACAGAGGAGATATAGAGATGGCTCAGCAGGTGCTAACACTGCTCCTTTGTCCTTGTGTGCGACTGATAGATTCTTTGCAGTTCCAAATTACTTCAGCACTGCAATAAAGACTTCACTTGATCAATTATATTGTAATAAAGTGAACATTCCTTTACACGTGCACTTCTTTCATCCATCTGGCAAAGTTATGTCGATCCTCTCATGGCCTGAATAAGGGCCCATCAGACAAGCATCCCTTTTAATTAAGTGGGCCGCATATAAGATAATAATAAGCCTTTAAAGAGAGAGAACTCCAGACATAAAAATAGAAATGAACTCCAATGGATAATTTAACGGGATTTTAAACATCAGAGGAGAAAAGAGACTTTAGCTCACTTACAATATACTTTTGTCACTCTCATTCACCTGGAAGATAACCCTGCTTCAATATGAATGTCTTATTCAAGTCTATTCATAAACCTGATGTTTTCAACTTTGTTATAAAGTTTACTTTTTGATATAGCCTTTCTTTCTATATCTTTAAATCAAGCATGAGGAAGCATGAAAAGAGTGATTGATGGATTATTTTGGACAACAGTTTGATCAACGAGGAACATTTGCAGTTTGACATCCATTGATGGTAAAATGTTTGACATGGAATCCCACCCACTACCACCTGATGGATGTTAACAGGTCACCTAAAAGCCATGAGAAACCAGTAGAACATCAGGGGAGCCAGTTCTCTCGCGTTTGTTTAGTGAAGTCCTCACTGTTTGGGTTTTAAAACACCTTCCAGGCATCAGTTATATGCTTGACTGACACTGTTTTTTAGCAGGAGCTTGAAAAGTTCACCAGAATGTTTGGGGTCGAACAAAAAAAACAACACTTATTTTGTTAAGTCATGAAAATGGCTCACGAGTGACGTTTATCTTTTCCTGTTGTAATGTGTCTAAAGGCAACAAGAATTACAAAAAGGATAAACAATTTCAAATAAATGACCAAGTTCACCATGTTCCCCTGCTTATGCACACCTGATCCAGCTCATCATCAAGTTCTGCAGAAGCCTGCCATTTACAGTCATCAAAGGCAGGTGTGTTTGAGCAGGGCAAGCTTGAAAATATGCAGGACAGTGTTCCCTGAGGACCAGGGTTGGGAAACACTGCTCTATGGGAACTCTCCAGCACTTGTTTCAAATACGCTCAGCTTTTCACGGGGGGATGGGTTTGCCATTCATTTCTTCATTCATCTTCTAAACCTGTTTGGTCCCTTTCGGGGTCACGGGTCTGCCGGAGCCCACCCTGGCCACTCATGGGCGAGGGCAGGGGACATACTGGACAGACCGCCCGTCTGCTGCAGGGCCACTAACATTCACATTCACGCGTAGGGTCAATTTAGAGTAAGCAATTGACCCATGAAGAATGTTTTTGGACGTTTTCCAGTGATATCCATATCAATTGTTAGCTTTGAGCAGAAAACACAAAATAGATCACAAAAAAGAATCTACATTTTCACATTCACAATAATGTGAATAACATAAATCTATGCTGTAGGAAATAAAGAACAAAACTGGCAACATTTCTGCACACTGGAAAGAATTCTGCTTACACGTGCTTGATGGTCCAAAGGTACACAATCCAACTGTTGACTGTAGATGAAAACTGGAGCAAGTGAGAGTGACGTCTCCAATAGGAAATGCCTTACTACTGGTTCCAATGAAATATAGTCAGTTCAGTCGGGTCGTCATTTTTTCGCAATACAGACACTACCACTGTAATCAGACTCAACATTTCTATGGCAACCACTCTCACCAATCAGAAGCAAGACACCTACCACATCAAACATTCTGAATGTTTAACATCGAACCACCTACATTTACTGAGGCATCTGATTGGCCAGTTTAAAACTTGAATAATTTGAACTAAAGACAAAGTATCAAGAAAGATAAAAACTGAATTGGCAACAGCAAGTTTGAGAAAGATATCAGAGCAGGAAGGGTTTTTCTGATAAATAGAATGACTGAGTAACAGCTGTTTATATCTCTATAGAAGTCTACGGATTGTTATTTTTTTGGGACAAGCGGATACTTCCTGTTTGGAACATGAGTGGGGAGGGGGCCGCTCAGTCCAGTTCTCATATACAGTCAATGAATCAGAAAACACCAAAGCAACAGAAAAGTGAGTAAGGGAAAGCAAAATTGCTCGAAAAACACAACATGAGGCCCTTAGAGAATCTGTGAAAAATTGGACCATAAGGTGTTAATAAAAAGGGGGAAAGAAACACTGTAATCAGATATGTCAAAGGATAAACAATTAAGTAACAATAGCTAAACAACTTTGTAGGCAAAGTTTGGAGGGGAGAGGATTGCTTTAATTTTTATGCGACCAAGAAGGCTGACCTTAAAAAAAGCACTTCCTAAACAACAATAACCACAGTCCATGGTTGGTGGTATGTCAGGGTTTATGAAAAGCTCTTGTTGAGAATTAATATTATTGGATGCATCCTTTATGTGATCTGAATGTCATAAAGTTATTTAGTTATTTAGTGATAAAAAAACTAATTTTGATTTTTTTTGCAGCATTATCTCAGGAGACACTTAACTCCACTTTAACTAGGAAAAGCATGTAATATTAAAACAAATGGATGTATAACCACAGAGTAACAAACACAAATCAGTACCTTTAGCAAACATGAAAACACAGTGGCTAGTTTGAAATAAATCAAACATCAACCATGACATACACACAATGGATGCTGTGGGCTGGCTGGCTGACTTATTTAGGAAGTGTGGAAATCGAGCTGTCAGGGACGCACTCCTCTCTTTCTAGCCTTACAAAGATTGAAGTCTGGAAGCAGGGAACCTGATTTTACATACAGGTTGCTTTCCATTGTCTTAAAGATATAGGTTCAGGTTAGACACAAGGCAGACCATCAGTAAATAGGAACAATTAAAACATAAGGCATTTAATTGGGAAAGACAAAATTTAAAGTGAGGCAAGAATTCACATTTACTTACAATTGTAATGTGAAACAAATTTTCTGTTTCTAAATATAGTCTAAAAGTAAATAGACGGGAATAAACAGCATTGTCAAAGCATTGCATTTTTAATCTATAACTATTAGTTATGAAGGGATAATGCTTTTCGAGGTGTCTGTTACAAAGAAACAAAATCCAAAGTCTAAATTGTTGAATTCATTCATTGTCACCTCCTTGTATCTCATCTTCTTGTTATATTCTTTTTTCTCTTTCTCTTCTGCTGCATTTCAGTCTTTAATGTGATTAAATTCCCCAAAATGGTACCAAATCTTTCATGTTTTTTTTTTTTACGATCTTGCTGTTGGGATAAATTCTCGAATGGGGTTAATTATGATGGTTAAACTTGAACGTCTGTCCCCCCATTTTGTATCTGAAGAGCATGCGTTGTGTACATACATTGACTGAATGTACATTTTCTGATCAGCTTTTTGTACGGCCAGAGGCAAAGCCTTATCATAGTAGAGGCTTTCACATTTGGTTGTTGAAGCGACCTGTTTAACTTACACCAATTAGGGCAGGGGTGGCGAACAAGTTTGACACCAAGAGCCGAATTTTTTCACTGTGAGAGTCAAAGAGCCACACCACACACTGACCTGCCAAAACGCACACACGCGCAATTAAAGCTGTATTATTGTCCATAACACACTCCTCTCCCTACAACAGAACAGCAAGTATTGTACTGGTGTTTATTTCAAGGAAAGTGTCCAGCCTCAATACACACATCAATGCAGCTTAGCCAGAGCTAACACAGCAACTACCCTAGAGGTCAGAGACCCCCTCCACACACACAGGCACCTCTCTCTCATTTCATACACACACACTCTCTCTCTCTCTCTCTTCATCTCACTCTTTTCTCTGCCTCTCTCTGACACACAACTACTCAGTGACGGGCAGTAAGGTTGATGCTGGTGAGAATGTGACTCCTCTGAAGTCAGATTTATGATGATAAAACTGAATATTTCATCGTTTATCCAACAGCATTTAACTGGTAATTCTTTGTGTCTCAACATTCCTCTTTCAATGATACATACACCAACAAATACACAAACATCTGGACAGAGCATCCTTCTGGTGTCTGAGTCATTCATATTCACAATGAACACATTAAATACATTACATTTCAGTTGTGTGCAACTTAAATTAATTTTGACCCTCATTAGAATATCTTGCTTTTATGTTTTTTTATTCAAAATTGTATGACTGACATTTACATCAAAAGCAATTAATTTATTAGATATTAATACATTGCAATGAATCAATTTATATTAAGGAGTAATATTCCAACAGGTGCTGAATTATAAATTAACTGACTGCGTCATTCACGTCCTCTCCTTCCTGCTCACATTAGGAACCCGGTAACGTCGATTCACACTCATTCAGCCAAACGGCATGCAGCTCAATTCTGCTAACAGCTACCTGGCTCATGGTTTTACACTGAAAATCCCCCCTTCCCATGATCCTTAGGGGCTGAAGGCGGGGCTAAGCCCCAGGCCGGTTGTATCCTCTCTGATCAGCTCCTTTACGTGAGTGTCGGTCAGAACGGACCGCTGTCTGTTCTCCAAATTATAACAGGGCCTTCTTTCAGAGAGATTTCTGCTCATTTATCTCCGGTTCTCTCGCTGCCTCATCAGTGACAAGCGAGGATCTCATCAGTCAGTCTCTGCATTAGAGGATCCATGAGAAAAGTGATCTGCGGTCGTTTCCGTCCAGTTGCGCAAGCAGCGTCATGTTCTGCGCTTCATTCATTCTGATTGCAGCTTTCTGCTGTGAGCTCCGCAAAGAAGGAAAGTGGGATGATTGCCGTTTTGAATGTGCACTTTGAAAAGCTTCAACTTGTTAATAAAGGAGACAATCTGTGTCAGATTAGGAAGAGTTTTTCATTTTCTCCGGGATACTGCCATGACCAATGTTACTGCTTTATCATAATGATAAACATCGTGACTTGCCATTCTGTTCAGTAAAACGTAAGAATCTTCCCGTTCTTCCAGAAACATCCTGTGTTTATCTGTATACTCTGAATTTCACCATTTTGACCATGAGGGTAACAGTCTGCACACACATCAATCTTTATCTATGTGTTCCGGCAGTGGGCGTAACCCACGCAAATGATTGGCGGTCACGTATGTTTCGGGAGCAGAATCAAACACACACACACTGCCAAATTACTTTTATTATTAATTATTTATATTTAATACCCTCTGATGGTTTTAGTGGGAAAAAATTATGAAATGAGGCACAGGATATGGAAAATATGACGAGACGCAAAGAGCCGCACGCTCATTGTCCAAGAGCCGCATGCGGCTCGAGAGCCGCGTGTTCGCCACCCCTGAATTAGGGTCTCCCTTTGCCCTAGAGTGTGAAGCTGCACTCAGCTAAGGCATGACACCCAAGTCAGACACCTGTGAGTGATAACTGCTCTGCAGCGAGCTAGTCATCCCCTAACACTTTTATTAGATGTTATCGTACAGAGGTGATAGCCTATTCAGGGGCTCACTCTGCACTTTCTGCTGAATCAGAGTCTAAGTTCTGCTATGGTCTGCATACAGCGCATGTTCATGCACCATATACTGTTTGGTGGTAATCAAGTGATTTGCCTGAAAAAGAGTCAAACGTTGCGTCTATAACTTTAGTTCTCTGAAAGACAGAAACACTTCTATGCTCAGCTGTGCAACCAGCCTATTTTATTGAAAGATGGTCCAGATAACACAGATTTATCACATCATCGGCTATAAGAAATGAAAGAGGTGACTTTAGTCTAACCTGCAAGAGCGTGACAGCCGACACAATATTTGCTGTACCTCATTCATCTCCTTCAGGGAACAGAAGTTGTTGACGTAAAACTCCATTTGAAATTTGCAGGAACTTTTTGAGTGCATTTGTATTTGGAACCCAAGTTTTATTATAATACAAAAAACAGAGTCTATCAACTTCCTTGGTTGATCATCAAACAGATACTTACACATTTAAATGGTAAATGGCGTATACTTAGATAATGCCTTTCTACCTACAAGGCCCAAAGCGCTTTACAGTCACAGACCCATTTACCCAGTCACACACACATTCACACACTGGTGGCGGTTCAGCTGCCGAACTCTGGCGCCAACCTCCCACCAGAGGCAAGGTGGGGTTCGGTGTCTTGCCCAAGGACACTTTGACTCATGGGCGTGCAAGGCGGCAATCGAACCTGCAGTCTTATGATCATGGGTCTACCACCCTTAAGCTGCACCACGGCCCTAAATAATTAATACAACCCCTGTTTCATTAACATCAAAACTTTCCTCACAAACTCATTCTATTTAAGTTGGTTCGTGTTTTCTGACCTGTAGTTCATCATCATTCCACTAGAGGCAGTAGAAGTAGTTTTCCTGCTCATTTCAAAATGGCTTCTTCTGTGAAATCTTAAAAACACTATTGGTAGGATTTTTAAAACTAGAATTTTAAAAACTTTATGGTGAAAGTAACTCATCTATTGCAATTCCTTAATTTTTTATTTGCAACTGTGGGTAAGTAAGGTGTTTTTTGTGTTCATTCTTTGATATAGTGGGCTTTACAGGGTTAACTGAAAATGTACAACTTGTTTAAATGTTATTTTTTGGCACAACTATTTAGCTTTGGATTTATTCAATTAAAATAGCGGCTCCTATGATATTCTGAACTGGAGGTTAAACTTAAACTAGTGTTCCTGCATGATTTCTGACCTAGAAACTCAAATGCTCCCCTGGCATATCTGAAGTTTACTTGCAAAATTGTATTTTGTGTTGTACTTACGTTTTGTACAATAAAGTTTAAAAAAAATAGGGAAAAGGAAGCTCTATCTGTTATTTAAAAGGGGTTTGAGTTGCCTTTTTTTCTTAACTAAGATTTGCAATAGTTAGGGTAATCACTCGTAGTCTAATATACTGTGTGGTGTTTTTATCCATTCTTTTATTCATTCATTTTTATTTTACAAGGCCTATATCGTACTTTTCTTAAGCGTTTTATAGTAAACAATATCCACTCGTATGATAATATTACCTTTGGCACACCAAAAAACGATTTTTAAAACTTAAATATTAGTTATTTTCCAACACGGAAGACGGCTCGGTGTCCGCTCTTTGTGGGTGCCGCCCATTTCATGACGTCAACCTAAGGTTGGCCTCGGAAGCGTGTCTGTGTTTTACCAACGAAAACCAGCAACATCTGAACTTTTGCAAAGATAGATGTGCATATAAAAGGAAAGCGTCTTTGCCTATCATCTGGAGAAGGTCTGTTAGCCTGGGGGCGGTGCTGGCGGCTCAGACTCTTCCTGGAAGGGGCGGTTCCTCACATATCTACGTCACAATGGGAGAACCTCCTTGTTTTTGTGGGTTGGGCGGGGCTGGTGCTCAGAGTGCAGATTTTTAGAGGAATATTCAGAGATGCATGAATGGATCAGAATACCGCTGTGTGAGGAATGAACATGATAATACACAAAAGCTAAAAAAGTTAATTTTGCATAACATATAGCCTCTTTAGTATTTACATTTTTGATGTTAGGTGACTTTTTAAACTGTGGCCGTGTTAATGTGCCATTTAAATAAAGCTAAGATCAATTCAATGAATCATAAAAGTACCATAGATTAGATTATTTTTATAAAACCAGAAATCCCAGATGTATTTAGTGTTGCACAGCAACCACTGATTAAATTTCTGTCTTTATTGGAAAAAATACAACCAAACCTTTCCAGTTTACTGAGTAAAGAAAATCTATTGCATATTTTAGGACTTTTTAAAAAACATTTTTAGAGAATGAGCATCCCATTTTCTAAATAAATTTCGCGTCAACAAAGTAATACCATCACAGAGATGTACTGTACAACATGGGAGCAGTCAAACACAACAGGCTGGTGTGAGGGAGGTGTCAACAAAGGGAAAAGAAACCGCTGAAAGTTGTGCTCATTAGCTGAGGTGAAGAACCGAATGGATCTATTCAGGTGAGTCATACTATTTGAGTCAGTGGGGAAACTTTTCCAGCATTTAAACTACTGTTTGATGTTCACAATGTAAATCCTTTCATATGGGAATTTGTATAGAGAGCCAGTCTCACAATACTGCTGGGAGAAAACAGAAATTGGTTTCTGTAACACATGTATGTACAGTAAACTAGTATCTAAACATAATTTCAAAATCCCATTAATGACATCTGTGAACACACAAACCATCTGTTAGCTTTAATCAGGTTAAATTGATGGTTTGGATTTTTGTCATGAGCATGACCTTGTTCAATAACGGAGAAAGTCCACTGTTGTCCCAGCCAAGATATTAACGAGATGAATACAAGACTGCATGCTGGCCAAATGTCCCACACAAACACACTCGCCACATCCCAACACCCCTTAGCTGCTGGGGACAAGCAATTATCACAAGTGGCAGTGTATAATAGGATAGCTCTCCTCCTGCTACAAAGGGGCAGAGTGCACCACTTTAGGCACTAATGGGAACTGAGAGGACCAACAGGAAATGGAGGGACTCCAGTGCATTTTAAAGCTGTTCCTGTCCACCTGAGCTAAAGGACTTCCTTCCTATCGGAGAGAGGATTTGAGATGTTTACAAAATGATGGGCGGTGAGTGGAATGAATTCAATTTCATTCAATTCGGATTATACATACCCACTTAATAAGGCATCAGTTTACAACCGAGGTAGTCACTGAAGGTAAGACATGTTAAACTGAGTCTCCTTAACAATATTTGTTATTATCCAATGTCTTCCACTTTATTAAGATCATGATCTAGTTTATTTCAATTTACACAGATTATAATACGTGTATAATAATGGCATACGTAAATGACCAATAAATCAATTTGAAGCGTTGTTTGGCCACCAATAAAAAACGACAGAAGAAATAGAAACAATTGATTTAATTTCAATATGTTTTAGTAACACATTTAGGCTTAAAATGGACACCATAGAGTCAGTGAAAATCATTACAAAGATGATTTGTCACTGACATCTAAAGTGAAGCAAATTTGAAAACACGAATTACTAGAACAAGGTGAATTCACTAAGCAACCACTAGGTGGCCAACTTAAAAACAGAATTAAAGACGTTTACAGGCAGGGCCAAAAAGAAAGAAAAAAAACAACCTTTTGAGGTTTGTTTATAGCATCAACACTCCTTCTGCTTGGGGTGAATTTTTTTTTTTTTTTTTTTAACTTGTCCTGTCCAACAGCTGGGCAGACAGATGGGAGCTGAGGGCCTCTTGTGTTGGACATATTTTACTTTAACAAGAGGGGTTATTAATCTTCAGACAAACCAAAGGTATGTCTGAATAAACCCCTTTTGTAATTGAGGCCAAACTTTATTAATTTCAAACATGTTTGAAGATCTTTGGTGTTGGACCGGACGGAAAAGGAAAGAGGGGAAGAAGAGAGAGGGACGATAGAGAGATTTGGGGTGAATTTTTTATGAACCTTGTGATTTATTATAATTTATTGTGAACAAACCCTCAGCTCTAGAATTGATTTAATGGTTCCAACAACAATATTGCTTGTTTTTCTGGCCTCTTTGTATAATTTCAAAGAAGCTCGTGGCCTTATTTCTGAAATCTAGAACTGGCCATGGAGATAAATCAATTTACAATAAACAACAATAAGAACAGCGATAAATTATTATTATTTTTTTTTAACGTCCTCAAGTTTCACCAACAAAGCATCGACATAACTGTCTTCCTCTCTATTGGAGAGATTTGGAGAGGAAGGGAAAGAGCTTGAAGCGACCCACTTCAGATGCTTCCGATCGGGAAAATAAGCGAGCGGCGTGCATGGGTTTGTTGGTGGGTTGGGGGCTGAATGGAGGTCAAATGTGTTGGTGTTGCTGCATGAGATCTTCGGCTCCATATGCAGCAGTAGGCTGTCGGCCAACATGAATTCAGGAATTTTTTAATTTAACAAACGGAAAAAGGAAAACAGACCCAGGATGACTCAGAACTGTCAGAAGGCCATCAAAACACTGAACACCGAAGGGAAATAGATCCTCAAGTATAAAATTGTCTTTATCTTGTAAATCACTTAATTTTGAACTTTTTTTAATGTTCCTTGAGTTTTGCTAGCTTGCATCAATTCAATGACATTTCAATTTTTCATTAATACATATCCCACTTTAAAAATGCTGGCAATGTTATTTTCTTTCTAAGAAAAAAAAAAAAAAAGATTAAACAAAAAAAACAACCTTAAAAATGTATATAAGTGCTATGCTGCCAGCCATAGTTGACTTAAATGGGCTTTTCAAGATGACCCTATTCTTGGAGCAAGCAAAGGTAAAACAGCAAACCAAATACTTAATCCACCTTTTCATTTTCTGATGATTAAAGCTCATAATTTGTATTCCCTGCCGATGAATCAATTCTTACCCCGATCAAACATCCTGCAGCGCTGATTGTTTAGCGCTGGTGTGGGCTGCTTTATTAGGCGGATATCTCCAAGTTCACTTCTCAGCGTGAAGCGTCTCACAAACAAAAATGCTCTGAAAGGTCTAGGCCTAATGACAACTATGTCACGGGATTTACATATTCTTTAGGGGAAAAAAAAACGTGATTTTAGGAAGTCCTACTATTCTGTCATCTTAATTATGTTTTACAGTTTAAAGATTATACCAAAAGCTGCAGGTGAACATTTGGAACTATTGATTATTTGGCTATTCTGGACACTTCAAACTATCAATACTGTTTTTGCAAACCAACTTTAATAATACAGCAATATTAGAATAGGTGGAAAAGCTAATAAGAGGTTTAAGTCAGCACATAAACCACTGCTACAGGAGAAACACATGAGAAGGCACAAACCTGCCAGGTTAAAGGTTTAAACACAGCCATTTCTATACTTTAACATATGCATCTACATTATAGGTGCATTAAACAGTATCCTCTGCATCCTCTCCTGAACCTCTAATGAAACAACAGTTCTGAATGTACAAGACAGTCTGTATTGAAGTGCTGCATACAGATACTAAACCAAAGCATAAAACAAAAAATAGTTTAACTATGGGATAGTAGGATAAATGTGAGAGGAAAGATTGGTAACGCTTTATAATAAGAACCCTTATTATGGGAATCTTATTATAAATTTCAGGAAGTACTAATAAGCATTATAGGAAGTACTTCTAAGACAATAACAAGCATTAGTAATGTGGTCTTAAGCTGCTTATAAAAACTTTAATTAGCATTTGTAAATTTCTTACAATTGACTGAAAAGTATAAATAAGCTGCTCATGAAGACATTAACTAGCATTTTTTATCCTTTATAAAATATTTTTTAGCATTCTCAATTTTATACAAATGCCTTAAAGATAATAATACATGTACTAATTGTGTTCTTTTTAACAGTTTATTGAGTGTTTTTGCAGCCCCCCAATCGAAAGCGTGGCCGAAAGATTATTTTATTTTACTTATTTCAAACCTTTCATATAAACAACAACATGTTAATCAATATCCTCACTGATAATAATCAGTCATGCAATCATTTTCAGCAAAAGGTAAAAAAAAAAAAAATAAGTCTTCATTTGACAAAACTCAAAAAAAACATGTTTGAAAAGGAGATGGGCAGAAGCTGTA
The DNA here is from genome assembly GCA_037389245.1 of Oryzias sinensis. Taxonomy (NCBI): domain Eukaryota; kingdom Metazoa; phylum Chordata; class Actinopteri; order Beloniformes; family Adrianichthyidae; genus Oryzias; species Oryzias sinensis. Next base: position 13,615,174 of record CM074503.1, on the reverse strand, counting down.
TGACACACAAATAAAAGTATCTAAATAAAATATATTGCTGGTGATTCATCAAGTGCCTGGTGGTGTCCAGATTTATTTTTTTAGCGATAAATTAATGTCATTAATTTATTTTAATTGAATCTAATATTTGCTGTGAAAGCCTCATTTTGAGGTATTTTCATTGAACTTTGTGACGCTGTGGCACAGTGAAAGAACCCATTCTAAATAGCAGGCATTCATTACAATCACCATGCGGCTCAGACATCTACAACTATATATTGACCACATAACCGGCATCTATTGCGTTTTGGTGATAAACAGGAAGGAAAACAGCAGAAAATCATTGAAGGCTGTGAGTGAAAGCCTGAGAATGCAGCCTTGCAACATTGACTTTCCACCCGACCGATCTAGATTTGTTTCAAGGTGACACCTAGAGGTAGTTTTTGAGAGGGATGGAGTTTTAGTGTCACTCTCAAACGAGGAAAGTCCTCACAAACTTCCCACTGATGACTTTTGAAAAGATATAAATGATCTTAAAATGTAACCTTAAATTTTTCCCTTTTTTTATAAATTGTTTATTAAAGGCACCTAAGATGATGTTCAATGCAGTGATGACTTTACATCAGTTTTCTTTTAAAGTCAAGAAACTTTAGGGAAATATAATTTTTTTCTTTTTTTTTTTTTTGCATTTCTTATAAGCATCCAACTTTTATTAAAAGTTCAGTAAAACAAAGGTGGAGACAGGTGTGGAGTAAGACTTAAAAATGTACTTTAATAATGCATAAATTAAACAAATTTTTTTAAAACTATAGTCATTGAATTCCTATGCGTGTCATGTGAGAAAAGGGTTGGCTGCTTGTTCCTGTCTAAAAATAAAAGACTTTTTGTATTATTGAGGAGGCTGGTAATGCAGCATTTAAAGACCATTGTGGTAAATCTGCAGTAGCAGCGGTGAACTGCAATAATTCTGTGGAGCTTTCAAAGAATTGCATTGAATATGGACCCTTATTTTTAGTGCCTGTGTGATTATGATGTCTGACTACGTGAGTGCTAGCAGCCAGCACTTTGTCACTCAGTGCATTCGCTGTAGATTGAGCTGCCATGCTGGAAAGGTTCAATCCCTCCTTCTTCTTCTTCTTCTTCCTTCTTTTTTGTTGTTGACAAACTCTAACTTTTTACCAAGCTGAGATATCAGGACTTGCAGGAATCAAAAGTTTTTCATTTGCACCCTTAGACCCCCCCCCCCCCAGATGAATTATAGTATAAAAAATTATGTAAGATGATGACAACTGTCCATGCAGTCTCTGGATAACGCTCCACTCATCTATTCTCTTTCCAGCAGGAAGCCCCACTCTCATTTAGGATTGCCAACACTGGGGATGGCACTCGTTCAGCAAAGCTCCTCCACCCACAGAGAAGTTGACACAGCACTTACAGTATAATATGACACAACAATTAGATCCCATGTGTGTTTAGAAACTTGTGCCACCTTGAGGGTGTTGTTTCCCCCTAAAATATCCTCATTAAGTCACATTTCTTGCAGTGAATGCCATTGGATGATATGTAAAAGGTACAGTAGAAGAGATCAGTCTGACTTGGAATCAAAAGTGATGCACAAATGTGATTACAGTCTGGCTTTTATACTATTAACACATTTAAAGGCAAATTCTCCATCACAGCAGTAAGCTTTAACGCACCCCTGCATTTACTGTAACATGACAGACTGTGTGCTGAAAGGCTGAGAAAACAATCAAGGAGAAATGCAGGTGTTTTTTTTTACCTTCTTCAGAGCTGACATCCTAGGTGAATCCTCCTCCCGCGAAGCCCTCTCACATCCTGGGGTCCCAAGCCAAGTTTGACGGGTGCGCAAATCTCCCCTCAGCCCGGTGCTGATGCTGAGCCATGAGTTGGCTGCTCAGTATTCTCATCTCGCTTCCACCCTGTTGTACAGCTGGCTTGCTGTGCGCACGCCCAAAGCTGCTGTTGTTACTGGATGCGAACACACGGGGTGCCCTAACTTGATGCGGCGCTCCCAAGCCACAAAAGTTGTCAATCACATGAAATGAAAGCGATCTTTATTTAGTATTAGACGGTCTGAGTGGTTTTTAGCCTTAGTTGATGGGTATCGTCAGGGACATAAAAACAGGGAAATTTCAGACTAATACTCCACACACAAGGGATAAGCTTAAAAGTTGAATATCTTTATTTATATTTCTATAAAAACAGTCAAATAGTTTTTAAATGTTCGGCCGAATTGACAACAGGATTGATTTGATTCGTGCAGTTGGTCATATGAACACATTTTGACCTTATTTTGAAAGAAAAAAAACGGTTATTGTTGAATTAGCTTGTATCTGAATGGACTTCTGTGAAGCGCTGTCAGACTGTCCGTTTTCACCAATGCAACCATGCGACGGACAGCAGCAGGTTTAGCTTAGAGACCTGCTACTTGCTTGTTGGTTTGGGATTTAATGCGTTTCAGTTTCAGCAAGTTGTTTCTGTCGTTTTAAACTTACACGTTCAGAATTCTTTTAACCGTAGCGTATGGCTTATATGTGTGCTGTTGTGGATGACTGTGACGGGGCACAAGAAATGTTGTTTGCTAATTTAGCCTAGCGTCTGCCTCGTTGTCCCCTTCGGGGTCATATTGCTTCGGAGCGTGTAAGCCGTGGATATGTCCTGCGTGTCCACATGGCACGAAGAAAAGAGGGTGAGCGTCAGGTTTGGGCGATGTTTGAGTAAACTACTGCACAGGTGTTTGTAATCGTAGCTTAAATATGCCAGTTTAGCTAGCTTGGTGTTGTACTAAGTAGAACTAGCTTAGCTGTAAACAAACGCACGTGCTCTACTGTCAAAATAAAGGACTTTCTTTGTTGTTTTAATGTTTGTTGTTTTGTTATCAGACAGGGTTTTGTTAAAGTCAATACTTAATATTATCAGTAAATATAATAGATATCTCAGACATTCCCCTTAGCAAAAAGTAGTCTTCTTATGTTGTACTACAATTTAGTCTACTAAAAGTGAGGCAGTTTACTTTGTAAACTTTAAATGTTCCAATTTAGTCTGAAGAAGTATTCAATTAGGGTACTTCCTACACTCAAGTATACTTAATTAAATAAACGTCAAGTGTACCACTTTTTGCTTAGGTTTTCTAAGGCCACTCAGTATTAATAACTAACACTATATAGTTAACAAAATCCCTATCAGTCGATGTACATGAACTTAAATAATGTCTTATATTTATAGGAAATCAAGTGCGAAAAACAGTAGAGACACCCTCCACGTTATCAAATTTTCATTGTTCCAGAAGAATCCTGTCCCTGTTAAATAAACGTCTAAGTTTTGTATTAGTTCTAACTTGTCCCTAAAGGCCATACCATCTAGAATGTTAAGGATTCTGTAAGGCAGTGTGAACGTTGAACAGTATTTGCCTTAAATTCTAAAACGTCATTTAAAAAGAAGAAATTGGTTTGTTTAAGCTCTTCCATATGTTCAATGATGCAAAACCTAAAGCAACTTTTGATTTACTGTAAATGATTATCCTCTTATTATTTTATGTATTGCATGCAATACATCTTCTTTATTGCTTTAAAAGGGTGTTTCTAAAAACTTCTAATATTTTAGATTTAGCATAATTTTTTAATTAACTAGTCTTTGATTGGACGGTGTATTCTTATCGTTTTTTGTCTCACTATAATGACATGATTTTTATTTATTTATTTGTACTATAATGACATGTAGGTGTAAGGTATTAATATTCTATTGAAAATGCCTTATAAGTCTGTTTACCTGTTGATATTTGAGGTTTTATTTGTGAATATGTTTTTAGTGTGTGCGTGTGTTGTTTCATTACGCCTCTGCTTTCAGTGTTTCAATCAAAAGTTCTCCAAAAGCTTTACCCTGCCCCACCTACGTTGGAGAAAGAAACCAGCGCACCATCTACTGAAGCCTTAGCCAAAACAACGGACATAAAAAGGAAAACGTCTTCATTTGACACAGTATTTGGTAAGATTTCAGCTCTGTGAACTCTGATGATGGATGCTAGTGTCCCTCTGTATTTAATGACCTGACCGTTTTTTTGTTTTTTTTCTGTTTGTTTAAGAAAATGCAGGTAAAAAGCGGAGCACAGTCAATCCGAGCCGGAAGATGTACACAGTCCTGCCGCCTCCACCTGGCCACAGTATTCATTCAGAGGAATGGGCCTCACTTCCCCAGCTAGGATTGGAAAGTGACATAGCTGCAGCAGGTTGGTCTGCAAGCGTTCTTTTGCTTACCGTATTGTAAGTTCTCAGTTTTGGATTGCCTCTGCTTTGCACCGTAAGTGAGGGAATGCACCAGAATGTATTGCAGGTGCTGGTAATCCCGAGCGATTATGTGTTTGATCGGCATAAAGTTTGATGCCCTCCCCACCAAATGTTATCCTTTGCTGATGCAATGTTCTAGACGGATTTTTTTGGCTTATCACTACAGTCTAAAGGTTCTTGTGATGAATGGATGGCATTGTGATTTACCGAGAAGTCCTCACATAGATACGGTGCATTCGAGGCCTGCCTATTTATTTGCTCTCGTAAAAACGATAAGGATGCTGTAAAATCCCTGCTCCGTTACACATCTCTTTGCTCATCAACCCCATAAATGCTGAACTTTTTATCGACTGGATGGAGCAAGGCTTACTCAAGAAAATAAAACATGTTTGATAGCTTTCAGGCCACATTATTGAGGAGGACTCATTAGAAAGAGCGAGAAGGTTAGCTTTGATTCATTGGCAATAGAGTTGTTTATAAATGAGCATATTTGGGATCCGGTGGGTGTTCAAGGTCAGATGTGTTGTTGTAAAATATGAAAATGAAGTTAAAGTTGAAGGGGTGAAGGCATAAACCTACAATCTGAGCCTCTGATCATTTTTAATGATCGCATTTTAGCCGTAATAAATAGAGACATGGGGGAGACGGCACAAATAGTCGTTTTCTTCTCCCCCATTTATGTGAATCACTCCTCCTCACTTGTTAACCCATTTCTAAATTGTCTTTTAGTTGTTTAAATAAAGTTGTAAGTCTGAAGTGGCCTGGCCCAAACCTGCTAAAACATAGCAGTGTTTACGATTCACACAGCAACTTTTCTTCAAAACATCCACTGATAGAGATGAAGCTCATGTTGCTCTTTTTCTTCTGAAAGGGGCAATACGAGGGTTTTGTAGGTTCATCCGGGACTCCCACGTCCTCATCGCTCGTAAAGGCTCAAGAGCAGATAAATCTTTTCTTGTTTTCATGCAGCAGAACTTTTTCACTGCGATGTAGGAGACACTCACAACACTGGGTCCAAAAGGTTTCGTTTTTTTTTGTATAATTTGCAATAGACACGCATGAATCTGTTGAGATTTATCAGATTAAAAAACAGGATCAAAATACAAGGAGGCCCCGTTTTACTGTAGGTGACCTGATAAATGAGAGATCAGGAATGTACAGATAGATGATCACACCTACCCAGTAAAACTAAATGCAAATAACATTACAAAAAGAAAAACATAATCTTTGAATTGGAAAAACGAAAAGTTCATTTTTTTGGGTGTTTTTTAATTAAAAAAAAAAACTGAGTTGTAAAAATTATTTACAGCAGATCACACACATCTTTTTACAAAGAATCCTTTGCGTGTTTTGTAGTAAATTCCCACTTTGAGGATCTTTTAGGGTGTATTCAGACTGGTAACATTTGGTCTGCTCAAAGTGAACCAGAATGTGTTTTTTCCCTTAATCCGGAACAAATGTTTAGGCAAGCGGACCCTGATCCGAGACCAGAAGCCGCCCTAGGACCCATATTTGGAGGTGGTCTTGGTTTGTTTGTTTTTAATCAAGCTGAGCTTGGGTTCGCTCTGAGATTCCTCAGTCTGAATACAATCCGTCCTCGGAGCGGAACAACTGAACCGAAACGGCCACCATAGTCGATGTAAACAGAGTAGGAATATAAACGAATATAAAGCAACGTTTGTGATGTAGTTTCTTTAACAGAATTCTCTAGAAACAATGCCATAACCACAACGATGAGACACAGTAGCTCATTAAAATGTGGTCTTATGAATGCAGGCTCATTTTAACCATTTTTAATGTGATACACATTGCTTTTCAGTGTTTTCCCAACAATCTATATGTCATAAACACGTATCAGCGTACCTTCATACCCAACGTCACCTCAGCACTGCAGTTGCTAGCATCCCTTGAGTTAAAGCACACATGGCGCGTCTCTTTGCCAGTAACCGCCTTAAAGTAACGAGTAAAAAGTGTTGGTCCCGACGTTCAAAACTGCTATTCAAAATATAAAGTTTGAAGAAGCTAACTGTCCCAATAAGGATTGTGAAGACTGATAGTTCCTGGCCAATGACGGAACAGATCTTTAGTCACATGGTTTTGGTCACAAGCTTTGGTCCGTATCGCACATTCACACACTGATGGCGGCTCCACTGGCGCCAACCTTGCCCTTGAAAACTTCAACATATGGGTGTGCAATGTGGGAATCGAACCTCCCGATAAGAGGTTGACCAGCCTACCACTGCACCACAGCCACCATAATTATGATTATGCCGATTTAAAAAAAAAAACATAGTTGTTTCTGCAGAGTGGCATAGGTTCATCAGCCCCCCCTCCCCGTTGTCTGCTAGTGGATGCATCAGAATGGAGAGGAGCAGGGAGCTTGTGGCCATCCCACCTCATCTTAACCACAAATATGCTCTTCTTTTTATGGTATTTTTTCATCTGCACCTGATGCACAACAAATTGATTAGAGAAATACTCAGGAATGTCATTCAAATCTTAATTGTCTTCATATACTTCAGAAATTCCATAAGAACACGTTAAAACCACTATTTCCATCGGAGTGGCTCTGTGGTGCTTTTAGAAAAGTTTTGACAATGAAGTTGCAAAGGTACTATTTTTCTACAAACTGCATCCCCTCTTGCTTGTTTAGTGGAGTTTCTCATTGGTTACCAGGGAAAACGGCGTTTCTATGCTACCACAGAGCACGCAGCCACAGCCGCTCTGATGATGTCAAGTCTTTGTTGTTTTTGTTCTCTGGTTCTTATCACCAGACGTGAGACACCAGAAGCCTTTTAGACTTGTTAAATCGACATGAGCTTCTTCAAACTCAAAGGACGGCTCACACAAAAGAAAATAGTTCTATATTTACAGTTCTTTTTAGGCTCTCGAAAGATGAACTCATTTAATCGACCACATTAACAACCTTCCTTTCTAATGAGCTTTAATGAGCTGTTGATTTATTTCTCTCTTTGTTTTTTTGTCCAATATTGTAGTCACTTTTACTTCATTTGTTCCAGCTTCCATCAGGGTCACCAAGAATTCATTGCGAATGAGTCCGATTCCATTTGAGCTTTTATGGTCCTTTAATAAAAAATGACAGAGAGGGGAGCACTGGGACAAACATGCTCACACCAAATGGAAAAACAAAGAGAAACTGCTGTAAAAGAGCATTACATAAGCCTGGAGCCTCGTTTCAGAGAAGGGAGGCTTGTGCAGTTCAGTGGGATGCCCTCCGCTTCGTCTTTAATTATGCATAGTGTTGAATTCAAATAGAAAATTCCAGCAAGCTGCAGAGACTGGTTGACTTTTTTCAGCTTTCTGTAATAGTGTTTGAAAGCTTTCGCTCCTTTCTTCTGCAGAGGAACGTCGCCACAGTGAAGAATCGGACGAGTCCACAGAAGCAAATCAGAGGAAAAAGAGGAGGCGAAAAAGGAAGCGGCATGCAGCAAACCCTCCCGGTTCTGGGAAAGAAGGCGCCGTTCCATGCGGCGAATCCAGCGCGGGTCAGGTGCCTGCGCAAAGAGGCGAATGCACGAGCAAGAACAGGAAGAGAAAGCTGAAGAAGAAACGGCACAAGGAGAAGCTGAAATCCACGGGTCAGATGCCGCAGGCCGCTGCTCTGGAGTTCACCTTCCAACAAGTTGAGGAGGAGGAGGAGGAGGACAACAAAAGAAGAACTGTTGATTTGTTAGACTTTTTAAGGAAAACAGCAGAAATCTATCTGTCAGATCGTAAGTATTGGCTAGGCTGGGGCTGCACTTAACACATCATAACATCATACAACTTTAAGAAAAAAGTTGTTAAATTCCTTATTTTTTTGTCATTGTTTTTCCGGACCGGAATTGTTCTGCAAAAAAAAAACTGTAATTAATAAAAATCCTGAACTTGTGACACTAAATCAAATCAATGGAGGAATTTGGCAGTTGCCACCCAGTCCAAAAGGTTTTTGTCTGTGTAAAATACTCCCTCCCTCTTGTTGTGCTCCAGCTTCCCAGCAGAGAGAGCAGCTCCTTCATCTGTCAGCGTCTGTACATGAGCTGGTTGACGGTATAGCATGTGGGTCGAAGGCCAGCTCTGCCGTGAAGCAGCTGTTCTGTCTGAAAACCTTTGCTGAGCAGAATAAGACCCACAATCTGCAGAACGCTCTGAAGGAACTCAGCAACGACTCCATCCTGACCGCAGGTGAGTCGGACATCAGAAGATGTTTTCAAGGAAGGAAGACTTTTATTTTGGTATAAAAAAAATGGTGTAACTTCTACTCTGTACCATACTTCTTTCTTTATGTTGAAACTTGCTTTAAACTTTGTTTTTATCGGTTAGCACCCATCTCTGTCTGCAGCTTTCTGCCTTGCACCCTGTAGCCTTATTAGGATTTTTACATTTCTGGAAGGAGATGGCACTAAAAATGGCGGCTCTCCTCTTTCCACGCTCGTTACGAGCTTTAAGGAAACCATACGATTATTCCGATGCATTTAAAAATTTCATGGTGAAATTTCTCCATGTTTGTGATTTTTATTTTCCCAAACCACTTGATTTTAAAGTCCTTCTCCAATCATCTTTTGATCTATCATGAAAGCATTTTCAGTGCCCTTTTTTTATGATTATGACGTTTTTAGCAAAAGCGTGTCGTTTTCTAAGACATAGTTTCTGCAGAGCGGCAGTAGTTCATTAAAAACTCACCTCTTAGTTGTTGACGGGACTGTTTTCCTTATTTCCCATCATCCCTTTGTTTACACTCTCTCCTGCTAGCGTGCAGCCCGTCACAACCCATAGCTAACATTAGTGGTGAAACAAAAATGGCGACCAGCGTTGGAGCTATCCAGCCGTACAGGTTTGATCCAGATTCCCGCTCAGACGAGAAAAACAAAGATTAATACGGATCTTTGACAGAAGATTTAGAAATTCTTGCGCCCGTCTTGTTTGTTGATTTAAATAACTCAAATATGTTTTCGGATGACATTTTTGTTGTCTAGGCAACAGTTTTACTGCTGAATCGTGATGCAGATGTGTGAAGTTTGGACATATTTATTTAAAAAATCCTCAAAGTTGTCTGCAGAAGTCTGTTTGATTTAACATTTGAAGAACTTGGAGATTTGCAGTCTGCAGAAATGATGAAGCTTCTGACACCAAATGAGTTTTTCAGATAGCATTACATGTAAAAAAAATAAAATAAATAAACTTACAGGCTTATGGTTAAATATAGGTAATAAATCACTCTGCATGGGCCAAAAATGTAGTTGAAACTATAAAATAAATGTTTTAAATCAATTAAAAAAAAAAGATTAATCTGAGTTACCTAATAGCATAGAACAAAAGAGTGAGCTTAGTATTTACATCTTCATTCATTTATTGATGCATTCCTGTTCTCTAGATTAATAAAATAACTATATATATCTTAATTTTCTGTTACCTTCTGGTTCAAATTCCTGATTGGCTGTAATTTCAGATGCGCTTTCTGTTTCCGTTCTGTTTGTGCAGAAAACGGTGTGCATGTCCTACATTCACATCATGCAGAAGCTAATTCAGGTGCATGCGTGCTTTTTAAGCCCTTCGGGAGAATTCCCTAAAGCTCTCCTCATTCTGTCTGCCTCCTGCAGTAGCAGTCGATTGACTCTAAAACGGCTTTTTAAGGAGATCACCTCCAACTTTATCTAACTGTGTACTGGAATTGTCATGTAACATTTGGCGCAGAGTTCTAATTTCTTCAGAAGAAACAAAACACAAAAAAGAGTTTTGTCTCTGGAGGGAAGACGAAGGCTGGATCAAATATTAGATTGGAGCCTAAAGATTTTGAAATGACTTTGGTTTTGTGTTTTTTCTTTGTGTTTCAGAGGAAACCGCAGCAGTCACATCCCTGTTCCAGTACTGGCTCACAGACATTCTGCCCATGCGAGCAGAGAGGACGAGACCTGCAACATGATGCCAACGTTCACAGAAAAATGACTGTTTTCCAACCGCTTCAGGGTTTTCCTTTTTCTTTTAACAAATAATAAAGACTATATTTTTATTTTACTCAGTATCATGTTTGATTTATTACAGGTTTTTTCTTTATTCTTTAAAAAATGATGTTACTGTTCTTTCCAATCCAGTTAATCTAAATCAAAACAGTGAATTGATTTCACAATAAAAGTCATTTCCTCTTTTCAGCCTTCTGAGAATAGGGACATACCAGGATTTGTGCTCCTGAATGCCAATATTTTGACATTTAAACTCCAAGTTAAGTTAATTATTCAATTATCTGAAGTCCCTCTCTCTTCAAATCTAGTCTTGCTTTACTTTATTCCCTTTTAGCGCTTCAACTCACTCCACTGTTTATAGGATCTCCTCTTCTTTATATCCATTCACGCTAAAAATAGCTTCAAACAGTAACCTCCCGTTACATCATCACAACAGCTTTTTGGCTAACTGGATGCCTAATATGGCAAAATGTCTTTAATAGCCACACAGATAGTTGTTGATGGACATTCAGACCCACCTGTGGAGTTTGGACTGTCTGCAGCTTAGAGAAGATATCTTAAAGCAATTGTCTGAAGCTTTTGGCCAGGAGATGAGTTCAGGAAGAGGGCAAAGAATTATCTCAGCTGGGTGGTGGCATTTAATGACCTGAGGAAGAGCTGACTGCTGTTTACCAGGACAGCAGCTGACAGAACAGCTAGCCTCCGAAGGTCTTTGTAAGTGAATAAACACTTATCCGTGACCCACATTTATGAAGCTTCAGAACACAAACTTTAAATATGAAGATCATAGAGAGTGGATTATATAGATTATACTTAGATATTCAGCTCATGGTCACAAAGCAGGAGAGAACCTCTCTCCGTTTTGACGACATTTGAGTTCACATTCAAAAAGATTTTGTAGTTCAAATTAGAAACTTCAGGCTTTGAAGAAATGTCCACATTAAATGACTTTCCTGCTTTAACAATACATTGAAATATCTTAACCATCCACTCTTCCCACTTGAGGCGTGTGATCAAAGCAACGTTGACATTAGTAGTATGTAATGGCCTCAACTGGAGGGGCATGTAAAAATGACCCTAACGGCAAACTTTTCAAAGCCTGCTGCAGTCACTTAGATTTAAAGACCCACTCCCATAAAAAATGTGTTTTTAACATGTTCTTGTGGCATTTTTCTGATGAAGGAGGACATAAAGAAAGTTACGTCTTTCTTAAAACGGAGTGAATTAAGAGCAAGCAAAAAAAAGAAAGAGAGTTTGTGATGTAGAGGATATGCTGGACGATCTGATCTAATGCATCTACACTCCAAAAGATTAATTGTTGGGGGAACATAAGATTATGGGAAGTATTTCCATCTAAGTCGAATGTGTTTATATAACATTAAACATTTGTATCGGGAGATTTGAATGCAGTAATGTTGGTGCAACAATATCTTTTGTTGCTGTAACATGATGATCAAGGTACAGTTTAACTAGATTTGTGTAAGTTATGGTATCAAGGTTGAAATGATGACATAATCTTGTTGAGTGGTCCAAACTGAAATTATAATGTTAGATGTTGCATAATTTTATAGAGTACTTGTCAAATGTAAAATTTAAGGAGTTCATGCTCATTCAAGCAAGCAAAGTTCATTCGGTTTTATATTTTAGTCACACATCAGAAAGCGGTTATCATCCACTCCCTTCTTCTCACTCATGGTACTAAAAGAAAACAGGATGAAATAAAAGAGTAAAACAGCCAGACAACAAAACCCAAAGATACAAATGCACACTTAACCCTTTTGCTATCTGAGATGACCCCACCCTTGCATTGAACACATTACAGCGGTTTTAAAATCGCTGCATTGGCTCACTGTGTGTTTCAGGATCGATTTTAAAATTCTTTTAATGGTTTATAAATGTTTTTATGGTTTTGGGCCTTCTTATTTAAATGATATTATTTTAAAATATGAGCCCTCACGGACCCTGAGGTCCTCCTGTGCGGCCTCTTAGTTGTTCCTAAGGTGAGGACCAAAACGTATGGTGAGGCTTCATTCTGCCATTATGGTCCTCGCCTGTGGAACAGTCTGCAGGAGAACCTCAGGGCCACAGAGTCTATAGAGGTTTTTAAGAAGAAGCTCAAGACCCACCTTTTTAATTTAGCTTTTAGTTTATTTTAACTGCTAATTTATTCTATTAGTTTTAGTATAGGCCATTTTATGTACCGGTATTTATTTTCATTTTATGCATCTTATTCTCAATTTTATGTTTTTACATCTTATGTCTTTAATTTTAGTATCTTATCATGATTTTAGCCCCAGTGTTTCTTGTGGGGATCTTTTTCTCCAGGGCTTGCCGGCTTGGTCAGCGGTTGTTGCTGCAGTCGTTGCCCTTGCTGGGGCAGCTGGGGTCTAACTTTGCAGCTTCACGGCTGTAAAGTTAGACCCCAGTGTCGTCCCAGTCGGGGTGTGCGCTGTGGCGATGCTCCCATGTCCGGGCTGGCTCCTGGTATGAAAGGATTCCCAAATACACAGAGCCAAGCCATACTTGTTTGTTTGTTTGTTTGTTTGTTTATTGTGGAGTTGGAAGGGTGAAGGGTGGGTTGGGTTTTTACTGTAATATTGTGTGTTTTCTGTTTTTAATGGTAAAGCGCTTCGAGCTGCACAAAATGCATGAGAAGCGCTATTTTATAAATAAAGTTTGATTTGATTTGATTGACGTGTATCCCCTTCCATGACAAAGGTGGAAAGATTTCATGTAATCCATGGACACCAGTGAAAATCACAGATCATTGAAGAAAAAAGGTTCAGCGTACTGTCTAGTGGGTCTAGATGACCCAACTCCCAACGTTAAAGTGCCTAGGATAGCACAACAACAAACATCAATCCGCCCAGACAGGCAAAAGAAATAGTATCCCACAATTCCTAGCACTACCAGATCTGACAGCAGGCCCAAAGTGCTTGTGACCTTCACTACAATACTTACTGATATTCAGTAATTTAGGGCGACACGATATTAATGATCAATAATGCGATGATGATATAACTTGTGAAACATTAATAAATAGCAAAACAACCAAAAACATAATTTCCTTTCACTGCAACAGTTCAATTGAAATAAGAGTCAACATACTTTAAATTCTACTCAAAATGACCCTAGCCTACAGGAGGCGAGCATTTGGCATACAAGGGTTTCATCCGATTGGTCAAATTCAAAAATTGATTAATTTGATTTGTTAAATACTTCATAAGATTGTTTAAGCACATTTTGGAAAACTTTCATTGTAATTTTTGCCGTCTTTTGCGATATGCATATTGCAAAGCTTGATAATTATAAATTTGTGATTTATTGTACAGGCCTACAGTAATTTAAGCATAAGTCCAATGCAACCCCATCTAGTGTCTGGGAGAAAATACAAACCAGTCCCCCGCCTGAAATGTGCGGTGGGGGAAGGGCGGGTGTGTTCCGGTTTCTTGCAAATGATTTTTGGCCATGTTCTCGCCCACAACCACCGCCCCCCCTCGGAAAATAAATCCACCTGTGACTGCTTCGGGCGGGGCTTCGAGCTGGGTTTTGTACTTTACTGCCACCTTCTTTTCTGGAATACATTTGTTATCACATCCCATTACTACTAAGTAGAGTTAGCAAAATCTCTATTAGTTAATGGTTATGTTTTTACACGAACATAATTTAATAATGTCAAAACAAAAAACATAAATTATGATAGTAGGGGGCAATTTTTTTCAGTCATACAGGTATGTTCATATAACAAACACACGGTTTGATTGTTTTGAGTCTACAGAAGTCTTCTTTTAGCTCGTCCAATTTGGCATCTTGCTCAGAACTGTATAGCTAGATTGCTCCATATATTTATTCCACAGATAATGTTAGAATGGGGGCGTGAGGGGCTGTAAGGTTGCAGCATGTAAAGAGGGAGCTCAGTTATGGGTGACGGGAAGTGAGGGTGGGCTTACTCTGCTCCCATGGTCCCAACCACAACTCAGGGGCAAAACCAACTCCTGCCGCTGTGCTGAAACTATGTCACAGAAATTTGGAAATTTGGCTAAAAACAACGTCATCATAATTAAAAGACCACTGGGAACCCTTTTACAGTAGATCAAAACACAATCAAAATGGGCCTTTGAAGATTTACATTTTTTTATAGTTGAAACGTTTTGGAGGAAAAAATACTTTATTAAACATATATTAGGAAATTGTGGAATTTTCTTTTAAAAATTACTTATGTAAATCAGCAATTCCATAGTTGCTTCATCTTTTATTGTTCCTAAAATAATATACTTTAACATAATGCTGCATGTTTTCTCCAAACTGATAGATTTAAAGCTGTTCGCTTCCTTATAAAGATTTCTTTGATTGATAAACCACAGTGTTTCCTAAGTGGGAGCTGAAACTCAATTTTGTAACATTTTTTGCTTTGGACCATCCCAAAAATCCAGAATTATTTGTAAAATGTTGGAAATCAAGGCTTGCAGGTCACAACACAACAAGGCCTTTTGTGCCTTTTTAAGCATCTGGAAAACAGTCTAAGGTTGATTCACTAACTACAAATCATTCAGTAAAAAAGAAACAGCAGATTTAAAAACTTTTATTTATTCACTTAGATGAAGAAACTTTTGATGAGTACTAAGCTTAGTTTTTTCATTTTTTTAAAATTATGTCCTTATATTTGTATTTTTAAAAACATCCTATTTGCATTCCTGGGGCCTGTTTCAGAAAGGAGGTTAAGTGTAAACTCTGAGTTCATAAACCCGGAAATCAGGGAAACCCTGGGTTTTCCGTTTCAGAATCGGAGGTTTGTCAAACCAGAGAAAGCAGAGTAAGTCAAACCCGTTTCTGAAAGAGAGGTAACTTTGACTCGGAGTCAGTATCCATGGTTACTTATGCTGTGAACCTAACCTGGTCGGGAGCAGGTTTTATTCTCCAAACTCGAAGTTTTTGCCGGTCCCCTCCCCTTTTTAAAGACGAAGCGGTATATTTCGCTTCAACCTTCATTGCCCACATTTCCGTCACACGGTCTAAGTGACAAGAATGGCTTGTCCTTTTTTGGAGGACCCAATAGAGGAGGAGGCTGCATTAATTCATAGAAAATTATATTTACGTCGTGCGAGGATTTTGAGACCTCGACTCGATGTTTTGTCATTTCCCCATACGTTTTTGTTTGAGCGTTACCGTTTTTCGTTGCAGTCAATCACATATATAAAATGAAAACAACATTAGGTCTTGCTATGTAGATGTTTCATATGTCAAATATATTTATACTTCGTTTTTAGCTGCTGCCATGTTCTTTTAATTCCTGCATGATTGCATCTACATGAAAATGAAATCAGGGACATTGAATTAGATTAATGTAACAATTACTTTTTGGAAACACAATTTGCTAGCACTGCTTTCTTTCTTAATCCCATATACACCTATACCACTTGATCAATACAAGGGTAGTGTTGCAGCGTGTGTGTGCTGAGCGGGGTGCGATCCACGAGAGACAAGGGGAGGGGCGATTGCAGGTGCAGGTGGGGGGAGGGGGTGAGCACGGATGAGGAGGACGGAGAAGGTGTCATTCCCAGAATAACTGTTTTGGAGTCATTCTTATTCCGCTCTGGAGGTTGAGGGTTTCCAACGGGAAGTGAACCCCGAAGGAGAATTCCCTTCGGCCCTGGAGGAAATCTCCCCTGCGCTTTTGACCACTGTCGGAAAGACGAGAGAAAAGAAGGAAGTCTTTGCGCAGCGAAAGGTTCAACAGTAGACAAAAGTTCACCTTTAAAAACACAATTGCATGTATTAATATTAAAATGACCAACGTTTGCTAGAGGGGAAGGTTAACAAAAAAGTCCTCTAAACATTACCGACGTTAAAGGCATTTTCCCCCAGATTGGTTCTGTACACTATGCAGCATTTCATGCATTTACACCAGGAATGACACTTCAAAAGTACACCTAAATATAGCCATTTTTTATTTCACTCCTTACGCTATTTAAAAAATTATTACAGCCAATATTTTATAACAATGATTTAAATGCAAACTTGCACATTAACTTGAGCAGCTATGTTTTCCACGCTAACTGTCTCTGTTTTGCAGATGCAGCGGTGTTGCTTTTCTTCTGGAATATGTGCTCAAATTCACTGTAACTATGCAGCAGCACGTCAAGTTCAGCTGGCGAAAAATACGCAGACCTCTTTTTTTCCCGGTTGCCATGGTGACTCGTGATATCTGCGCTCCATTGATAATGGCTTCTTATAGACGCGGTGCGCACGCTCACCTCCGAATCAGTCCATTCAGAGTTGATTGATCTAACGCGGATCAGCTGCTCTGAAACTGAAAACTCAGAGTTGTCAATCTCTCGATTGACCAACTCAGAGTTCAGGTTTGACCTCAGAGTTGGTTGAACCTCCTTTGTGAAACAGGCCCCTGGTTGTCCTGAATTGGATTTGCTCTTTATTACAGGTCAAATTTAATTTAGGAGAGATACTCAACCTGCTGAAAGGATGCCCAGTATGGATTTGGGAGATCCATCCTAATTTCCTGTAGTGTTGAAAGCATGTCCAAGATACACAGCCAGCAAAATGCCTGAACTATCATTTTGGTTGAAGGAATTGCTGACATTCCTGGCTCACAATGCAAACCTCAGACTGTCCAGTGCTTTGATTCTTACTTGTGGCTTCACAGAGGATTTCCGAGAATCATTTTATATGTTGCAAAGCAATTGTTAGAGCTTTACTGTAGATTTCCTTCCAGAACAAAAAAAGTAGTAGAATAATCAGTCAATTTATTTTATCTGCTATTTTTTCCAAATTAATATAAACACTCTGTATTACAGTGTTTTCTGATTTAAACAAAAAAAAAAAACAAATTTAAATTAAAAAAAAAAAACTTTTTTAACTCTTGTTCAAAGTATCAGCGGTATGGATGTATTTTAAATATAAATTAAAAAAATAAGCCTTTGTACATGAAACATCTCATGGATGCACTGGGACGCATCCTCAGTGATGTATCCTGAGGTCATCGGGTGTTTCGGGTCTCACAACATCATACACCCTCACCCAGGCGACCCAGCCGGGGTTGATCAGACCCCGACTTGCGTCCCAGCAGCAGACCACGGATCAGCCCTCTTCATCCACAGCCACCTCGTGGCCTTCTCTGCGGCTTCGCACACAGATTGAATGGCCCTCTTTTTGGCCGCCCCTGTGATGCCTAAACGGCAGAGGACTTTACAAAGGGAACGTCCCGCAAAGCCTCTACAGCCAACTTCTACAGGCTCATAGAATGTTTTCCAGCCTCTTTCCCTGCACCCCTCAACCAGTTCCTGGTACTTAGCACGTTTCCTCTCGTTTGCTTCCTCCATACGCTCTTCCCAGGGCACCGTGAGTTCCAGCATGATCAGATGTTTTGAAGTCTCAGAGATTAATAACATATCTGGGCGGAGATTTGTTCTCACAATGTGCTGAGGGAACCTTAGCTGTTTTTCTAGGTCAACCTGCAGCTGCCAGTCCAAGGCTTTGTGGAGAAGGCCTGTCGGTAATTGTTTTCGCACCTGAGGTTTCTCCCCAGCTTTGATGAAGGGTACTGCCTTCTTTGGAGCGCGCTGGTTTTTGCTGGCTTTTATGGCTGAGGCTAAACTCTCAGCAAGTGCTTTAAGCACCTGGTCATGGCGCCAACGGTAGCGACCATCAGCCAGAGCCTTTGGGCAGCTGCTAAGGAGATGTTCTAATGAGCCCCTCCCAGAGCAAAGGAGGCAGGATGGCATTTCACTCTTTCCCCAGACATGGAGGTTTGCTGGGCTTGGCAGGACATCATAGACAGCTTGTACCAGGAAACGGACCCGATGGAAGTCTGCCTGCAAGATGTCTGCCCAGCTAATCCTGCGCTGCAGTGTACTCTCCCACCTAGTCCATGCTCCCTGCTGCCGAAGACCCGTCAACCTGCTCGCTCGCTCTTCCTCCACACCTGCTCTGACCTCTTCCTGGAGTAGACGGTGTCTTTCCTTGCCATGGGCCTGGCTGACCACAGTCTTTGGGAGGTAGCCCAAGCCCGCTCTGCCTGTTGCCACGGTGCCCACCAGTGCCTTTTGTCTCAGACGTGACTCTGCCTCCTCCACTGCTTTTCCAGCCTTCCATTTTCTTCCTGTCCTCACTTCAATGCCCGCTGCTGACACCTTGCCATCTCTGGAGTCTCTATAATGTAGGACTTCCCTGGTGCGTACCACCATAAATTCTTCTGTGAGGCCACTGAAAGGCAATTGCAGGACATTACTTGTCCCATACAACGCCGAGCTGGTAAGACACCGTGGAAGGCCCAGCCACCTCCGAAGAAAGCCACTGATCTTCTTTTCTAGGGACTCTACTGTTGTCATTGGGACTGCATAGACCAGCAAGGGCCACAAGACTCTAGGCAGGATGGAATGCTGATAGATCCAAGCTTTAAATCTACCCGGCAGACCAGACTTGTCTACCTTAGTGAGCCATACTCCAAGTTCTTTGTTGGACCTCTGGATGGCAGCAGCATCTTTTAGGCTTGAGTCGAAAAACTTCCCCAAACTCTTAACTGGTTGTTCTGTGATGGTCGGGATGGCTGTCCCTGAGATGGAAAACCGGAACTTGTCAACCACTTTCCCCCTCTTCAGCACCATGGACCTTGACTTTGAAGGCTTAAAACTCATCCTTGCCCAGGTGATGAGTTTCTCCAGTCCTTTTAAGATCCACCTGCTCCCTGGGACCGATGACGTTGTGATGGTAAGGTCATCCATATAGGCTCTTATTGGGGGCTGTCGTACACCTGACTTGGTTAGGGGCCCTCTGCATTCCACCTCAGCTGCCTTAACCACCATGTTCATGGCAAGAGCGAAAAGGATAACAGAGATGGTACAGCCTGTGATTATTCCTTTCCCAATGCGATGCCAGTCAGATTTTCCTGAACCAGAAGTAACCCGCATCCTGAAGTTATTGTAATAATCCACGATCAGGTCCTTGATCTTACTGGGAACATGATGGAGGTGTAAGGCGTGCTCAACCAGCTTGTGTGGAATTGATCCATAGGCGTTGGCCAGGTCCAACCACAAAACAGCTAGGTCACCTTTGTTCTCATGTGCCTCTCTGATGAGTTGTGTAACTACACCAGTGTGCTCCAAGCAGCCGGGTGCTCCAGGAATCCCCCCCTTCTGCACCGAAGGGTCGATGTAGTCATTTTTGAGGAGGAACTCTGTCAGTCTGCGTGAAACAATGCTGAAAAACACCTTCCCTTCAACACTCAGCAACGAAATGGTTCGAAACTGGTTGATGTTTTTTGAGTTCTCCTCTTTGGGGATCCACACTCCCTCAGCCCACCTCCACTGGTCAGGAACTCTTCCTCTCCGCCAAATCACCCTTAGGATCTTCCACAGGTGTCTGAGAAGTTGTGGACAGCGTTTATATGCTACGTAAGGTACACCACTGGGGCCTGGGGTAGATGCCGAGCGAGCTGCCTTGATGATCTCCTCAACCTCCTTCAGGCTTGGCTCCTTCAGATTGAACTCAATTGTAGGTGGGGCTGGCTTAATTAGAGCTTTGTTGGGCTCCAGTTCTTGCTCTCTCAGGGGATCACTCAATGTGTCCTGGAGGAATTGGTTCACTTCCTCTGTTGAGCACTCAAGCTGACCACTGCGCTTGTCCCCAAGCAGTTTCTTTGTGAAGCCGAAGGGATTGGCGATGAAGGCTGCACGCTTCCTGGCTCTCTCTCTACCCCGTCTCCGGTGCCACTCAGCTCTGCGTAGGCTCGTCAGCTGCTTTCGCAGAATGTTTTTCAGCTCTGATAATGATTGTTTTTCCTCCTCAGTAGCTTTCTTGTGGCGTTTCTTGAGGGTACGCAGCTCCTGACGCAGGTGATGTATCTTAGTAGCCCTGCGGTTCCTGTTGTAGGGGGTATGCTTGGTCTGTCCTTTCTCTATGTGGCCAAATCTTTCTGAAGCATAGCTAATTATGATGGTAGTCATCGTTTGGAGTCGGCTCTCAGCATCTCCTTTGGCTGCGGCTTGGATGATGTTGGACACATCCTCATCAAACTGGCGCCACTCACTCCGTTTTCTGGCTGGGGGCCACTTAATCCGCTGCTGCGGAACTACTCTGCTGGGGTTGGGAGGCTTTGGTACATGGAGGGACTGGGCTCTGTGGGTTGCCTCCTGGCCGGGCTCCTCCTGCGTCTCACCAGGTTCAAGACCTGTGCGTTGCACCTCACTTTCCCGCTCCAAGCATTTCATTCTGGCCTGATGGATTTTTAGGCCTCGATGATTCTTGCACAGCTTTCCGCAAATACATATCACGTTTGTCGTTTGTCCGTTTGCATGAGTTCTTAACCATAGATCCGTCCGGATGGAGATCTCATCCTCCCCCCCTCTCGGGATCTCCTGGGGGTATCTCTCTGTAGGGCTTTCCGTAGCTTGTTTGGGTTCTCTCTCACGAAAGACACAGGCTGGGGTGCTAACCCATACTGTCCCGGGTGCCGTCTTTCCGAGCTGTCAACTGTCTCTCCAGTAGTCCACCAAACTGTTCTTGGTTGTCAACTAGTCTATTCCTAGGAGTCACTGGCTATGCCAGAACATAAACTTGTACATGAAACATCTCATGGATGCACTGGGACGCATCCTCAGTGATGTATCCTGAGGTCATCGGGTGTTTCGGGTCTCACAACATCATACACCCTCACCCAGGCGACCCAGCCGGGGTTGATCAGACCCCGACTTGCGTCCCAGCAGCAGACCACGGATCAGCCCTCTTCATCCACAGCCACCTCGTGGCCTTCTCTGCGGCTTCGCACACAGATTGAATGGCCCTCTTTTTGGCCGCCCCTGTGATGCCTAAACGGCAGAGGACTTTACAAAGGGAACGTCCCGCAAAGCCTCTACAGCCAACTTCTACAGGCTCATAGAATGTTTTCCAGCCTCTTTCCCTGCACCCCTCAACCAGTTCCTGGTACTTAGCACGTTTCCTCTCGTTTGCTTCCTCCATACGCTCTTCCCAGGGCACCGTGAGTTCCAGCATGATCAGATGTTTTGAAGTCTCAGAGATTAATAACATATCTGGGCGGAGATTTGTTCTCACAATGTGCTGAGGGAACCTTAGCTGTTTTTCTAGGTCAACCTGCAGCTGCCAGTCCAAGGCTTTGTGGAGAAGGCCTGTCGGTAATTGTTTTCGCACCTGAGGTTTCTCCCCAGCTTTGATGAAGGGTACTGCCTTCTTTGGAGCGCGCTGGTTTTTGCTGGCTTTTATGGCTGAGGCTAAACTCTCAGCAAGTGCTTTAAGCACCTGGTCATGGCGCCAACGGTAGCGACCATCAGCCAGAGCCTTTGGGCAGCTGCTAAGGAGATGTTCTAATGAGCCCCTCCCAGAGCAAAGGAGGCAGGATGGCATTTCACTCTTTCCCCAGACATGGAGGTTTGCTGGGCTTGGCAGGACATCATAGACAGCTTGTACCAGGAAACGGACCCGATGGAAGTCTGCCTGCAAGATGTCTGCCCAGCTAATCCTGCGCTGCAGTGTACTCTCCCACCTAGTCCATGCTCCCTGCTGCCGAAGACCCGTCAACCTGCTCGCTCGCTCTTCCTCCACACCTGCTCTGACCTCTTCCTGGAGTAGACGGTGTCTTTCCTTGCCATGGGCCTGGCTGACCACAGTCTTTGGGAGGTAGCCCAAGCCCGCTCTGCCTGTTGCCACGGTGCCCACCAGTGCCTTTTGTCTCAGACGTGACTCTGCCTCCTCCACTGCTTTTCCAGCCTTCCATTTTCTTCCTGTCCTCACTTCAATGCCCGCTGCTGACACCTTGCCATCTCTGGAGTCTCTATAATGTAGGACTTCCCTGGTGCGTACCACCATAAATTCTTCTGTGAGGCCACTGAAAGGCAATTGCAGGACATTACTTGTCCCATACAACGCCGAGCTGGTAAGACACCGTGGAAGGCCCAGCCACCTCCGAAGAAAGCCACTGATCTTCTTTTCTAGGGACTCTACTGTTGTCATTGGGACTGCATAGACCAGCAAGGGCCACAAGACTCTAGGCAGGATGGAATGCTGATAGATCCAAGCTTTAAATCTACCCGGCAGACCAGACTTGTCTACCTTAGTGAGCCATACTCCAAGTTCTTTGTTGGACCTCTGGATGGCAGCAGCATCTTTTAGGCTTGAGTCGAAAAACTTCCCCAAACTCTTAACTGGTTGTTCTGTGATGGTCGGGATGGCTGTCCCTGAGATGGAAAACCGGAACTTGTCAACCACTTTCCCCCTCTTCAGCACCATGGACCTTGACTTTGAAGGCTTAAAACTCATCCTTGCCCAGGTGATGAGTTTCTCCAGTCCTTTTAAGATCCACCTGCTCCCTGGGACCGATGACGTTGTGATGGTAAGGTCATCCATATAGGCTCTTATTGGGGGCTGTCGTACACCTGACTTGGTTAGGGGCCCTCTGCATTCCACCTCAGCTGCCTTAACCACCATGTTCATGGCAAGAGCGAAAAGGATAACAGAGATGGTACAGCCTGTGATTATTCCTTTCCCAATGCGATGCCAGTCAGATTTTCCTGAACCAGAAGTAACCCGCATCCTGAAGTTATTGTAATAATCCACGATCAGGTCCTTGATCTTACTGGGAACATGATGGAGGTGTAAGGCGTGCTCAACCAGCTTGTGTGGAATTGATCCATAGGCGTTGGCCAGGTCCAACCACAAAACAGCTAGGTCACCTTTGTTCTCATGTGCCTCTCTGATGAGTTGTGTAACTACACCAGTGTGCTCCAAGCAGCCGGGTGCTCCAGGAATCCCCCCCTTCTGCACCGAAGGGTCGATGTAGTCATTTTTGAGGAGGAACTCTGTCAGTCTGCGTGAAACAATGCTGAAAAACACCTTCCCTTCAACACTCAGCAACGAAATGGTTCGAAACTGGTTGATGTTTTTTGAGTTCTCCTCTTTGGGGATCCACACTCCCTCAGCCCACCTCCACTGGTCAGGAACTCTTCCTCTCCGCCAAATCACCCTTAGGATCTTCCACAGGTGTCTGAGAAGTTGTGGACAGCGTTTATATGCTACGTAAGGTACACCACTGGGGCCTGGGGTAGATGCCGAGCGAGCTGCCTTGATGATCTCCTCAACCTCCTTCAGGCTTGGCTCCTTCAGATTGAACTCAATTGTAGGTGGGGCTGGCTTAATTAGAGCTTTGTTGGGCTCCAGTTCTTGCTCTCTCAGGGGATCACTCAATGTGTCCTGGAGGAATTGGTTCACTTCCTCTGTTGAGCACTCAAGCTGACCACTGCGCTTGTCCCCAAGCAGTTTCTTTGTGAAGCCGAAGGGATTGGCGATGAAGGCTGCACGCTTCCTGGCTCTCTCTCTACCCCGTCTCCGGTGCCACTCAGCTCTGCGTAGGCTCGTCAGCTGCTTTCGCAGAATGTTTTTCAGCTCTGATAATGATTGTTTTTCCTCCTCAGTAGCTTTCTTGTGGCGTTTCTTGAGGGTACGCAGCTCCTGACGCAGGTGATGTATCTTAGTAGCCCTGCGGTTCCTGTTGTAGGGGGTATGCTTGGTCTGTCCTTTCTCTATGTGGCCAAATCTTTCTGAAGCATAGCTAATTATGATGGTAGTCATCGTTTGGAGTCGGCTCTCAGCATCTCCTTTGGCTGCGGCTTGGATGATGTTGGACACATCCTCATCAAACTGGCGCCACTCACTCCGTTTTCTGGCTGGGGGCCACTTAATCCGCTGCTGCGGAACTACTCTGCTGGGGTTGGGAGGCTTTGGTACATGGAGGGACTGGGCTCTGTGGGTTGCCTCCTGGCCGGGCTCCTCCTGCGTCTCACCAGGTTCAAGACCTGTGCGTTGCACCTCACTTTCCCGCTCCAAGCATTTCATTCTGGCCTGATGGATTTTTAGGCCTCGATGATTCTTGCACAGCTTTCCGCAAATACATATCACGTTTGTCGTTTGTCCGTTTGCATGAGTTCTTAACCATAGATCCGTCCGGATGGAGATCTCATCCTCCCCCCCTCTCGGGATCTCCTGGGGGTATCTCTCTGTAGGGCTTTCCGTAGCTTGTTTGGGTTCTCTCTCACGAAAGACACAGGCTGGGGTGCTAACCCATACTGTCCCGGGTGCCGTCTTTCCGAGCTGTCAACTGTCTCTCCAGTAGTCCACCAAACTGTTCTTGGTTGTCAACTAGTCTATTCCTAGGAGTCACTGGCTATGCCAGAACATAAACTTGTACATGAAACATCTCATGGATGCACTGGGACGCATCCTCAGTGATGTATCCTGAGGTCATCGGGTGTTTCGGGTCTCACAACATCATACACCCTCACCCAGGCGACCCAGCCGGGGTTGATCAGACCCCGACTTGCGTCCCAGCAGCAGACCACGGATCAGCCCTCTTCATCCACAGCCACCTCGTGGCCTTCTCTGCGGCTTCGCACACAGATTGAATGGCCCTCTTTTTGGCCGCCCCTGTGATGCCTAAACGGCAGAGGACTTTACAAAGGGAACGTCCCGCAAAGCCTCTACAGCCAACTTCTACAGGCTCATAGAATGTTTTCCAGCCTCTTTCCCTGCACCCCTCAACCAGTTCCTGGTACTTAGCACGTTTCCTCTCGTTTGCTTCCTCCATACGCTCTTCCCAGGGCACCGTGAGTTCCAGCATGATCAGATGTTTTGAAGTCTCAGAGATTAATAACATATCTGGGCGGAGATTTGTTCTCACAATGTGCTGAGGGAACCTTAGCTGTTTTTCTAGGTCAACCTGCAGCTGCCAGTCCAAGGCTTTGTGGAGAAGGCCTGTCGGTAATTGTTTTCGCACCTGAGGTTTCTCCCCAGCTTTGATGAAGGGTACTGCCTTCTTTGGAGCGCGCTGGTTTTTGCTGGCTTTTATGGCTGAGGCTAAACTCTCAGCAAGTGCTTTAAGCACCTGGTCATGGCGCCAACGGTAGCGACCATCAGCCAGAGCCTTTGGGCAGCTGCTAAGGAGATGTTCTAATGAGCCCCTCCCAGAGCAAAGGAGGCAGGATGGCATTTCACTCTTTCCCCAGACATGGAGGTTTGCTGGGCTTGGCAGGACATCATAGACAGCTTGTACCAGGAAACGGACCCGATGGAAGTCTGCCTGCAAGATGTCTGCCCAGCTAATCCTGCGCTGCAGTGTACTCTCCCACCTAGTCCATGCTCCCTGCTGCCGAAGACCCGTCAACCTGCTCGCTCGCTCTTCCTCCACACCTGCTCTGACCTCTTCCTGGAGTAGACGGTGTCTTTCCTTGCCATGGGCCTGGCTGACCACAGTCTTTGGGAGGTAGCCCAAGCCCGCTCTGCCTGTTGCCACGGTGCCCACCAGTGCCTTTTGTCTCAGACGTGACTCTGCCTCCTCCACTGCTTTTCCAGCCTTCCATTTTCTTCCTGTCCTCACTTCAATGCCCGCTGCTGACACCTTGCCATCACTGGAGTCTCTATAATGTAGGACTTCCCTGGTGCGTACTACCATAAATTCTTCTGTGAGGCCACTGAAAGGCAATTGCAGGACATTACTTGTCCCAAGGCATTGTTAAAGTGTTTTAACAATATAAAATGTTGATGCACTATGCAGTAAAATGTTGTCTGACCAGGTTTGAAACATGAAAACCAAACATGAATGCAGCAAAAACTGTTGGTTACAGCCACTACCTTATATTGATAACGTTGAGTCCATGCTGCAATTGGAGATTTACCATCAATGTATGGAAGCAATTTAGTGCTTGTTAATATTTTTTTTTGAAAGCAGCTAAATAAGCAATACATTTTTTATTTTGAACTTTTCTATGCTATACTTTGAAATTTGATAAATGCTCAAATAATTTTTTTGGGGGGGGCTTGGAACACAAATGTAAAAACTTTCTGTCCTAATTCAAGTTGAAATTTTAAAGAATGTGTTTTTTTGTAAAATAAAAAGTAAAACTAAACTTGAATCAGATGCGGAACAGTACATGTGCAGACACTTGTTTTGATGGCACATTGGTACAAATAAATTACCCCAAAGGCTAGATTTCTTTAAATTCAAAGAATCATCTCGCCATGGCTCTGTTTAGATCCACGTCTTTGTTGGCGGCTCCTGTAATCCCCTTAGCCTGGCTTCCTGGAGCTCTCCTGTTATGTAAACAGTGGAGAGAGACAGTATAAGGGCTGAGCAGACCTTCCCAGCTCAGACAGCTGAGCAGAGGAGAGTTGAGAGGCACGGCCGGACAGACCCCCTGTCAGAGGGTTCCCCGTCCTGGGAATCCAGGAAGAAGAGCCGCACATACACACACAAAAAAAAAAGCCAAGCGTCATCTGGCCTTTAATTCATCTGGTCACCCCAGAAAACCATCCTGGAAAGCTCCAAAATGTTTTTCAGACTCCCACGGCTGACTCCTGGATATATCAGGCTGCTGCAGGTCAGTAGGAGGCTGTGATAGCTGTGACAGCTCTTGTCATTAATTGTTCGGATTTATAGAAAGGCTACGTTTTAACACCAATTTTTGAATTCACCAAATGCTAACAATACTCAAATTTCCTTCTTAAATATTATTTTTTAACTCTTTCAAACAGAAAAACATACATTTACGGTTTTTTGCTTTCATTTACCAAATGCCTTGTATGTAACCCTTGTGCTATCCTAGGCACTTTAATATTGGGAGTTGGGTCATCTAGACCCACAAGACAGTGCTCTGAACCTTTTTTCTTCAATGATTTGTGATCTTCACTGGTGTCCATGGATTACATGAAATCTTCCCACATTTATCCACCTTTGTCATAGTAGGGAGAACACGTCAATGTAAGGGTGGGGTCATCTAAGATAGCACAAGGGTTAAGATGACAGAACCTCAAAGCGCAAAGTGGATAATCTAATGATCAGAGTTATAGTTTTATGCACATGTTCAGATTTATCAGCATACATCTTTTATCAAGTCCTGTTTTTCAGTCTGTTGTTTTGATAAATGTTGTGACAAGTTGGTTAAATGCAGGACAGACTGGCAACCATGAGGCGTTACCAGCCATCTGGGCAGTAAAATGGTAAAACAGCTCAACTGTGATTGTCCATTGGTTTGTAAGTGGCTAAATGGGTCACACACGCTTGATTAGAAACTATAAAGTCTCCATTTGCTCATTTATGCACTTCCCAATAAACTATGTTTGCCATGATGCAGGTTAGACTAGCTTTTGCAATGTTGAATGGGTTTTTGAATCTTTCCAGGGTGTGTGGGAGGACTTTGATGTGGGCGGAGCTCGTGCCTAAGACTATTTTGCTCTCCTTTCAGACCCAGGCCTACCACAACACGCCTGTGACAGCTCCGCCTGAGAAGACCATGCCCGGTGTGGCCATGCTGCTGGGGGCTGTCGGGATCGGGATGTGCGGGTACAGCTCCAGACAGCTGTCCCTCCACCACCGGCCCTCCGCCCGAGTCCTCCACTGGGTCGGCACCCACACTGATGCGAGCAGCATGGGTGTGGGTGCTCACCGGGCCCCTGCTCTGGATGTCCCTCGCAGAGTCCCTGCATGTGCCGACATCCCTCCACCGTCCTTTGTAGGACAGAAAGTTCCTTCAAATTAAACGTTGGGAGTAGAACCACCAGCACCACAGATCGAGTCCGAATTTCTGCGCTACCACTTGTCTAAGATTGTAGCTATGCAGGCCCATTGCCGCAATGTGGCCCATGTGCTCTCTGAGGACAAGTGGGTGTGGTCGCTCGGTCTGATCTGTGTGTCTGCAGGAAATGGTACAATCTAGCAAAATCTAATTCTGTGATTAGCGCAATACAAGAACTGTGAAGCTACGTTCACACCGCCCTCGGGGAAACGCTTTCAAGCGACCACTTCTAAAGAAATAGTACATAAAAATGCCATTTGGGCTTCGGCGTTCAAAACCAATGCGTTCACACATAGCTATGCTCAACACGGAGCCATTGAAAGCGCGTTGAAAGATAAACCAGGTTGAACTTTGACCAATCAGGGACTCAGGATTTGACAAAAAAGATGATGTCCATTTAATTCACAGAAGAGTCAACCGTTTGAAAATTGATCATAGAGGAGAACTTGATAATTACCATTTTCATATATTGGAATAGAACTGTGAAAGAAAAAGCCTGGAGCAAGATTTGCACTACTTTCCAACTATAGGTGTCAGGCATGCGCTATCAAATAGTAGAATAATCATAAGAAGAAGCCCCTCCCTGATTATCCAGTGTGATCCCCATGTGCTAAATGCTCGTTCAAGAATGCACGTTTGAATGTGTGTCACATGACTATTGTGAACGTAGCTTACCAGGTGATTCAACGTTTTCATTAGCAGGTTTCTGAAGCATTGATATGGCGCCGAACAACAAGAGTGATTCATAGGATTGTGTGACTGATGCTGGAACTTCCCAAATTCTATTGCTGATTGCTGCTTTTTCGAGATGGCACACAGAAGACATTTGTCTGTCTTCTGAAGCCCTGGCAAGCAGAAAGACGGAAGCTTGGCAGTGTGGCTCACAGATGGTTTGCCACAGTCTCTTTGTGCAGACCCCCTCCCCACCCCATCCAATTGGTTGTTAGGCAGAAAGCCATGTGTAATTGCTGAAGCAGCCCATCCCTGCCCATGACTTCATCTGAATCCCTCTGAGGAGGATCAGGTGCCACTTGTCAACAAGCGTTTTCCTGGCACTGTCAGACTGTCAATCCCACAACACCTGAACTAGACAGCTCTTTTATTCTTTTATGAAAAACTGGAGAGTTGCAGTAGACTTTACAACAAGTAAACAACAGCAACTCTGCTGGATTACACATCCTATCTTGTGTGTCTGGGACACTGCGGGTGGGATTCCAGCTAAGTAGGATGGGGAATCCTCCTGGATTAGACCATGTCATCCTCATTAGGGATTAACCCTGGTGAAAAATCAATCCCGACACACACCCTTATTAACCTAATCAGCTGTTAAGACTTCCATGGACCCGAGAGAGGCAGACAGATCCTGTGCATCCGAATGTTGCGGCGTTCTCCCTGCAGCTTCCACCAGTTATCTCACAGTCATACGTCATATATTGACGTTGGTATTTTCGGATTGCAAAATGACAGAAAACTTGGGACTTGAGATGTGGCGAGAAACTGAGAGTGGTTGAGAACGTGCGCTGTGCCTTGTGGATTGAACAGGATTACATCGTCTGCATTCGGTCTATCCGGTTGATGTGAAAGTTCATCCCATAAATCGGCGACAAACGTCATTAAAAGGAGGCTTTTATTTCTAATTTATTTCTAAAGCAAGGAGGAAATTGCTGTGGTCTGAAAAGGATAAGCACAAAATGAATCAAAGTTGTGTGCTTCCCGATTTAGAGGTCAGCCAGACCTTGTAATCTTTTCTTTTTATTCGTTTTAGCTGAAGAGTCAGCTCAGAATTTTCTGCCAAATTGGTCTCAAGGAAAGGTGTAGCAAGGTGGGAATTTTTTTAGTGCCAACAGAGGCTCTGCAGGTCAGCTACAAAATGATCTTAATCCACGCCGCCAAAGGGGTTAATGGTTCCAGCAGGGATCAGATGCCAACCAACCAACACCTCTAATCCACAAATATCTCTCAACTTCTAAATCCACATCTTACAAAAATCTGAAGTGCATCAGAACTCCTGTTCTGCCGTCGCACTGCTCAGAGTGGTGGAATCGATGTGGTGATGGGCTGGAGGCTGTGTTATGCAGCTCGCTGGTTTTGATGGATTCTCTCCATGCTGCAGTGATGCACAGTGAACACAGATCACTGTGGAAACCTATTGATCTCAATCAGAGAGTGAGGGGAGGAGAGCTCGTCTCCTCTCTGCAGCAAATCTTCCCTGGCTGTTGTGCAGTGGAGGACGAAAAAAAAAGGCGCCCCCGAAAACGCACAGAATGTGGAAAACTGAGTCTGAAGCTCTAAAAATAAAAAAAAATAAAAATCCGGGATGTTTGAAGGCGCAGCACTCACCTGTCAGCTTGCTGTGAGTTGCACATCAATGCTTTTTCATCAGTTACTAGTTCTGAAAAACTGAGTTAAACGTTACAGCAGATCTGAACTATTTGTAGAAGAAACATGTTAAAATATGAAATAAACATATAAAGCAAATAGTCTGCTTGACTTGAGTCTAAACTGTGAGCTTATCTGGATGTTTTTGTGAGATTAAATATTTATTTTTATTTTTCTCTCTTTTGTACAAAGAAATAAATGTTTTATAGTCAAAAAATGTCAGTTTATGTTGTTTGGTGATGGGGTTTAAGGACAATATGAACTTTTTACGCAGAAAATAATTATGCATATATGTTTGTGCCTTAACACCTGTGTCGGCAGTATCTGAGAACCTGCAGCCTTACAGTCCAAATCGAATCTCCTGTGTTTTATTTTAAAGCCATATTGCAGATGAACACTTAGAAGGCTTTGGCGAGTCCATTTTTACTCCGTTATTTCTACATCATAAATATTGTGACATGTTCATAAAAAACAACAACAAAAAGACTTAAAAAGCATTACTTTCAAGGCATTTGGTACTTTGAAGGTCAACAGGGAAGAAAAGAGGAAAAATTGAATAAAATAATAATAAAATAACTATACAGTCGATGACTCTAGAACTCTCACATAAAATCTTATGTACATCCAAGTCTGCCAGATGAATTGTGAAGTCTAATGGCTGATGGCAGGAATGACTTCTTGTATCGTTCTCTAGCACAGCGGGGGTGTATAATATATATGAATATACAGTACAGACCAAAGGTTTGGACACAACCTTCTTTTGAAATGTTCCTGAAACACTAAAATAAAAAATTAAAAAGATCATTTGGCAAAAGAGAAAAAGCCCCAAATTGAGTCCAAAAGAGTAATTGAAGTAACTTGTGATAAGCAGCCCGGAAGAAATGCTAAAAAAAATGAAATCTTAGCAGTTTTTATTAGGTTTTTCCAAATATAAATATTAAGATATTCTTTAGTCTTTATTGATCCCACATTGAGGAATTCAATTGTCAAATTCAATTTTGGAGTAATTGTGAAGTTTGAATTCTGAATTTTTTTTTTTTACCAGACTGGAAAAA
Organism: Oryzias sinensis; assembly: GCA_037389245.1. NCBI lineage: Eukaryota > Metazoa > Chordata > Actinopteri > Beloniformes > Adrianichthyidae > Oryzias > Oryzias sinensis. The sequence continues at coordinate 13,583,909 of CM074503.1, read as the reverse complement.
GGATATTTACCTGGCATTTAAAAAAATTACTCCAACTACCAATAATATGGTCACCTTTATTGTGGAAAGAACTTTTAATCTACCAGCCATTTTATTCTCTGAACATTCGGAAAAATGTTGTTTTTTTTCCTTGAAAATCGTTGGCTACTTCTATTTTGAAGACTGACCGTTCTCTCCTACCAGAGATCTGAAGAGATTGGAAGAACAGCAAACAGGTACTTAACTGAATGTTGGGCTGCACTGCACCCACGCAGGCTTTGGTTCCACTTTAGTTGTTTTTTTATTATTCTTGCTGAACAAAGCTCTATTGTGATTTTCATCTCCTCTGGTGTTGCAATCTCTGTTTGCGTCAGTCTACATGTCGCATTGGAGATGAATCAGGAAAATTCTTGAAGCCACAACAACACTTTGACCAAAAGTCACATTTTTTTCGGCAAATCTTTGAATGTTTTCAGGAGTCAGTAGTATATTTTGTCCTGAGGAGCCGGTTTAGCTCGTGCTGGTTTTTATGTATCTATTTTGTGGTGGTTATGATGAATTTGGTATCTATTTAATATTGTGTAAAATACAATTTGATAGCATTCATGATATTTTGAAATAAATATGTTCATTAGCCCTGGTGCAATCTCTGTGCAACAAAACATTTTAGAATCTTTTTATTCCATGAAATCTAATAACATGAATTATTATAATATGATTTAATCAAGTTATTTTTACTCCTATAAGAGTTTTTTGTTGCCGTTCTTATTTTGTTAACACAGGTTGTTTGCCTTTCGGCATATCCCTTCAGAGGATCAACTTTCACTGATTCGCACAGGTCTGCCAGAGATTTTTACGCCCTTCCTGACACAACCCTGGATTTAACCGGGCTGGGGACCGGCACATGGGTCAAGTGTTTTTATCTTAATTGTAAAAAAAGCGTTTTAAAGTTAAATGTTTTAGGGCACTAAACTTACATTTAATAGTTTTAATTGATTTTTGTATTTTGCTATGTTTGATGTTTTATAGCTGACATGTAGGTAAAAAAAAAAGTGAGCCTTTACCAAAGAGACATTATTTTTTCAGTTTAATGAATAAACCATTTAATATTTGCCAGATTTTGGTTTTTACTTTTTATTTATTTATCTATTTATTTTTTCATTTGATGAATACAGATTCCTTTCTCATTTCCTCAAACTTTCAGAAATGTGGTTTTTCATTCAAAGCAGTAAGAAGTTGTTCAATTGTTTGCCAATTATGGTTGTTTGTGTTTGTTTACTGGTTTTTATGAAAACGCTGAATAAAACAAAAGGCCTGAAAATAATAGAAACTGAAAGCAGTTTTGTTTTTCTTTTGTGTCCTCTCTACAATGGGGTGACCTCACTTGATTGTGAATGGTTGAGGGCGGCCGCTGTTCGCCAGAATCAACAGGTCTCCTCGCAGCCTGACTGTGCCCTCCAGTGGACGCGCGGAGCCTGATGCCGCCGGGGATCAGCCATGTTCCTCTGGCGTCACTGTGGGGATTAAAACCACGTTTTTGTTTCTTTGATCGGGAAGCTTTGTGGTGGGAAATAATACAACTGCAGGGGGTTGAGCTCACTTCGATGCGACATGCGTGGAAGCAGCCGCGATCGGCTCTCCAGGATGAGGACACAGCGAGGCGGCGGCGCGTCCTGAGCCGCGGAAGACACGAGGATTAAGCGCAGATCTGAAGTTTGGAGGGATTTCTTCTTCACCGTTGAGAGGGTTTGTATCTGTTTTTCTTGTTTGTTTGTTTTTCAAATCACAGATGGGTGAGCGAAAAAGTTGAGTAAACGACTTACTTACTCCGCGCGTTTGGATTAAAGTTTGGCACCGACATTTGGACGCGCACAAATTCACGAACAAAGATGTAATGTGTATTTGTACCAGTTTAAGTGTTATCAAAATGACAATTTCAACGTTTTCCTCTTGTTTGGTGGTCGCTTTTTTTAACTCAAGGTGATCCCACATTTTTAGTTTTTATCAGCTGGGGGTCACATCTAGTGTCCTAACTCGGCTTCCGTGTAATTTAACCCTAATATTAAATATATTTCCTGCCAAGTAAATAGGGTTGTGATCTGCATGTAAACACTCCAAAAGAAACTTTAAGTCAATCACCTCTGGACTCTGTAGTCGCTTCCTCAGCTTGTGGAGCGCCAACTTAGTTGATGTTCTGTGCGCATGCGTGTAGGTGAGCTGGACCTGAGGCACCTGCAGGGCCACATCACTGCAGAATGGGCAACTTTTCAAGCAAGGACAACCACGGACCTGTAGGTAAGTGAGCAGCTCTCCCACATCATCCTGATTAGTATTCATTTAGAGTCATTTCTGCTGAAATCCAGTGTAACTAGTTTTTTTTAGAACAAAGTTTGGGTCTTTCTTTTTTGGGGTAACTTCTTTACCGCCGCATCTGAATAGTCAGGAGAGTGAAATCCAACCCAGGAGTAAAGGAGTAATTGTGAAACTGAAAGCAACACAGGAGAAATCAGCTGGTGTGTGTGTGGCTGCAGGAGTCTTGGCATCCCTCCTCAGTGACTGGTCATTCTCCTCGCGTCCCTGTGCGAGCTGTTCTTGGCCCCGCCTGGCCAGCTGTGATGAATCGGCAGAATTCCCCAGCTGAGTACAAGGGCAGCAGATTAATCATACGAAGCAGTCTGACACACACTCGCAGAGGCCGTATAGACACACACATACCAGCTGATCTTTCTTGTTCAGTTTATTGGCCACCCATGCAGATCTCTGGAAGAACACTTGGGGGTTTGGAGTGGAGAAAAGAGGGGGAAAGAGTAAGGAATAGAATTCGAGCAAGAGGAAGAGTTCGTTTTTTTAGGGCCTTGAAGCGAGTGATGCATCGTTCTGTCATGTTCGACTGTTGCTCAAACATCACTCATAAGAAATTATGAAAAAAAAAAAAAGAGCTTCAGGGATTTTGACCAAACAAGGAAACGAATAGAAGGAGACAACATTCCCATTGGTTCCTTGATGTTCAAAGTTATTGCTGGTGCCACACTGTAGTAGGTGGTGGGGTGTTAAGCCCAAAAAGTATAAATGAGTTGTGTAACTTTGTTATTTTTTTTGTGGAAATGTATCACATATATTCTTCCAGCTTAGTTGAATTATCTGCCTGGACTTGAAAAAACAAATGTTGGAGGAACACAATGGATGAGCAGTTCAGGAGGAATGTCTGTATGACGACATTCATCTTCAGAGGCATGGCCGGGACGGTCAGATGGTCAGTGTAATTCTGGCCGCCCCACTGCATGGTGTGTGAGAACACGCCAAGACTGCTGAGGCCAGAACGTTGTGCTTCACTGTGTTTACCCATCAGTTTACAGTCTCTCTTTGAGGCTCACTCAGACAGGAAATTTCAGTTGAGTTGTGTTGTTTGCCTTCAAATATCTCTTTTTTGTGTGTGCTCCTCATCACAAAAGGATGCTCGATAACATCTGCACAGCATCACTGTTGATAAATATTCAAAAGATAATCATCGGCAGGTTAGTTTCACCAGCATAGTTCTGCTTTGTCCATGCAGCCCAATGGCTGGGATTCAGTGAGCGCGCCTGTACCAGAGTTCAATGTGTTGGCCATGTGGGCGTCTATGGAGATGTCAAAGACAGACAATGCCTGTAAACAGAAGAGACTTACTGGGCTGCATGATGTGAGGACAACTTGTGATGTGCGATTTCAGTGTTCAATATTGCATTGAGGATATTAGTTGCGATACCTAAACAAATAGAATGTTGTTTACACCCGATACTATGGCTTGGTGTGAAATGTAAAAAAGCAGGGTGCAAATGTTGCACCCTGCTTTTTCTTTCCCAGCTCTATTCCAATATATGAAAAACTTGGTGTCATAAATCTGGAATTGCAATTTTAAATCTTTCCTCCATGATCAATTATTCAAATGGATGGCATTTCCATAAATTAAAGGGGACGCCATCCATCCGTCAAATCCAAGTCCCTGATTGGTCAAAGATCAACTTGATTTAATTTTTAACGCCTGTTTGATGGATGTGAGTTTTATACGTATGTCCTGAAAACAGTTGTAGAAACTATGAATGTGAAAGTTTTCAAGGTGGAAGCCAGCATTTACACAGACGTTTTATTGGAACTGGTCTCTTGTACGCATGATTCCTTGAGGCGGTGTGGACATATAAATGCTGAAGCTGAAGTATGAGGTTGGGTTTTCTGATGGAACTATGAACAAAGAAGGAAAATAAATGAATTTAAAGATAAAGTTCAAGATGTACATAGTGCCGGTCCTTTGACCATCACTGTACACTTTCTCACAACATTTTCTAATATTTTTTCTTGGTGTGCTTCTTTGGAATTACGGAATTACTTGGGAATACTCTGCCTCTTTTACGTTTTGCCTTTCTGAGAATTTAACCTTAATACACTGTGGTGAATAGCACCAGAGTTCACTTGCAAAGACCCTAAGTCCCTAATTATTAGTTGAACCAGGGTTGGGGTTTTTTTTGGACCAATCAACACCTGCTAATGGAAAGGGACTGATTGAGGAAAGACAGGCGATGTCCTAATTCTACTCTACTACTCTCTTTCCCCTAAAAGACTATGTGGTGGCTTGGATCTTAACTTAATTCAGACGCGTACTAATTGGAAAAAAAAATGTATGCCAATTATGAATTTGGTCCATTTTCTAAAGTAAAAAATGAATATAGAAATTTTACGAAGACTGTTTATGAATCCATGTGTTCTGTTGATGAAAACTTAGATGTTTTTTACAAAAGTAAATTTAAATACATTGTTTTTCAAATGACAAATCATTCAATGCTTTGCGGTCAACATTCGCCAATCTAGTGAGCAACAATGCAAACAGGCTTTTTGCTTGAGACTTCTGGGATGTTTCCAGGGAACTGGATTTTGGAATAGTAGATTCAGACACGCCAACAAAAGGGTGAATGCACTATATAGTAGTGAGTAAATGAGGGGACTCAGACAAAATCAATTTATATTTCTGTTGTTCCCTTTTTTGTGAACATTGCTTTAATACACATGTATGGGTAGAAAATAATTAAGAAATAATTAAAACCCATTTTTGGTTTAACGCATTACTTTTGTCTGCAGGCTCCCATCTGGAGAACTTCCACACACCACCTTCTTCTCCGCTGAGTGATGGGACTGGATCCAGCCCCAGTCCTGCCCAGCTTCAAGGGTCCCCTACAGTTCGAGCTTTATCCTCCCCTGCATCACCAGTCGCTACGACAAGCGGGAAGAAGGCACAACTCAGCCCCCCAGTCTCTCCCAGGACTCCCATTCCACCCCCCGACTGGAGTCCCCCTCCACCAGCTAGTCCTGGAGTTACCCCCTTGCACAAGGGATCAGGATGCGCTTTTGGAGGCAGAGGTCGATCTTCTTTGGGGAGGAACGGGGCTCCTCCGAGCTCCACACCAAGAACTTTGCCCTCTCCTCCTAAGAGTGTGGACATTAGCCCTTCCTCGGTGTCCGCTGCTGCACCTGTTACCTGCTCTGTGGGGCAAAGCTTAAAGGAAAGAGACGGTGGTGAGGGGCAGCCTGTGGCACCGACCCCTGAGGATACACACAGCCAGGATCGGGAGCTAGTGGAGCTGTTGAAAGAGTGTGCATCGACGCTGGGAGTCACTTCAAGCCAGGACGGGACTCCAAAAACAAAAGGCAAGGCAGCAACACATTTATCAGCATCAAAATGAAACGTATCATTATCATTTCAAAACCCTTTTATCTAATTTTTTTTTATTACATTTTTCAGCACTGATAGTGTCTTTTCATATTTCTACCTTTTTTAGAGATACTCAAACATCTGCTGACAGAGGTGCACAGTTTAAAGACTACTTTACAGGTGAGCTGAGCTTGATGCTTTTATTTATCGATAATGCACTATGCACTGTGGTGTAGTGGTTAGCACTCTCACCTCACAGTGAGAACTATTTTAAATTCCGTCCGGGATCCTTCTGTGTGGAGTTTGCATGCTCTCCTCATGCATGTTTAGGTTTTCTTCGTGGATGAAAGAGGATCATCTTAAAATGAATGAAAAACCACCAACCTCTAAATTTGAAAAAGAGATTATGTAAATTTGGAAGAAAAAAAAATTGAAAGTTGGAAAACAGTTTAAATCTCAAATGTACACATTGGAAACTTGAATTATTAAATGTTAGGGGGAAAAATTTGAAAAAAGAAAATACAAATTTGAAACATAACTAAAAAATTTCAACCTAAAACTCTTTCCAAATGAAAAATCATGTTTAATTTTAACACCTCCTGTTTTATTTTCAACTTTTGTTTTAATTTTTATTCTTTCTTTGTTTTCAGTCCTCAGTTTACAGTTTCACTTTAGACTTTTCAAGTTTTAACTGTTGAGCCTAATTTTACGTGGGGGCGGGGCTTGTTTCACATTTACAATTTTTGCTTCAAATTTTGAATATTTCATTTAAGATTAAAATGTAATTTTTACAAATTTACAATTTTATTTTTCATGTTTTCAATCATTCCTGTAATGTTAAAAGGCACTTCTAATAAAGAGTCATACAAAGTGCATGTAATTATATTTATAAAAACAGTTTTTAAAGCTGAGCAGAGAGCTGGGTAAAATAAAATCTCCATTTTCCAAAAAATAAATCATCTAAAACAGGGGTGGCGAACAAGTTTGACACAAAGAGCCGAAATTTTTTACTGTGAGAGTCATAGAGCCACACCACTCACTGACCTGCCAATAATAATAATAATATAATGGCTTAGATCTATATGAGCTTTTTCTTGGTTCTCAAAGCGCTTACAATGTCTCCATTATTCATTCATACTTGGTGATGGTAGCTACTGATGTAGCCTCAGCTGCCCTGGGGCAGACTGACAGAGGCGTGGCTAACAGTTCACGCCTACGGTCCCTCTGACCATCACCGGGACATTCATACACTTTCACCCACCAGTGGAGCCACACTGGAGGCAGGGAGGGTGAAGTGTCTTGCCCCGGGACACAACGACAGCTGGCTGGAGGGAGCGGGGATCGACCTGCTCTACCGCCTGAGCCGCACTGCCGCCAAGATGTACACAGACAAACACGCAATTAAAGCCATTTTATTTCCCATAATACACTCCTCTCCTTACAGTACAACAGCAAGTATTGCACCTGTGTTTATTTCAAGGAAAGTGTCCACCCACATTACACACATCAAATGCAGCTTAGCCAGAGTTAACAGGGTTAACCCTGATTCATTTTATTATTCTCATTTGTTTTTTATTACCTTCTGATGGATTTAAATGTGGTTAAAGGGGTGAAAAAAACGAAATATGAAATGAGGCAAAGAGCCACAGTACCCGTATTTTTACGATCATAGGGCACAGTTTCAGTTATGGGTGCGTTTTCTGCATTTAACGCATACAAAAGGTGTCGGTTTAAGGGCGCGAGCATGTTAACACATACCGGTAAAACATGCTGCTAGTGTGTGTTTAAAAACGGCAGCGGGTGCAATCTGAGTTGGTTGGGATTAATATTTTATGTTTTCAGTCATCAATCATCATCCAAAAATCCATCAAAGTCCTCATCTTCTGTATCTGAAATGAACAGGGGGAATATATTTCTGTCAAACACAGCAGGTTCCCTTTTGTCATTGTCAGAGTCCGTCTCAATGCCGTGCAGCTCCTCATCAATGATGATGCCAGCTTTTCTTCACTGCAAGCAGACACGTTAGCCCAAGCTCTTACAATCCATTCACAAACTGTGGCGTAATTCGCCTGCCGATGCCTTACAGTAAAAGGAGCGGAAGATGGACAGCTTTGCTTTTCATTGTAATCCGCTGGACGTTGCTGCGCCGCCGTAGTACTCACCTGGATGGAAAAATGGTCCGTTTCAGAAAACGAAAGCACCAAGACAGACGCCCTTGAAAATTTTCAGTCAAAGTCAGTCTGTCTCTTTGCAGGCGGCATTTTCAGGGTTTCCAAGACGATGTTGTTCTGCATAATGCTCATTCCTGCACTTTTGTACTACTCGGGGGGTGAGGGTGTCTTCTTTCATATCCTCACATCTCTTCTTACCGTTCTTATGCTGTCCTCTCCTAGGTCCTCTTTACTAAACTCATACAACAACACATTAGGTGCACCACACCACAGTTGTATGGTCGTGAAAATACGGTATATAGAAAAAATATGGTAAGAGGCAAAGAGCCGCATTCTTATTGGCCGAGAACCGATGCGGCTCACGAGCCGAGCCGCGTGTTTGCCACCCCTGATCTTAAACAACAAATTTGAATGAATCGATTAATTGCCCCACCCAACAATCTTGTTTTTCATTCACTTTAAGATGACCCTAATTTGACCCCACAGTGCAAATACATGCTTCTTAGGCTAATTGGTGTCTCTAAATTACCTCCAGGTCTGCATGTGAGTGGGATTTTGTGGCCCTGAAACAGACTGGTGACCTGTTCAGGGATCTACTCTGCCTTCGCCCAACAGTAGTAGCAGCAACCTAATGACATGAGATTCAGGGGTTCAAAAGATTGCTGGACGGATGGATTGATATCTATAGTTTTACAAATAGTTTCCTTACCAAAAGTGAAGTATTTTAACATAATCTTACTTGTTCCAAAATGGGTCACACCATTTGATTTAATGGATATGCACACTAAAGGAAGCTATCCATGACTTTTGGCAGATCTCATGACCTTTCAGCCACAAGATTACACCATTCTGTGTGTGTGTGTGTGTGTGGGTGGGTGTGTGTCCATCACAACAGAGCCTGGCCAGGCCCCATAGGAGCTCAGCTTTACTAATTAAAGTCTTTCCTGCGTTCTGCCTCTCCTGAGAGGCCCCAGAGGAGGAGAATCATAGAGCATCTTCTGTAAGATAGTGTTGACAGTTATAGCTCCCTTTGAAAGTAAAGTACATTGGATCTCATAGTAGGAAATCACCTAATAAGGGAAGACTTGAAAGACAAATCTCTTCCTCGAGCTGCAGTAAAAAGAGATTCCTCTTTGCAGCTTTTATGTTGCATAAGACGGTAGAAGCTGAATAAAATTCAGCCCTCTTCTTCTTGACTCTCCTTATTCTTCAGAATATGATACAGTATTTGGTCATTTCCTGTTGGTCGTCCTGTTCGTGACACTCCCTTATGAGGGTTGTTGCTGGAGGCTCCCAGTTTCCTTTGTGTCTGTCATAGATTACAGCAGCTGGAACAACCCAAACCGAAAGGCCTCCTTTTCCATCTGCAGGTTTTTTACAGTCAAAAAATCCTAACTTCAGACTTGTTTTAGAGTCCGCTTTCTGGCAAATCTGAACATTTTGTCATACTTCTCTTCATCCATTCCATGCCCTTATAAGGTGCAAAGAAAATTTAATCCTAGACGCAGGTCAGCTAACCTCAGAGAGACTGTGGCAAGGCCCTCTGTTATGGAAATAGGAGCAATTCAACACCGTGTTTACATGGGCTCTCAGTAGGGCGATATGAGCTAGTGAAGCTGGAAGTAATGAGCCCTCTTGGTCTGCTCTGCCATTCCAAATCTGTGTTTGTAGAGAATGGAATTGCAGAATGGAGGTGGGGGTTCATATTCAGCTGTTCAGGACACAAAACCTGTTTTGTGTTGTGCTGTGCGATGAGGCGGCGTGGGCTGGAGGCTGCGACTTTACTGATTCGCCAAGAGTTTTTTGTGGCACTTTTAAAGACCCACATCGAAAAAAATCCCATTATTGTTGTTTAACATGTTCTTGTGGCATGTTCTCATCATGGAGAACATATATTTAGGAATTTAAGCTAAAAATAGCATTTCTGAGTTTTTCTTTATTCAAATTGTTGTGAATCAGGAGAGGACGAAAGAAATTCCTGCGCCAACAGTCCCGCCCATAACTTAGAATTGAATTTCTAGTAAACTACTGACGCTCTGCAGAAACTATGTTTTAGAAAAGAACACAATTTTTTCTTATTTTGGCAAAAAAAAAAAAAACTAGACATATTCATATTTTTAACTTTTAAAATAGATCAAAAGATGATTGGAGTGGGACTTTAATACTTGTAAACAGATGCAAAATCTTCCCCTTTTTTTCTTTTTGCCTGGTCTCCCCAGTTTTCTTGTAAAACATTTCCCCTCTTTTAGCATAGAAACAGTTAATAACCTTCCTCTTTTTTATTCTTTTCTCCGTTTCTCTGCTTCTTCTTGGTTCTTCATCCTTTCATTTGTGGACACTTTGTTTCACTTTTCGGATCTGACCCTGTGTTTTCTCTGTTTGTTTAAATAAAGTTACCATGACCCCTAAAGACACTCCGATCATCTTTTAAGCTCTTTTTAAGACCAGTCGAAAGAAGTACCGGTACATGGATCTATTTGTCTACAAGTGGGTGCATCGGAATGGAGCAGAGCAGGGAGCTTGTGGCTTGCCGTTGTAACCTCTACGTCACTCTTTTAAGCTTTTTACATCCAAATTTTTCCCTTTGAGACTGATTCAAAACTACTTAAATTACGAAATACGCAGAAATGCAATTCTGAGTGTAATTTTCTTTATATATGTCCATCATAAAAAAAATGCCACAGGAACATGTCAGAAAACACAAAAAAATGATTTTCATAGGAATGGGTCTGTGAATTCCTTTACCTTTTTCTTATCTGGTGCCTTCTGTTTTTGCAAAAGTCTCCAACTTCCTCCACGTTCACTCAGCATCTGTCTGTGCGTACGTGCATGACCAGCCTTCAGCTTCTTAAGTCAGAGAAAACAGTCCAATTGGAGCAGAGGGGAGTTGTTGGTGTGTGTGGGGGGGGAGGCTGGTCAGATTTAGGGTTCCCGACCATTGATTACAAAGCCCTGCCTTAAAATCAGAACAAGTTGACTGCCTCATAAGTCTCTGTCTGGCCCGGGTTCTTCTTGCTACACTAACTTTCCTCAGAGAGAGCTTGTATCTGGATGTCACGCAGGCTATACATGTCCAAGGTAGACTTAGTTTGGAAGGATCGGTGCTAGATTGCACGCTGTTGAGTTTTCGTGTGCTAGTTCCTTGTGAATCTAATTTCCGACCTCTAAATAGGAACCTTGCGTGCTCTCTAACCATATTTTGCCGTGTCACATGATGATTTTCTGACTTGAGTGGCTGCTACGGTCAGAACAAAACATGTCTTGCTGGGTCTAGCAGTACATTCTCACACTTTTTCAGCGCAGAATACAGACTGTAAAAAAGTGAAGGCCTGTTGCAGAGTTGGGATGTTTCCCTTGACTATAGTGCGAGTGGGTGTGGAGGTAAACTTGGGACAAACGCTTGGAAAAGACTTTTTCTAGTGTTTCAAAACGTTCCCAGGAATTCTCAGGATTTGGGAGTAAAGAAAGTTTTGCGCCTGTCGAGGCTCAATGCTGCAGCTGGTCCTGCAGAGAGGCGTGAGGTCAAACGCCAAGGGACTGAGTGTGTAGAAGGAAAAAAAAAGACAATCCACGCCCTCATCTCATCGTTAACCAAGGAGTGCCCCTTCCTGTTTTCCTGAGCTAACGCGCTCCAGTTGGAGTGTCAACATCCAGATAAGAAAGACACCAAGAAAACAACTTCCTGCCAGACCCCAATGGGTATTCTAGAGCCTTTTTTTTCCATGTGGGTCAAACAGTCGGGAGCCACCGTTCATTTCATGTTGTCAGGCAGATCACAACAATGTGGTGCAAGAATCAAAGGGGGGTTGTGGGAGTGGAGGAAAGGAATATGAAATGTCTGTGTGTGCGTCCAGAGTAATCAGGTCCAGCTGCGGTCTTGAGTCACTGGTCAGATGAGGGAGCGACTTGGCGCAGACTTTTCCAGCTCCTCCTGCACATCTCTATCCATTCTTCATCTAATTACCAACATTTCCAGCCCCTCTGCTCCTCTGCATTCCATCCCAGCCTCTGACTTGCATTACTTGGAGCCTCTAAACTGTCTCCTTTCTGCCAATGTGTGATTTCATCCACTTTAACACATTTACACTTTTAAAAAATATATTTGCCTTTTTAATTTGAATAAATCTTGTTTGTCTTTTAATATCTTTGCTTTGAGGGAACCCTTCTGATGTGTGGTGGGAATGTTTGCTCATGTCTGAAAACTAATATACCGAAAGACAAGCAAAAACATTTTTCCACATGCGCAAAAGTATAAAAACAGATCATTAGCTCACCGGGCTACAGTTTCACCGAAGAGTTTCGCAATGTTTTCTTGGCCCGGCCTCAGAGTGTTGTTTTAATTGTTTTTTTTTTTCTTCCTTTTTCTCTGGATGCCTCCAAACTTGTCTGGGTTTGGATTTTTTCCAAAAGAATTAGGAAATATAAAAGCATAAACCTATCAGAAGTCATGATTCAGATATGATTTATTAGGGTTGATCTGCCAAGTGCGCTACGCCTAAGCATGTTTTAGGGTTTCAACTTAGGTTTGCTTCCTTTTTTATTCCCCCATTTCACATTAAGTAAAGTTACCGTCGGCTAAATGTACTTCAAATGTTTAAAACGAGGCAAAAACAATATATTATTTTTTTTCATAAAAAGTTAATTATTTCTTAGATAAAAAATCTAGTGTGATTTATGTAACTCAATAAAATTGTTTTGTTATTGAACTTTTAAAGATCCACTCTAATGAAAATTGGGTTTTTGCTGTTCTTAATATGTTCTTGTGGCATTTTTCTCATGATGGAGGACATATATGAAGAAAATACGCGTCAAATTGTATTTCTAAGTATTTCTTTGTTCGAATTTTTAATGTACTCCTGCCGCTTTGTGGAAACAGAAAACATAGAAAACTGTTTTCTTAATTTTATCTTAAAATGGCATCATCATAATTAAAAGACTACTAGGAACGCTTTTAAAATCGATTAAAAGATGATCGGAGTGTGGCTTTAATTGTTTTAATTTCTTATTCAGACTGAGCGTGAAGAATGGCTGCAGTTCCAAGCGGACCTCCAGGTGGCGGTGGCGGTGGCGGACCGTTTGAGAGCTGAAATGGAGGAAGAGCTGGTGGCTCTCCGAAAAGCCCACAAAGACACAGAGAGGGAGCTGGCGGCTGCCCTGCAGAGGCAGAAGGAGGCTGACATGCAGCTGGTCTCCCTGCAAGGAGAGCTGAAGGAGAGCAGGCAAAGACTGACCATTTTGACCAGGGCCCCTGACAAAGGGGAGGCCCGGGATCCGCATCAGACGCCAGGCAGGTCCGGTGCAGAATCTGAGTCTGAACACAAAGACGGGGGTGAAAGAGGCAGGGGGATGGGAAGTAAAAGTCCAAGTGATGCTGGTGAAGGTGCAAGAACGGATTGTAAAGGTGGGACTAAAGGCTATCTGAGAAATGTGACCAATGAGGACAGAGATGGGAAGGATGTGCAGCCCAGTGAGACTCGAAGAGCAGTGACCTCAGAGAGGTCAAGGTGAGTTTCACTGTCTGCTATTGAAATTTCCTAAAGCTTTTTTGTGTTGAATTTGTCTGCAATTTTCAAATGGCTTAGTCCTTAATGTTTATTCTTCATGGGCTATCTGTAGCTGTCCTTCAGCAGCTTACTCAGGGACGGTGTAATCATCACCTGCTTTGTCATCATTTTTTCTCTTTCTGCTGCAGAAGTCTGTCCAGATTACCTGCCTCCCCAGACTCCCCCACCTCGAAGAATGGACCAACTCAACCCAAGGCTGCTTTAACACTTGAAGCCACCAAGGTGATATGCTTCCTTTTTAGGGGAGCTAACCCAGCCCTGTCACCATTCACCTCATTTAAACACGTTTGGTGCTTTATTTTTCAAGAACTTTGGACAGCAGAAAGCACGGAGAAGTTTGGATTGGCAGGACAGCCAGTTGAACAGCGATGCAGGTACGCAACATGTTTAGGCCTGAGATTATTCTGCATCTCAGAGACTTTGAAGTATTTTTGAGTAGTGGACAGACGTTTGTCCAGGTTTCCGTCCTTACTTAGTACACTAAAAAAGGCGTAACCCAGTTTGTAAAGCGGACCGAATCTACAAGTGATTCCATAATTTGAACTGTTTGGTTGTTTTGTTATTATTGACTTTAAATTTTTGTTTTTAGTAACTTTCAGCTAAGACCAGCATTGAAATCACCAAATGAATATTTTGTATATAGTACAGAGTACATAAATGAAAATAGGTATGAGATATAACAAAAACTCTTGAATAGATGAGACGTGAAAAGAGGAATATATTGGCTTTTATCTATGTCAGCATTAAATTCTCTGTTTTTAATAAGCATCACATTATCGTCATATTATGAAAAATGTTTTTATTTGTTCATTTTAGATACTTGTTTCATGTTTGTGATCATTCTTTTTCCTTTCAAGGTGATGCTAAATTTTGTGGAATCATGGATTTAGTGGTTCACTGCAGATATATATATATATATATATATATACACCGTAATTTCCGGATTATAAACTGCTACTTTTGTCATGCGCTTACAGCCCCGCGGCTTATTCAGTGACGCAGCTTATTTACGGATTTATTTGGCGGCCGCCATGAACGTATTTTCGGTTTCAGAGCATGGGTTGAATGCTTACTCAACTCCAAGCAACCAGTCACTTATATTTGAACACACCTTCAAGCAGCCAAACAGCATGAAGTTGACTTCAGGTTTTAGACACTTCAGTCATGGTTCAACAAAAGGAAACACGCATGCCCAGCCGCATCCCAGAATCCTTTGGTGCCATTAGACCCAACGTGCACGTGATCGCCACTACAATATGATGCAGCTTTCATGTTAAAAGCAATCGTTAAAAGCAGCGTGAAAAAATCCACCATCACCAACGGGTTTGGGAAAGCGGTCAGCTGCGTGACGGAAAAGCTGCAATCTGCAGCTTGGCTGCACGTAAATATGTGGGAATAACATCAGCCTTTATTTTGTCGGGACACGACTGGAAAAACAAATTGACGTGATCGTTTTAACGGTTTCTAAGGACTGAGCTGAATTTTACTTTGAAGAGCTCATCCTGCCCCGCAGCCGCCGTGTGAGCTGGAGAGATGTCCTCTTGCTGCTCGTTCACATAGAGCTGCGGGACTGATGGCAGTCTGAAGGCTCCCACACGTAACAACACATGCTCCCCTCATACACAAAACGTACAGTATTAAGTCCGATTGCTCCCCACAGACACGATTCGCTCGGTCCACCGGCGCAATGGGGACAAAGCGTTCTTCCCTGGAGCCGCCCTGGCCAGGGGTGTCGGAGAAGATAGTAAGGGGAGACAAGGAGCGCGGGGCGAGCGCGGAGCGCATAGGCGTCCGCGGAGCAAAAGTGTTTGTTGTGGAATGAAACTCCTGACGCACGCGCCGCGCTGAGGCGCGCGCTTTTCAGTCGAGCTGCTTTATTTTACTGGTGTGTTTTTTTAACCAGCCCTGTTACTACCATAATGCTGCCGCGACACAAGCGGAAGGAGAGCTGTTCCCGTTCACCCCTCCTTCCACTGCTGCTCCTTGCTCATACTTAAACACGTACAACAGTGTGGCGACACCGGGCGTTGGCCCCGCCTTTAGCCCCTAAGACTCATTGGAAATGGGGAATCGCGGATGTAAATTTCCTCATCATAACTGAGGGACGTAATGTTGATTATATGGTTACTGTTTGAAATTTTATGTATTATACCTCAATTTTCAATAAGTGAAAAAAATAATAATAAAAATAACTCAGGAACTTGTGAACAGAAGTGAATTGCATGCTGTTTGGCATATGTCAATCTGTCAATATCATATTATGTCAATGAAATCAATGTTCTTTAAATGTTGACAAAAGAAATGAGTGTTTTAAATGAGCTTCTTTGACTTTATAGAGAAATACAGATCCACAGATAATAGTAACAAATTATGAATGAATGGCATCTCTAACTGTTGCTTCACATTGCAGGAAAGCGTGAGGAGTCCCTGAATAAGCATAACTCTGCTCTCACTGAGCTGCCGCACACAAAGTGAGTTCTCACACGCACACTCTCCCGTCATTACAGTCAGGGTTCTGTCCAATCCATAGAAAAAAGGATTTTATACCCCAGTAGTAATTGTCTTGCTGTCAGATCCCAGGACGGTCTGAGCGTGCTGCTGCGTCGTCACGGAGGCTCAAAGAGAAACTCTCTGCTCCGCTGGTGTCAGAACCGAACCCAGGGCTACAAGGTGACCGATCCTTTCATGTCAAATACGTACACACATTTTTTGGAATGCAGTTTGGAGCAGCTCTCTAATGCAACAGCATGTCCTCCTCCTGCAGAACATTGACATCACTAATTTCAGCAGCAGCTGGGCAGACGGCCTGGCCTTCTGTGCCGTCTACCACACTTACGTCCCCTCTCACATCCCCTTCAGCACCCTCTCTCCAGAGAACAAGGTAGACATACTCCATGCAACCTGTGATGCAGCCAAAAAAAAAAAAAACCCTCGCCTCACTAGCCTTTTGTTTGCAGAAAGAGAATCTCAGCCTGGCATTCAAGACTGGAGAGGGTGTGGGGATTACACAAACTCTGGTAAGAATCACAGGTGTCCAACACAAAAAGTGAGTTTCTTCACAAGTTTGACCAAAGTCTCTATTTGACAGACAATAGAGGAGATGCTGCGAGCAGGTGGACCGGACTGGCAGAGGGTACTGAGCTACGTGGAGAGCATGTACCGCCACTTTGAGATGTGACTGACAAAGTTAGGAAGATACAAGTATTTAAAGCAATGGTACCTCTAATGCTACCTTCTCTTGGACATAGAAATTCTATTATTTTTTCGATGCAGATCACCTTTGGAAACAAATAAAAGTTTGCGTTTAGCTC
Organism: Oryzias sinensis; assembly: GCA_037389245.1. Classification (NCBI taxonomy): domain Eukaryota; kingdom Metazoa; phylum Chordata; class Actinopteri; order Beloniformes; family Adrianichthyidae; genus Oryzias; species Oryzias sinensis. The sequence continues at coordinate 13,567,204 of CM074503.1, read as the reverse complement.
AACAGCAAAAGGGCAAGAACTTCTGAATCCCATAAAGACCAAAACAACTTCATCTAAAAAAAGTATCTTAATTAAGCTGAAGTAAAATTCATAAATTCTTATGATCAGAAAAAAATGAACTTTCAAAGTTTCTGACCCCTTTTGATTAAAAAAAAAGGTTTAGTTGCTGTACATGTGTCTACACTGGTACTTTACACTTAGAAAGTACTGTGGTGCATAAAAGCTTTAACTTTACATGGTTTCAGCTGCCAAAATATTTGTCTTTTAGCTTTTGTATGTTTTTCTTTCCAGTTTTTTTTACCCACTCTGTAGATGAGCACTTCTGCTTTGTGATGTGATTGCATCAGTTCTTTGTTTCAAGCTTTAAAAAAGCAATAATTTAGTATGAGAAAGTCCAGAAGATTCTATTTTTCTTCCCTTTTACACTGTCAAAAGTGCCTCAGTGTTCTATCTGCGTGTGTCCTTGGTTGTGTTTTGCAAAAAAATAATAAAGCAAAAGCGAATGCAGGCCCATACAAGCATGGCCTATTCATTTCCACATCACCTGAAGTTTCTCATGCATCCACACTCTCACACACACCTACACTCTCACACACACCTGGAACTGCTTTGACAAGTTTGAAGACAGGTCTGTTGCCAAAGCTGTACACGTCAAACTGGAAAAAACGTGCCTTTGATTGTGAAATGTATGTATCTAGTGTTAAAAAAATGCAAAAGCAATAAAGAGGTAAAAATATTTCTGTCAGTGTTGAGTGTACATTTGGGGAAATGAAAGGACGTGAACATCTGGTCACTGGTTTTTAATTTAAGTCGATGAATTACCAACTGTGTTCTAAGTCATGTCTTTTACTGCCCTCTAATGGTCAAAAAGAGGACGTGCAGGCACTTTTGTCTGACACCACCTAGTGCAGGGCTCTGCAACCTGTGGCTCTCTAGATAAAGAAAAATAAAACGTTTTGAATTGTAAAATTTAACTAAAGTAAAATAAAATACCTCAAACTTCATTCCAGTCATTCAAAAACAGAAGGACATGCATATCACAAGTCGTAATAAGGCCTTTTGACAGATTTCAGACATCAATTGGAGGGCAGTACACAAAAGCCAGAATAAAGGCACACAAAATTCTATTTTTAACACATTTAAGGATTTTAAGTCCACCTTATGGTGCGAAAAATGCCGTAATTAGCTCTGACTTAATTTTAATTAAATTTACAAATTTCTAGCCCATATTCACTATAATCACTGCTGACATTTTACTACCCATTACTGAATTACTGAACTTCTGTCAAAAGTTATAAACTATTTCGTATTGGGGGGGGGAAGCTATTTTCTCTTCATGTATGTGTTTATCTAAGCCAAAAAACTGCATAAAACCCGTTTGTTATATATATCGTATTAGTAACATAAATACAAATTATTTTTCTAGAGGTTGACGTCATATTTTGCGGCTCCTACTGGTTGTGGTCAGTGAAAAACCGACCCTAGTGGATCTTTAAGTGTTGAAAGCTGCAGACACCTGATCTCAGGGTTTCAAAGATCCTTTATTTTCTCTTTAACTTGCTTTATTATCTTTTAAAGAATAAAATTTTTAATATATTTTGAACTTTAGGGATGACTGGCATAAAAGGTGAAAGCTTTTCCTTTGACAAATGTTTAATTAAATTAAATTTGGAGACTCCTTGTCACGTTTTAGTATCCATTTTGGGACATAAGGTTAATAAAATGTTGAAAGGAAAAGATTCTCTAGAACATGCCTGATCTGTAAAGCAGCATAATTGCATCCCCCCGTGATTCTTTTGTCCCCAATTACATAAACTGAGTCACCATCATGGGGTAAAAAGTCTTTTTAGCTTTCACTATAAATGAATGAGAACGGCTGGACAGGAGCAGGAATTGTCAGAGTGACAGTTGAGACTCATCCCCCTCAAGGGAAAGATGTAAAGAATATGAGGAAAAATTCCAAAGGAACGGAATAACAATGTGTTTTGGGTTTATTGGCACAAAAGCAGGGGGTGGAGTTGTCATTTGTTGCTTTATTTACATGAAGCAGAAATGTGTCAGGTGATTTGAAAGCAAACGTGTAACCGAGGAGGTCGCTGGACAACATGAAGCAGGTCTGGATCCTCATTTTGATTTTCTCTGCTTCGGTTTTGAGCTCATCCAAGTAAGTCCTGTTGTTTATGTGAAGGTAGATTTCGTTTTTTTGCCTCCACGCCCTCAGTCGTGGCAGGACTGATCTTTAAAAGTCCTCTTTCCCTGCTGTTCTAGTACAACAACGTTTCTGATCTCAGCTCCAGGGATGCTGCGTGCCGGTGCACCCACTCCACTGGCTGTCACCCTCTTCTCTGACTTTTCTGCGAGCGTGACAGCTGAGGTGGTGCATGGCAACACCAAAGTAGCTCTGACACAGAACTTCCAAGGAGGTGACACTTCAATTATACTCAGATTTGATTTTCTTGTGGCAGTCAAAACAAACTAAAACATATTTTTGTTTTTAAGGTTCAACCAGTGTTGTTTTTCTTCCTCCTGTGAGTCAAAGTCTCTCATTTTTTAGTAAGTAAATACAATAAGGAAGAAATTCTTTACATTTAATATGTTTCTTATCTTCATTCCAGCTTCCTGGCTCCATACCAGACAACTCCCTCTTGAAGTTGAACGTTTGGGGCTACAAGGACAACCAGATCATCTTTGCCAACACGACCAACATCACCTTCAGCCACAGGAATGTCTCTTCCTTCATTCTAACGGACAGATCGTCTTACAGACCGGGCAGCACCATCAAAATCAGAGTTGTGTCTATCCAGCTGGATAACCGTCCCTACAGAGGGAAACTGAACATTTCTCTGCAGGTGAGTCACATTCTGGTGCACTTTGAGTATCCCGTTCCCAAAAAAATTTACCACAATAAAAAAGTGAAGATTGGATCAGACGAGGGACGAGATAAGTCTCTCAAAAAATATGTTAGGGATCCCAACAATGATTCGAAATTAATTTGTGACTTTCTTTGTTTTAAATTCAGCCCCTGATGGGACAATCTGACTTCTGTATGATTATAATAAAACTTATGTCTTCCAGTTTCTTGGTAATCACCTGTCCCTTGCGTAATACAACATATTATTAGTAAATTTTATTTGATTCTAAATTATTTTATTCTAAGTTCAACTTTGAGCCCTGTAGCAACAGTGTTTTCTTTTTGTTATGGGGTTATAGATTTTAACTAAATCTACACTAACTAGAATATGGAGCATCATGTGGAATGAGGAAAACAAGTACGGTAATCAATATTCTAAGACATAATTATTTTCCCTGAACAAGAGTAAATATAGATTTTGCATGTAACAGAGTTGAAAGGTTAAGCTTGACTGTGTCAATCTGACAATAGCAACAATACACTATAGGGAAGAAAGTATAGTGTGAGTGGGAAAAACATTTAGTGATGTCAGCTCCTGAAGAGGTTGGACTAAATACAAATAAAATAATAAAAAAGGGAGGTTTGATGGGTTTGTATGGGGTTGAACAAAACTGAGAGACATAAGAAGATGGAGCCACTTTATAAATAATTTGTTTTTTTTACATATTACTTTTATTTAGGTGAAAGCAGAAAACAAACTTTAGAGAAAAAAGCTATTATTATTTTTTATATCATTTTCAATAAATATTTGTGTGAAATAATGTAGAGCTCCATGGATCTTTTTTTAAACACAGTTTGGGGTTTACTTTAATATAAAAATCTTTGAGGTAAGGAGGGTATCTTTACTTTTTTTTTGCTTAAAAACAAATATAAACATTCGATTCCAAAGTGTTGTCAGGTTGGAAGCATGGATGATTTTTGTCCTGCAGGATCCTAGTGGAGAAACTGCTGCTAAATGGGAGTCCACAGGGAATCTGGGAATTTTCGTACAACAATTTGCTTTGCCACCGAAGTGTCCTCTTGGAAAATGGATGATAACAACAGCAGAAAATGTAGGTTTAAAAAAAAAAAGAAACAAGCTCTGCATGGAATGCTGTTTCAAATAAAAACTATCGAATTTATGCCTCCTTTTTTCTTTCTTTAGGACTCAACTGACAAGAAAGCATTTACTGTGGAAGAGCCTGGTAACTGGTTTATTAGTTCTAAATATGTAGATATGCGTTATACACTGTTTAATTTTTTCTATGTAGATGAAATTTCATAAACCAGTGGGGTAACCTTCAAACTTTTACTTTGCATTGATAGAATGACAGGTATTTAGTCATCTAGCATTTCCATAGAAATCGATAAAAATGATTATATGATTTTTGAAAAACTGTTTTTCTTTTATAACAAAATAGCAAGAACAACAGACTCCTACCTCTTTTATTTTTTTTTATTATTTAGTGTCTATTAAGATAAGGAAAATGTTGTGAAAGCGTCACTCAACAGATTTTCACCATCCTGCTACGCGGTGAAGGCCAAGCTTATAGTTACTCCAAAAGAAGAAACCCTTGAAATGCCAAGAACTTTATTCTTTTTTTTTGTCTCTTGGTCACAAAATAAATGCCTTTTCACTTTCTGGCAATGCAAGGGTTTCATGCAAAACCACTAAATACTCTAACAACTTCCAAAAGCGGCCATTCCATCATATTTGATAATATTTTGCAGATATACCCACCAAAACCTTTTGGATACTTTGTAACCTTTCATACAAAATTTTTTAAATAATTTGTTTTGACTTGAGCATTTTTTTTTGTATTTTTCCTAACCAAAATGTCTTTGAGTCTCCAAATGTTTCTTGTGACATTGTGTCATTGTTTAGAGTTTCGTGATCCATAAATGTACACATTTGATATATGTATTAAAAAAGAAATGGTATTTTTTTCATGAATCCTGCTGCTTGCAGTTGCCGAGGCTCCTCGGTTCGAAGTGTTGGTCAAGACGTCTCCATGGGTCCTCGCTGGAGACGACATTTCTGGATCAGTTCGAGCACTGTTAGTTACATTTTGAAGAGTTAAACATGGCTTATGGAAAAGTATCCCTAACCTATAGTTTGTTTTTCTTCAGTTATCGCAGTGGACAACCTGTACAAGGGACATTAGAGGTTAATCTAACCTATAATATACCTACAAGCAGTCCCCCCTCTTTCCTGCAGGTCAAACAAACCAAGAAAGTGAGCTTTTTATTTCTCTGTTGCTCTTCTAATCCTCATTTAATCAATTGCATGTAAAAATGGATCCTAAAGGAGTTAATTGTGTAACCTGTTACAGATTTATGGATCAGCGCAATTTATATTTAGCAAAGACCAACTTCAGGGTCTGCAATCTACGGCGGGCAGCAGGGATTCGGTTGTGGTGCACATCTCTGCCCGTGTTTATGACCCCTCCACAGGTACGCCCTGTCAATGCTGCTAGATATATATATACTGTATGTGTGTGTGTGTGTGTGTGTGTGTGTGTGTATAGTTTATATTTATATATTTTTTTGCTATTTGCTGAATCAAATGTTCTGCTGTTCCTCCAGGATATGAAGTGAACAAATCTGCTGAAGTCCACATCACTCACAGCCCCTACCAGCTTCAGTTCCTCCATTTTTCTCAACCACTAAAACCTTCGTTAGACTTCTCTGCAAGAGTGAGGGAATTTTTTATTTAGATACATTTTTATTTTATAGAACTTTTTATTTTAAATGTCTTTTCCACAGCTTCAGATATCTAGATATGACAAAAGGCCTCTTGGCTTAGAGGAGCTGCTGAACTCTGCAGTGGTTGAAGTCACTCAGACAGATTCCTCCAGGAACGCCAAAAACACAACTCTGATGCTTCCTGTGGCCGAGAACGGGACTGCCAAAGTTCAATTCAAACTCCACGAGCACATTGCGGCACTTTTTATTACAGTGAGTAATTTACCTGGGGAAATCACCAAACAGTCCTTCAGGGGAAAAAAAGGACCAGTTTTGTTGCACGTAAGATGAGTAGTTTCAATGTGATTTTCAGAGATGTTCTATAAAAACATGACTGTAGGACATTTGAATCATGGAAGATGGAATTTCAGAACACATGCTCTGGTTCTGAGATAACACAAAAGGAATGGGAACACATTTTTAGAGAATTTATTCTCTACACTTACAAAAAATGTAGATTTTCATCTTTGTTTTCAGGCCAAATTCAGATCCAGTCAGCAGAGTCTGACGCTCTACAACAACTACTCCTCCCCTAGCGGCTCCTATGTTCAGATCTCACATGACAGTGCAACACCTGCACAGGTGACACAAATTTAAATTATAAAATTTTAATATGACTAATATATCTAAGCTAATGTATTACTGAATACATGCTTCCAATTTTTTACTTTCAGATTGGATCACCCCTTCAACTTAATGTGGAGAGTACATTTAAACTGGGGAGTCTTCAGTATGTGGTAGGATAGTTTCTATTGTAAATGTCCTTAAAATGCATATTTCTTAATAGTTCATATGTAAAAACTAATTGTTTCCTATGTTTTATTATCTCTAATTTGGTTGCTTTTTAAACAACTGAGTTGTGGAATAAAAAGTGTTTTTTTGTCCCCCCCGCCAAAAAAAAAGGCTGCTCAGTTGTTGTCAGATCTTCTGTATAAGTGCTGCTGAATCCCATAATTGTAGGATTTCGGAGTGAAAATGATGTCTTGAAGGTTGTGTCTGTTACCAAGACACACAAGAAATCTGTAAATTTCCATGTCTGTTATGAACAGCGAACCCCTATATTAGAAATTCTGCCTTTTCTTGGTTCAGTCATGACATGGTGAGAGTGACCTGACTGTGGATGGAAAAAAATCTGTCTTTCTTCCACCTCTTTAGACCCTGAGCAGGGTCATGGGGGTTGTTGGAAACTATCCTAGCTGTTTTTAGGGTGAAGGCAGTAGTGTTTGAGGTGAAATACAATGCTGATCTTAATATTGTTTCATTTTAAGGTGAGCTCCAAGGGTCAGGTGGTGGCAGCTGGAACCAAAAACTCCTCGTCTTTCTCCCTGACTCCAGACCTTTCCTGGTCCCCCCAGGCCTGCATCACTGTCTACTGCCTGCTTTCTGATGAGGAGCTTATCAGTGATTCCGTGTTCATACCTATCCAAAAACACAATCTTGTACGATCATATTTAGTTAAACAATTGGTTTCTTTATTAGGTACACCTCACTTGTATCATTCAATAGGTATTCTAAAGTTACAGCAACTGTGTCATGATTAACACATTGAGCAGCCAATGGGAGGTAGATACGCTGTAGTCATACAAGGATCATCATTGTCAACAGCAGCTTTAAGGTTGTCTGGGATGTTGAAACCATTCTCAATTTGTACAGAGTGGCAAAAGAAATCTCCCCCATCCCATGACACCACCACCGTTGGCCTAATTTAACCAAGTAAAAGATACCTTACACCCACCGGGGTGGGTGTAAGGTATCTTTACGGGTGATACGGGTGTTTTCCACATTTGACCCTTGCCCTGAGGGAGGGTTGAGCTACAGACCATGCTCAGGAACCATTTGGTGGTTTAATTCCTTCAATGCAATCCCTTCATGCTGAGTGTCTTTGGTATGACCCAACTGAGGATATGAACTCACAACTTTCAACTCTGAGGGAGGACACTCCACCCCAATGCTATTGGGTTTGATAGAAGTATAAATAGTTAAATGATTTTACGTTGTTTGTGCCAAATTCTAAACCAGCCACACAATTTCAGCTAACATTAAGACTCATGAGACAGGGCAGAGTATTTTTCAAAACTGCATGGTTGTATTGTCTACTCTTAGTGAGCCTATGGGAGTTACGGTTTTTGTTAGGATTTTTGGCTGCCAGTTTCCCAACTAGACCACATCTAGAACCAAAGCTCATCCGTGTCATGATTGTCTCTGATGTCCTTCCATCCCCTCATCTGTCCATTCTCATTTGATCTTTGACACAAGCAGAAGATTTCCGTCCTCACAACTATCGGTCACTTGATATTCTCTTTATCAAACCATTTTCTTCAAATCTTTGAGATGTTTTTTGCTAAAAATTCACAAAGAATCATCAGTTTTAAAACACTGAGACCATATTTCTCTATCACCAACAATCATTTCCTATGTTCCTCATTTGGACGCTCCATTTGAGCTTGAGTCAACCACTAGGCGACGTCTGCATCGATAAAGGAGCTTAAATTGGTCATGTGTTTGTGAGATGAGCTTTTGTGATACGTAGTGTAACGGTTGTACCTAATAAAGTTACTGTTAGGTTTATTTACATGCATTTACATTTGTGTTGGGTTTGCTGGTAATTGTTAGTTTGCTTCCCCTCAGGTAACTCTAAATTGGAGCAAAGAGAAGGCTCAGCCAGGTGAGCAGGTGTCCCTCACTGTAGCTGCAGCGGAGTCCAAAGTTCAGGTTGGAATTGTGGTAATGGGGGCAGACAGTTCAATGCTTCAGTCTGCTCCGGATTTCATGCTCGAACAGGTATGTCGGTCGGCAAAAATTGTCTAGCGTAACTTTTTATACAAGTGATGATGACTTCAAGGTTCAAAACGATGATCCACTAACGGACATATTTTGTTACGTAGGACTTGAAAAAATGTTGACAAACAAAAGAATAGGAATTTAAACTCTGAAACATAAACTCCTGAGAAGTGGATCCAGTCCCAGTATTCCCCCCTACCAGTAGGACACCATGAGAACACTGTAGCATAGTCCTTAAAACCGGCTGTACAGGATGAAAAGAATCTGTCCGCTTTGTTTGGAGGTGACTCCTTTTTCCAGGAAGAGGAAGCTCTGCAGACTTTTGGAGAAAAAACTTGAAGAATTGTTTAAGTCCTTGAATGAAGAAAACACTAGTTCCTCACATGTATTGTTCTGCAGATATCTGGTGTCTTGTATTGTGTAGGAGAATGGATTATCTAAACGAAACATCCTTCAGGCATACAGTCACCTGACTTTATTGTATATGCTGTTCCTACAAGTATTGCTAACTATTGCAATAGAGCTCCTTAAGGTGTGATGTAAAAAGATTGAGAAAAATAATGACTTATTTTTGTTTTTCCAAAACAGATTTACAACCTAAAGACGATGACCAATGTGAGAGTGAATAAGAACATGTTGCCTAGAAGTGGTATGTTTTTCATTACTGGTTATGGTCAATTTTTTTTTTCTTTTCAAAGCTCCAATATGGGTTTTTTATGCCATTTAGAGAAGGATCTTTTCAATAATCTGGATAACAATCTTACGGTTGAGAAGTACTGGAGATACTGGATGGACGGAACTGACTCTGTTGCCTGGTTTGACACTTTTATAAGGTAAGAGCTGAAAGAAATGCTGAGAAATGTTGGAGGATTTTTTTTTTTACTCTTGCGTCCTATATTCTTTTTAGTGATAAATCGTGGACCAGTGAGAAAATCACAGTTCCTGATGGTGTGACTTTTCTGGGAGCTGTTGTTCTCGTCATGTCAGAGAATCTGGGTTTGGGTTTCACTCCGGTGCCACAAAAGGTAATGATTCTGCTTCTTTGAAAGCATCAAGATGTTCATTGTCTGATTGACTAATGACACAAAGAGAATAGTATATTAAAAGCAAAATAAAAGAATGATGAAGCTGACTGTACCTGTTTATTCTCCTGAATGAGTAGCTTTTTCAGTTTTATGCAGTTTTCTTGGTAGATGTCATTTTTGATCAACAAATTGACAAACAGTAGATTTGAAAATTGGTATCTTCCATTTATTTTTAATCCTTTCAGCAAAGATAGAAGTTCCTCCACTCAAAGCAGGAGATGTGGTTCCAGTGTAAAAATAATTAATTTTAGGATTTACCAAAAACACAGGCAAGAAAGCCTGAATACAGCTGTTGTGTAAGGAAATGAACAAAAAAAGTAACCATATCTGTCTGAAGAGTATTGATGAAGACTATGTTAGGAACAATGAAGTGAACACAAACAAAAAGGCAGATAATTCAACTCATGTGACAATCTCATTCATTCGCCTGTGATGGAGGGAACTTCAAATCCTTAGGGACACAGCGGATAAGAAAGATAAAATTCCACCTCGCCAATTGGTAGACACTGTGGGTTCCCAGGACCTGGTGAGACTGCAGGTGCTGCACCCTTGGATCAGCTGATGGTCCTGTGAATCAGGTGACAGGCCTAAATGTGGCAATGAAAACATCTAAGTTGGAGCCCAAACAGCACGGAGCACAGAAAAGAAAACAAAGCCAAGACAAAGGAACAGCAAAGCAGCAGTGGTTGCCAGACAAGGCAGTTGTCTAAAACTGCGCTTCTGAGTTTTTTTTTAAATTGAAATTTGGTTGGATCAGGAGCAGATGAAACCCGGATGTTTGAAAAAGCTTGGACTTATGACGCAGCCACTGCCATGGGCAGGTCAAAGTCTCGCTTTCTCACTCCAATTCTAGATCATCCCCTTGCAGTCAATTTATCCATGTACGTTTTCATTTCCTCGTCTGATCTGCCATTTGGTTTTAAACTGTGTGGCTGGATACTTTCGATATGGCTACCTACACTAATGTTAACTTGGGCTTGTGCTAGCGAGAGAGTGTAAACAAAGGCATGCTGGGAAATTAGCTAAACTAACTTTTGCCTCAGTAGTCCCGCCCACAACCTGAAAGTGAATTTCTAATGAGCTCATGCCGGTGTGCAGAAAACATATCTTGAAAAACGACACAGGCTTTTTGATTTGAGCTAAAAATTGCATAATCAGAATTAAAAGACTACTGGAAGGTTTGTGCACTAGAAAAAAAAACATAGTTGGAGTGGGACTTCAAGCCAAAGGAACTTAAAGTGAGCTGTGTAGACTGCTCCAAAGTTTTGGGGAAATTCACCACACCACTGCATGTGTATGTGCATGAGTGCTTGTGGGCCTTAATGAAAGTAGAAATGAGATTTATAAGTTTACCAATGAGTCTTCCAAATGTATGAGGGTGTTGTTTTTACAGAGACATCAGAACTACACCTATGCAGCAGAAAGTAAATTCATTCTGCTCCAAAAACAAAAAATAGAAACTACAAAATAACTATGTGTTTTGTCTGAGAGATAATTTAAAAACAAACAAACAAACAAACAAAAAACCCAGAAAGGATTATGATTGTTTCCAGGAGATAAAAACAAGAAATTTTCAAATGGGGCCAATTTTACAAGGTTCCCTAAAATGCTGTAAAGTAAAAAAAAAACATTAAGCATTTTAGTACTTTTGAAACTTCATGGATAAAATGAGTCACTTAGTTGATAGACATTTTGAGACAAATTGGATTTTCATTCAGAAATTCTTGGTCTTTATTGAACATCCTTCAAATAACCCTGTAATAAGAAATCTCCCTTTGAGTAAATGCAGTATACCTGAAAGGCAAGGCACTGTTGAAAATGGAGCATAGTTTGTACAAAAAACAACTTTTTACATCCCCACTTTGATCCTTTATTAATAATGGCCAATTTGACAGACTGTAGTTCACCTCCCAACACCTGAGGTGTCGGGGGTTTTTTTTGTGTGTTTTTTTTTTTTTTTTACATTGGATTGGTCGTCAGATCTTTGCAGAAGACACAATTTCCAAGAAACACTTTTTGCTTTTAGTTTGTCTGTAATAAATCAGCTTTCCTCCAGAGACGATCAGTTATGTTGTGCATCTTGTCATTAACAGTTGACGGTATCCAAAGACTTCTCCTTGTCTCTTGTTGCCCCTCCACACATCATCAGAGGAGAGGAGATTGTCCTGGAAGCAAACATCTTCAACTATTTAGAGCACAACCTTGAGGTGTGTTGGACAGAACCTTTCATCTGCCTTCATAGACATAAATCAAAGAAACTCCCACTTAATTGATGATGTTTCTGTTTGCAGGTCATTGTGTTGCTTGCTCAGAGTGAAGCTTTCAAATTTGTGCTGAGCAATCAAAGAGACATGTCTGTGATAAACGCCAAGCAGTTGACCATAGGGAGTCATGCTTCTGCCTCAGCCTTGTTCCCTATAGAGCCTTTGGTTCTGGGCGAGATGGAAATATCAGTAGAAGCTGTATCTATGGAAGCTTCCGACAGCGTTGTTTGGAAGTTACTGGTGAAGGTAAAATAGAAGAGAAAATGTCCAATGTGAACCTGAATTTGCAGATTTCCCTACAACTTCTAAGTTTCTGCACGGCTTTTTGAGTTGACCCTGAGTTATTGTCATGTGTTCTGTAGCCTGAAGGAATCGAGCAGTCCTCCTCTCAGACTCTTTTCCTGGAGCTGGCGCCGCAGTCAGACAGCTACTCCAGATCCATCTCTTTCTCCTTTCCACCACACGTGGTACCGGGCAGCCAGATGGCTCGTGTGGCTTTGGGCGGTATGTTTAACATTTCCCTCTGTCTTGTACCGATAGCCTTTCCATCTAAAAACATTTAATGTTTAGTGGAGGTTCTGCAGGAAATGGTGAGGAGCAGTATGAACCAGCCGCACATGAAGGTCGATGTGATGGAGGATCCTGACAGTTATGAGTGCATTCAAACAAAAAAGTCAAACGTTTGAAGGTTTAGAGTTGTTACTTGAAAATAAGCTGAAGTTGTTTTATTTTGTACTTAATGTAACGACTAAACAATACGAGGGGGCATGAGGACCACGACCAAAAATAAATTAAAACATAAATAAATTTACAGGAACATAAACCTAAAATTATGAGAAAAAAGTTGTAATTTTAAGAAATTAAAGTCGTAAATTTATTAGGAAAAGTTATGATTTTATAAAGATAAAATCCTAAAAGTATGAGAAAAACTTGTAACTTTACCACATTTTTACACATTAAGTGTCAGCTAAATCCATTAATGCAGCCATTTATGGAGACCAAAAGGCTTTCTGTATCCCATAATGCATTTGGACCTCTGCGACTAAATGTTTCCTGAAAATATTTTTCAATGTCCTAATGCTTATAATAAAAGCTTGCTGACTCATTAAAATACTTAGTATTATTAATTTGCAAAATCCAATATTGGTTCTGTTTTTGTTGTTTATCTGTGACTAAGTAAACAAACTTTTGCCTCATAAATTTACAACTTTATTCTCATCATTTTTCAGCTTAAAACTTATGTAAAGTTAAAACTTTTTTGTCATAAAAAAATGACTTTTATACTCGTGATTCTACGAGTTTACCGTGGTAAAATGTTAACATTTTTCTCAAAATTTTATGACTTTATTCTCGTAAATGTATTTATTTATTATTTTTATGGTGGCCCTTATACTACGTCATGGAAAATGGTAAATTGCAAAAATAAAAGGAATCTAAAAAGGGTCTTGGTAAGAATTTCCAGTGAAGGGGCAGTCACTTCTTCTTAATAGAGGATACTTTTTAATGCATTTTGATAAGAGAGTAATCTCTAAAATCAAACACCCACAAATACATGAGATGTATGATTACTTGATACATTTATAAAAAGAAAATGCATTTCCTGAACTTCAAGGGAAAAAGTCCCACACACTTATTCCACACCTCACTTGTACATTGGCAAAGGCACATTGCAGTTTAATTTCTTGCACATTGACTGTCAAGGTCAAGAATGAAACCATAGACGCTACTTTCACTACCTCGCTTCTAATTGAGATCATCTGCTATGTTTTTGGTTTGAGAGTGTAGGTGTTTCAAATTCCTCCACCTCCTCATTTCTGAACTCTGACCACCACCGTAAATGAGTTAGAGACTTAATACTTTTTTAAATAATTACACTTTTTTTTTTTGAATTTATGTTCTGATTGAATGTTTTATTCTTTAGGAGTAGAAAATGGTTTTAATCAAACAAACTTCTAGTTGGTTTATTTTCATCACATGTTGTACTGATAATTGAAAAGGGAGCCTTTATCTCCTGGTTTGACTCTGTTGTGGTCCTTCGCTGCCTTTTGTAGGTGATATCTTAGCGTTGTCCATCAACAACTTGGATTCACTGGTCCAGGTCCCAATTGGATGTGGGGAGCAGAACATGATCCACTTAGCTCCAAGTCTTTATGTCCTTCAGTATCTGGACAAGTCAGGCCAGGACGATGCAGAGATCAGAAGCAGAGCTTTGGGTTACCTGACTAAAGGTGAACGGTCTTTGCATCACTTCCCTCTTCACAAACACATAGTAACTTTCTCCAAACTCTAAATAAAAAATATAAAATCTTGGATTTACTTCTGTAGGATATAAGACGCAGCTGTCTTACCGACGAGATGATGGTTCTTTCAGTGCTTTTGGGGAAAGTGATGCATCTGGTAGCACTTGGTGGGTCACAAATCTTCTGACTTTAAAACAGCACTCACCTATGATTTAAAAATAAAGAATGTTACCATGTTATATACAATTCTTTTACAAGGTGACCGAACTCCATGTTAATCCCAGACATGGAACGGCTCAGTAGATCTGAGAACATTTTTTGATTTATTGGCAGTTGAAACACAGTTGACAGTATTATTGTTTTAACTGCTGTAATTGAAAATCAATTTGGACAAAGTGCTTACAAAAACCAACATATTTACTTTTATTTTTATAAAGATGTCCCTTTGAAATTCATCTGTTCATAATGCTTCTTATCCCCACCACTGCTGTCCAGGCTGACAGCCTTTGTGCTGCGGTGCTTTCTCCAAGCTCAGACCTACATCCAGGTGGACCAAGAGGTCCTGATCCAAGCCCTGATGTGGCTTCTGAAACATCAGGGCCAGCAGGGGGAGTTCTTGGAGGTGGGCAGGCTCATCCACACAGAAATGCAGGGAGGAATGGATGATAGCTCAGTGGCTCTCACTGCATTTGTGCTGGTGGCCTTCCTGGAAGATGACTCTTATAAGGTGAGTTTGCACCGCAGTTTTAACTTTTGCATTTGTGGCATCAGGAGAAACTTTAGCTTTTTAGATTCCATTAATACAAAAACATTCCTTTTTTTTAACTTTGTTAGGAAAAGTATGCAAGCAACGTGTCTCTAGCCCTGAACTACCTGGAGAACAAACTGTCCAGCGGTGTGGTCAGTAACTACAGCCTGAGTCTGGTGGCTTATGCATTAGCTCGGGGGAACCGTCCTCTGGCAAGCAGAGCGCTCACTGAACTGAAGAACAGAGCTGATAATATTGGTAATTTAAAATGTAAAATATAGCACAACAAATGTATGTTATGCATATTATGTTTTCATTTAAACAAGGCAACGTAAACACAAAAGATAAAGGATGAAAAAGAAGATTGACACACATTACAAAGAGACACACAGCAAAGCAAATGTTCATAACTGCCAAGTCATATATTACCAGACTTTTATAACCCTAAAGCTGAAAAGAAAATTGTCAGAAAAGAACAAAAACAAATAAATTGTCCATTTACCCTAAATAAGCCTTTGAAAGGTCATTTCAAATAAATATATCCCCCTTATTTTCTGTATTTCAGTACCATTCCCCCTCTCACATGTAATATCACGGGATCCACAGATAATTTGGCGTCAAACTTGTTTGGATTCAGACATTAAACTGTTGTTCCTTCCTTTTTGGGGTAAAACTTGAGACCAGAAGAGTTCCTAAAAGTTTCTCTCCCACTAATGTTTGGCGAAAATACGTAGCTGCAATAAGTGTATCCAAACCCATAATAAACATGACATTTCCATAAACTCAGCCTATTTAATCAACCAAGATTTATAGGTTTATAAATAAACTTTCAGTGCAGAAACATGATTTCCCCGCATTGTTTGGTTCAAAACATTGACAGTTATCTGCAGATTCATTGACAACATTGGTTGTTTGAATTCAGTCTTTGTTTTTTTTTTTCAAAGGTGGAGTCATGATGTGGACTTCCTCTGCCGGCCTGATCTCACATGACCTCAGCAGGGTACAGTCAGCACAGATTGAAATGGCTGCTTACGTGCTGCTGGCTCTGTTTGTGCGTGGCAGTTTCATCGAAGGCATTGAGCTGATGAAGTGGTTAAGTATTCAGACGAACCATCTGGGGGGCTTTGGGACAACTCAGGTGAGAATAGACTTTTCCATCCAACTGAAAATGTGATTATATTGAGACTTATTTAAGATTTAGGAGGAAAAAAAGTCAGTTTGGATGCACATTTTATTGTTGTCTCATGTTCTGTATGTTCAGATTATAGACCGTGACAGCACAGACAGGCGTGGCATGCACACTGACATCATCCATATTGTCTTCCTGTTTGTGTTTTCTGCAGGATACAGTTATTGCATTACAGGCTTTGGCTTATTATGCAGCATTCAGCGGCGCTAATGCCATAAACCTGAAAATTGACATGTCTTCATCGACGTCTTCGTTTAAGATGTCATTTAACATCAACTCTACCAACTACCGGATGTGTCAAAACCAAAAGGTAATGGCAGGAAGCACAATCTGAGCCTTAATTTCAATTCTAAAAAAAAATATGGTACATACAAAGTAAAAGAAAAAAGGTAAAAATACATTTTTTTTAAATTCACAGATTAATGCTGAAAAAGATTTGCCTTTGAACATGTACATACAAGGACAGGGATTTGCCCTGGTTCAGGTAACATCTAAATTTTTCCTAACTGTTTTTCATGAATGCATGCTGCAGCCTCTGTTTATCATGTTTGGTCGAGCAGCCTGGTGACAGATGGTTTAACCACTAGAGCACGTTCAGAATAAACCGATGATAGCATCTCTGCATGATAGCAGAATGTTCCACGCTGTAAACAGCAAACGCAAATGTAGCGTGACAATGGAGCCCCAGCTGCAAACATCTGGAATGCAGACTTTTAGCTGTCACTTTTTGGTGCATCGGGGTAACATCCGGAGAAAAAAGAAATATAGAAATCTTATATTGTTAAGTGTTTCATCTGATAATCTGCTCAAAATCCCTTGCAACTGTTTTTTATAAATTCATCCAGCTTAATACCTTTTACAACGTGGAGAACCAGACATTTCTGCAAAGCCCCCAGCAGGCTTCAGATGAGGAAGCATTCTCATTGAATATTCATCTTGCTGAAGCCAGTAACCACAGCAACATGATCTTGACTATATGCACAAGGTAAGCTCTGCAACGTCAATGCAGTGTACTGGATATCATTTTAAAATTAGTCATGATATCTTTTTACACCCTCCTAGACTGAAAGACAATCAGATAATACCCAACACTGGAATGGTTATTGTGGATGTGGGAATGCTGAGTGGGCTTGGTCTACTTCCTGAAGCAACCTTGCCCTCAGATTTGGTTAGGAAGGTGGAAAGCACTCCTGAAAAAGTCCACCTGTACCTGGACTCAGTAAGAATCTCATGTTTCTTTATGATGTAGATGGTTCTGGTTCTGTTCCATCCTTTTATGCACATTTTGTTCAGCAGATTCAACTCAATGCCTGGAGAGGGAAATATCATGTAAAGTGACACAGGAAACACTGTTATCCAAAGTAACTTTCAGATAAACTGTTACAGTTGGCAATATTAGTGTGACGTAATGACAGCCAAATGACAGCCATGTTTGTCAAACTCCAGGCCTTAAAGGGTGTCTTACATGTTTTCCGACTAAACTGCCAATGAAGCTCCTTATTGGTTAAACACACCTGATCCATGTAATCAGCAGCAGATAAGGCAGGATTTTTCTTAGAAACCTGCAGGATGCTGGCTCTAAAGGTCTGGTGTCTGACAATCCTGATCAATTAGCAGACAACCAATGAGTTCCAGCCACGTTTGGAGTTACTATGGAAACTCATTGAGCTTTTATTAGTCTACTTTGTTGATTATGCATTTGAGATCTTTACCATTTAAAAGTAAGATTTTTTCATTACTGCTTACGGGAATATTTGACTTACGTTAATAGAATTATATACAAATATGGTGTAAATGCATTTTATATTTAATTAAACTTACATTTCCGACCTTTCAGAAAGCACATAAGCAAAAGGTAGGAGGAGGGATGTTGGTAGGGGGGTCGTTGGATGATGGAAGGGGTGGTAAAGTCATAAAACATTATAAAGCAACAAGTGGCTAGAAGTTTGTAATCATTTATAATCATTATTGTCAGGTGTAAATGTACAATAAATCTAAAAGGGGTGGGGCCTGACCAGACACACACTCAAATGTTACAGGCATGCCTGTTGTCTCCAAAAATCTTCACATATAAATAAGTCAACATGTAGACGATACAACTACTGTTCACACGTGCATACTTATGCATTCAGACTAACACATGTGAAACATTTCATTCAGGACATGAACTATTTGTGCAAAGGTGAGCAAACACCTGTGCTCCAGTAAGTGTTTATGGATGATGGAGTGTAAAAACAAAAGAGGAAGAGTGCCCAGTCATCTCCATACCAAGACCCCCGCCGAAGTAGCA
The DNA here is from genome assembly GCA_037389245.1 of Oryzias sinensis. Lineage (NCBI taxonomy): Eukaryota > Metazoa > Chordata > Actinopteri > Beloniformes > Adrianichthyidae > Oryzias > Oryzias sinensis. The sequence goes on along the minus strand of CM074503.1, from coordinate 13,548,972 downwards.
GTGGTAGCCAGGACCCCCAACACCTGCACGGTATAACAGATGGAGAGAAACCACCCGGTGGGCAATCACTTCTGCCACCCAGACCACGGTCAGCTGGACCGCCACAGGGGCCCCCAATGCCAGAGAGCAGGGAGGTGCAGGGGAGCAGAGAGTGCAACCTCCAGCCCTACCAGAAGAATAGCCCTCCCCAGAACCCTGCCCCAAGAGAGAACCCACAGACGAGCAGCCCACCACAACCCAGGATGTCTGAGCACCCCCACCCCACCCCAACCCCAGGCACAAGCCAGCCTCCCCAAGGGAGAACTGGCCCAAGCCCCAGGCAACCACCCACCCAGCCTACAGGAGGTGCAGGAGAGAGCAAGACAGGCCCACTCCAGCCCAGGGGGAAGTGGGGGTCCCGAAGATGTGTTGTAAAACATGGCCCGACCAGGCTCACCCACTGTTGGAGAAGGCCAGTGCTCAAGGGCAAGGACCAGAACCCACACCACAGGGATACGGACACCCCCAGACTCAGATGTGACGTAATCCCCCAGGCTCCAGACCCTTTACCCCACACAAAGAGAGAGGAGCCAAGAAAGAGCTGTTCCAAGGAGCAAGCCTAGGCCCCCGCCCCCAAGAGTCGACCCTGGGAGAGCTCTGGTCTGGCACAGACGGGACAGAAGCAGCCGACCAGTTAGGGCAACCACCGATTGCTTCAATGGAGACCCCAACCCGCCAAACCTCCAAGGTCCCGTACTGAAAGTGGTACCACCCCTTGATGCCTATTATTGCAAATATGCATCAAACAACTTTGGCTCCAAAATGACGTGAATTTAGCATCTACTTTAAAGCAAAACCATTGAGTACATTTTTTTGTCACAGCTGGAAATGAAATCAGGTATCTAGGGTTTTAAAAAAAGACACTAGAAAAATGTAGATTCAAGGTTCTACTACTTTAAATTTTTAAATTAGATTCTAGGAGCACCTTATTAATTTGTTTTATAATTTGCAGCTCAATAAGACTGAGGTTTGCATGAGACTTCCCATCATCAGAAACTACAAAGTGGCTCGGGTTCGGGATGCCATGGTGTTGGTTTATGACTACTATGAACCCAGTAAGTACCATTTCTCACATTCTTTTTTTAATCAGCATCATCTAATCATGTGGGCAACCAACAATCCTTTCCATTGTGCCTTCTTTTTATCGATATTAGCCAGGAGAGCAAAAAGAACCTACAACTCCGAGAGTCTTAATAGCAGGGAGTCCTGCTCCTTCTGTGGAGAAAACTGTAACCTCTGCCAATCTGGAATCCACATCTCAATGAGCAACTCACAAGCAGCTGTTGACAAAAGCTTCCGCTTGAGCTTTTTGTTTCTCGGAACTGCCCTTGTTAGTCTTTTTGCAGTTTGATTAGTAAAATGTGTTTGTTTTAACTGGAAAATTTAGGGGGAGGGGAGTTTTTGCATGCTGCTTTAATGTCATTTACTGTGAGCCGAGAGATAAAGCATGACTTTTTTTTAGTAAATATAAATAAAAACATTTAATCTTTGTAGTCGGTAACTGTTTTACCTCAATGAAGCAATAAAGTTTGCATTTGTGTGTACCTCTTTTGGTTTGCATTCCTCTATGTGTCCACATGATTTTACCGAAATACAAATGCTGAATAAAGAACCGCCAAGGGTGAAATTAAAGGAGACTAAACCCCAGACTTTTGTTGTTGTCACTGTTTTGGCAGAAAATGCAGACAAACTGAGATTAAATAAATAAATAAATGCAACCCACAATCTGGTTTCCAGCTATTAGCTCGAGTTTGGTGGTTTTTGCTTCTGCTGATGCATCAGAGTTTTTTGTCTGAAGTTAACCAAACCAGGAGTTTGTCTGCTAATGTGGCAGAAAAGAAACAAGGTAGTCAGTCTTGTATCGGGGTTAGGTTAATGTAAAAATGAAATGTATACTCATAGACAAACGTGTACACTTTTAAAAAAGAGCAAAATATGAAAACATTTGGTGTTATGTTTCATACGTCTGGACTTTTCTTTGCCTTGAATACAAAAGTTACTATTACGTTACTGACAAACAAAGGTCACAAACATCAATTCACTAAGTGCATGAGCACGGTTTCATTATCCTCTTATTATCAACCCTTTTTACACCTAAGGTTTGAAGTGGCATGTCTGCTACTCCTATCCCGACCATTTTCCAGCACTTGTGGGTCTGTGACAGTCTGCAGGTGTATTGTTTACACAATTAGCTGTTGTCGCTTGGCAACAACAAACTGAACGGAAAACACTCTTTTATGATGTATTAATTTAACTGAGTTATAGTAAGTAGTAAGTTCAATTTAAATAAATAAAATTATAATAAATAGAAATAATAAATAGAAATATAAATGAACATAAATAAAAAAAAATCATGATCAAGTAATTCTATCTCATTCGGCTTTTGCCATCAGAGGTCGCGACAGCGAAACATCCTCTCTGTCGAGGATGAGTCACATGGTTAACTTGGCAATGTTCTACGCCGGATGCCCTTCCTGACGCAACCCTCTCAATTTAGCCGGGCTTGGGACCGGCACAGAAGCAGAGAAGGGTATAGAGAGCAGCCCGGATTTGAAACCTGGTCATGATCAAGTTATTAAAAATTATTATTAAATAATGAAAAATACATTTCCCCTTGTGGCATCAATAAAGTTCCATATTTTTTCTATTTCATATCAGACAAAAAAAGTTTTATTCAAAACAAAGACAAATCATATCTACAATAGACATGTTAAACGTAAAACTAAATGTTGGATTCATATGTTTTTGCAAAGTTTTGCATAACTTTGTCCATATTGACAGCTATCTTAACCCATAATCTTGGCGTTTGGAAGAATCTGAAGTGAGATAAAGTCCTTCCTTTGTATCTCATCACATGACTGAGCCAGAGAAATGTGCGTTGAATGACATGCAGACAGCGAACACACATGGAAATCATCCGCACAGAGCAATCAGGTTTGAAATCCTGACTCGATTATGAAATGCAAATGTTATTGTTGGAGTACTTGCTTTGCTCTGTCTGGGGTATTTTATAAAACCCAAACAGTTTGAGCTTTTTTCTTAAATTTTACTTGAAAGTGAAGCTACAAACTCACTGATACAGATTAAGCAACATGAGGTTTTTCTAAGTTCATCTGTGTTGTGTTAATGGAAACAAATTTAACCTCTAAGGAGCTGGCGTTCACATGTTTGGGAACATCACATTTAGGGTTTGATTACCACCGTTAGCCCAAATATTAACTTGGGTCTTATGTATACACCAGGCATGTGATGTGCGTGTAAAAACATGCTGAGGAGGCATTCTTAAATGTGTTTTTAATATACAACTGGAGGGTCAGTACCTAAGGCAAGTTTTCTTCTCACACAGCTCTTTTCCCATATATGAAAGACTTGGTGTCATTGAATTCCGCCCGGACACAAACAGCAATTTTTGATTTCTTCTGTATTTTAAAATGGTTGGCACTTTTGTGAATTAAAATGGGCACTATTATAAGTCACTACCAAATCTGTCCCTGATTGGTGAAAGTTCAACTGGTTTAACTTTCAATGTGCGTTTTGTACCTATAGCCCAAAAACAAACTTAAAAACTTGTGTAGCGATGCACAAATGCAAGAGTTTTAAATGCAGAACCCCTGAATGTGGGGAGATCTTGGAGATTTTCTCTGAAACTCAGGTGAACCTCAGCTTCTTTAACTCATTGACACCTGAATTTATATTCAGCGATGTAAAAAAAATCTTTGAAAGTTTTTACGTTCATGTTGATCCAAAATTAAGGTAATTTTGGACCAAGTGGTTTGGTGCATACATCCATTGCTAAGCGTCAAGGGGTTAAAAGAAAAACATAAAGTGCATAATTACAGTCTGTATTGTTTCACCAAAAAATATTATTTATGTCAGAAAGTTTTATCATATGCTCCTTCAAAAAAATGATTTCCAGAGGTGGTAAAACATTAAATATTAATTACAGGATATTTACTAGCAAAAGAAGTGATGTAAAGGGAAACATTTATTATACAATTAATACATTTTTTCACAAATGTGTGTCCAAAAAACATATTTTTTGGCGCATATCATTTGAGATTTATTTTCACTTGTACAGGTAAATTAAAAATTGGGCCCCTGTAATGCTGTTAGTAGAATCCTGTAATTCACATTGTCTGCACGTACTGCAGATGAAAGATGGCCTCATGCAAGAAAAGCATGTTTCCTTAGACGGTTACTGCAAAACAGAAGCTCAGGAGTGATTTAAGACGGAGTCTGGACATGCCAACTGCCCTGAGGCTGTCCCATTACACGCCCCAACCAAGCTGCAGTGACCCGCTCACAAACACTAGATGGCAAGCTTGGATTTGGAAAAAAAAGTCCCACTTTGCACTTCCAGTGTGTAATATCCATGCAAAGAAACGGATGATCTCACGTTAAAGAAAAACTTTCACACTTTTTCTGCCTTTTAAACTTTTCTGTAACTAAGAAATCCAACTAATACTTCCTCGGTGTGGGTTAGAAAAGCTTTCCTGATTCATAGAACAAATATAGAGACTAAGCTGCATGTGTTTCTGTTTAAAGTGTTGGTTGGTCATAATTGTGTGTGAGGGGGTCTTCTTTTTATTGCCTCTCTAGAACCTTCCCGTTTAAACACTACTCTTATTTTTGTTACCTCTGGAAGTTCCTCTTCTCGTCAAGACAAGTAGTTTTTCTTTTAGACCAAAGTGGGTTCCGGCTCTAATGAGGCAATTAAAAAAATAATAAAAAAAGCAAAAAGTACAAACTAAAATTAGATCCAGCTAATGTTGAGTATTTGGGTCTCTATGTAGAAATAAGGGAGGATTGCAGGTAGATGCTTAGTTCATGACAAATGAACCCTGAAAACCTTTGTGGAGGGTCAGGCTACAAAAACAGAGTCAATTAATGGCATGTGAGGGACATGATGTCATGCAGTTACTATGTGAAAAGGGCCAATATGCAACCTAAGGGCCCCGACTAACAGACACCTCGTGTACTCTCAGCCTTCCTCACTGCAAAAGTGTACATAAAAAAATAATGTTTCATGAATATATATATATATATATATATATATATATATATATATATATATAAGAAAGTCGTAAAGGTCCAAGTCAGAGCAATGGAGTAGAAAAGATCTGAGTTTGCCCCCCCCCACTGAGTTTGATGGAACAGTTTGACAGATTACATCATAAAATGCTGCAAGGCGAACCATAAAATTATTCATTAAATCATGAAATCATTAAATAAAACATGACATAAATAAATGTTTCTTAAATCATTTAAAATTTAATTTTAATTAATTATTGACAATTTTATTATTTAGTTCCACTTTTAGATAATTAATGACATTTATTTAAGAATTTCATATGAAATATATGGATTTCAATTTGTCCAGCCCAAACTGGACCATGACATATTCAAATGTTCTTTTTAATGTTTTTTTTCTAATACTTTAATACCAAATTTATTCAAACATTAAGTTATTGATTTCCAATTTTATTTATTTAATGACAATTTTAAATAATTAATGCCACATTTATTGAATAAGTTAATATATAAGCATACGATTGCATATATTTGTTTTTCTTTATTCAATTCGTTGTGGATCATGAGACGATGAAAGATTACATTTGAAAAAGATTTGTTTTAATAGAAAATTCTTGTAGACGACCACATGTACGTCATTTTTTTCCTCGTCTGAGCTGGCATCTGGCTCAAAACGGTGCGGCTGGACAGCTCAAAAAACATTTTTGTTGGTTGGGGATGTGACGGGATGTAAGCTAGCAGCAGAGCATGTAAATAGAGAGCTCTCACCTACGGGAAGAGGGGAACAAAGCCCACACCTACAACTAAAAATGGCATCATCAAAAAGACCACTTTGGATGCTTTTAAAACAGGTCCAATGGGTCTTTAAATTCATCATGTCATTTCTAACTTTACAAACCCAATTATTGAAGTAAAGCTTTGAGAACCTCTGTCACAGAAGATGCAAAGGGAAACAGCAAATATGAAAATATTTGAAAATATCAAAAATTTTAAACTGGAAAACATCATATACAAAAACTGAATGCTCTTCTTGCATCAACTATGACAAAAGAGGTCAGTCATCTGTTTAGCAGAAAACACTGTCCGATGTTTTTTTTTTTAAGTTTATTGATTGTAAAAAGGTTAAGGAACTCTGCATTGATTATGATGCAACAAGGCTGTAATGATTATTTCCACAATAACTGTTTGCTTCTCGAGTTCTGCATGTTTAAATGGTTCCTTTAAGATGTGATTTCCTCCCTGTTTGTCCACTTTGGATTACATCATTGGGAAAGAATTGCCATACTTCCTATGGAAGCCCAGAAGTGGCAGGGTCATGGAGCTGCAACAACAACAAAGATGAATTGAAGAGGATTCTTTTAGCCCCCCTGGTGATGCTACCGAACGACTCCCTCTGGCGATTAAGACGAGGATAACTAATTTTGTTTGGCAAGACATACTTCATTCACAAGAGCAAGTCATGGAAAACCTTTGAGCTTCCATCCCACCCAGAGTGAGAGTATATTTAAACAACCCTTCAGTGACCTGGTGCTGGAAAGGCCAGACAGACAAATCCCCTCTTGACAGAAGGGTCTCCACATGAAGGCAGCAGAGTCGACAGTCCTGTCAGTCACCCTTCTTCAAGCAGGCAAAGCCTGATTTTATCACCAAACTATCAGACAGACAGACTTTGGCTCATTTGTTCGTCACCCATCAGTTATCGTGAGGAGTGTCTGTGTGCATGCACAGGTGAGCACTGCAGGTGAGTCACCAGCCATTTGTTCTGTCTGCATACATTTAGGGCAAGAGTGAGCTGCTGTTGCCAGCACATGACGTGATAAACACACATCAAAGGAACAAGATTTGTTTTCACAAAGCTGAAAATTTTTAGTATCGGATTGCACAAGAAAAATCCATTAACTTTTTTAGAGACTTCCATTCTTAACATTTTCAAATATACAAATATATTTGACTTTAACCCTTCTGCTATCCAAGACACTTTAACTTTGGGAGTTGGGTCATCTAGACCCACTAGACAGTGCTCTGAACCTTTTTTCTTCAATGATTTGTGATCTTCACTGGTGTCCATGGATTACATGAAATCTTTCCACCTTTATCCACCTTTGTCATGGTAGGGATAACACGTCAATGTAAGGGCGGGGTCATTTTGACCCCACAAGATAGCGCAAGGGTTAGGGCTATCTCACACAGCCACTACATACATTTTGTGCATATTGCATTAATTAAAATTGATTATTCTTCCGTGAAAACAACGGAAGACAATTAAAAATAAAATGATCAAATGAATAATAAAATGAAAATATTCTGCACAGATTTTAGATAACTGATCTGCATGTGATATGTTGATTTCCAAAGTAGATGTGTGTCTATTTTTACATGATAATTAATTCATCTTTGTCATGTGATTTATTGGTACTTGATGATTCTTAATTCTGTCTGATAGAAGTTATGAACCGGATAATGATAAATCATGTAATAAAATGGTTACGGTATAACGGGGTGGGATTATATTCCTTCCACTCCCTCTCAAACAATCTTTGATTTGATGTCTAATTATCCTAATTTTGATGCGTCTTTGTGTGAATGTTAACTGCTGATTGTATTGTTTTGTGCATTATTCTTGCTTGATTGCTTGAGATAAACCATTTCAAATCAAATCAAACGGTACAACAAACGTGAAAAGTTTGTTAGACATGCGTTGAACGGTCATGGTTAGCCACAAATTTGCAAATGCATCAAGCAAAAGTCACACACCATTGCTTAAGATTCACGTAGTTATTGCGTGTAAATTACATAAAGTACACGTAAACCGCGTAAACCCCAAGTGACCAAAAATTTTGAACATTTCAATACCCAATTCAGGTAAAGACCCATTGGCTAAAACATTGAGGGACATCTGCACTCTTTAACCCTTGTGCTATCTTAGATGACCCCACCCTTACATTGACGTGTTCTCCCTACCATGACAAAGGTGGATAAAGGTGGAAAGATTTCATATAATCCATGGACACCAGTGAAGATCACAAATCATTGAAGAAAAAGTTCAGCGCACTGTCTAGTGGGTCTAGATGACCCAACTCCCAATGTTAAAGTGCCTAGGATAGCACAAGGGTTACAGAATAACGAACACAAGAAAAACTTATAAATAACATATATCTTTATTTATTTCTTTTTTTTTACTTGTCATGTCCAACAGTTGAGCAAACAGATGAGAGCTTAAGGCCTCTGGTGTTGGATATTTTCTACTGTTACAATGTTGATTGACATTGTTGATAGCTAGTGTTGTTTTGACAGTTGCAAATTTAACCCATTAATTGTGTTTTTGGTTTAGAAGCAATCATCTTTATTCTCTTATTTAGAAAGACCCCCAAAAAAGACATTCAAAGCTGTCATTTCAGCCTCTTAATTGTCAGGAAGGGTAGTTTAGATGACCCAAAAACAGAAGAAAAGACTTATGGCATGAACTCAGAAGCTTTACTTCAAAAAATCTTAACAAAACTTAAATGATGATCTTACCTCAAACAAGAAAAAAGCATAAAATTTTAAAACTGAGAACCTGACAAACACAAAACCAGATTCTTAAAGACACTCAAACTGTTTTTAATAAGTTCATGTGGTATTTTTCTCATGATGGAGGGCATAAATCAAAGAATTTAAGATTAAAACTGCATTTCTAAGATATTTTTTTTCAAATCATTGTGAATCAGGAGCAGAAGAAAACATTTCATTCAAAAAAGCTCTTAGTTGTGAAGAAAAGATTCTGATGGGTGGGCAAAAGTCTCCCAGCTCTGCTTTATTCCAATAAATCCGCTTGCAGATAATGGATCCATCTACTTCTTTGTTTCCCTCGTCTGACCAGGTATCTGGCTCGAAACTGTACAGCTGGATAGCTTCAATATTCCTCGCCATTTTTGATGGTCCTGCCCACAACTCAGAGGCAAACATCTGATGATCTACTGCCACTCTGCACAAATTATGTTCTAGAAAAGGTCACAGACATTTTGATTTTGGTTAAGATCGGCATAATCATAATTCAATGACCACTGGGAACGCTTTTGCAACAGATCATCAGATGATTGGAGTGGGACTCTTTAAAGAGGCCAAGAGCTACTTCACTGACAGAAAGAGTTGTGGATTATTGGCAAATGAAGCTTAAAGTGAAAAGGTCTGAAGAAACGAAACCTAACAGAAAACTACTTGAACACAAACATGACTTCAACTAAGAATTAAAAAAAGAAAGCACAAAACCCAACCTGCTGTGACAGAAAACATCTTTCAGAGCATCATAAAGTAAAGACATGCTTGTTTTTCCTACAACAGCTTCAATTTTTATCACTCCAGATGATGTAGGTCTGTTATAGTGTTTCCCTTTTATTAATGAGAGAAAGTCTGATTAGTATCAGTGATGTTAAACTTTTTCTTTTTAGAAACCTTTGTACAATTAAAAACAAAAATATGATTAATACATTAACCCATCCCGCAGTTGGATTTGTCTGGTATACTTAAGATGGATCTCTGCACATCTCCACGTCCATACTTCATCCGGATCCGCCTGTGTACCCGTCTCATGGTTCAGTCTGATTAAGAACTGTCCTTCAAATGTTCTTTGTCTTCATTTTCTTTGAATTATGTGTCCTTCAAGGGTCGGTCGCTCAGACTTTTTGAAATACAGGACCTGCAGTCTTGGAACACATAGAAAATGATAATTTTCCAGACATCACCTGCTTCAACTATTGCCCTCCAGAAGACATGCAGGTAAATCACAACATGAACCACAGGAGTCTCAAACTGTTTCAACCCTCAGGCTATCCCTGTACTGTACTCTGAACGCACGCCACCCAACCCAACCAAGTGGCAATGCAAACCACTAATGGAATGCACATTTAGTGAATATCAATGTGCTCTTTACTAAATTTGTTTCTTGCTGCACATGTGCCAGAGTTTAATAGTCAAATAATTATATTCTAATTTGACCAACAGTTTACATTGTTTTTTTTTTAATTGATTGAAGTTTACGCATAGGAAAATATGAAGACGATAATAACTGCAACTTAGAAATAAAAAAAAAATAGCATTTCATTCAAAACATGACGTAAAAGTGAAATGTTGACAAAACCAGCTCCTGTGGAGTGATTGATTATTTCAGTCTGGCTTACTATGTCTTCATGCGCTTCTTTCATTCACCTTCTCCCTTTCTGGCATCCATTATTAAGTCAAGTCAGTCTGGCAGTGGGCTTTGGTTAACGCTTTGTGTGTGTGTGTGTGTGTGTGTGTGTGTGTGTGTGTCCCAGTCAGAAACAGACTAAACTTAAGCATTTTTCCACACACAGAGGCAGGAAACCCTGCTAGCATGACCTCTCACTGAAGCGCTCCCCTTCTTTTTCCACTCATTTTTTTGCTACCATGGATTCAGCTGTCAAACATTTCCTCCAATCACTTTCCAATCACAATAATCAGAAACAGGTGGAAATTGGTGCACGCCAGCGCCCTGGTGTTTACATGCGAGTGTGTTTGTATATGCAAATATTAGACAGAGTCAACAAAAGTAGCAGTGCAAGGTCAGTTCAGGTTGTGTGGAAAGCTTCAGACAGAACCAAAGCAGCTTTAGCACAGACATTTTTGACTGACACAGGATTATTTTATGTCTAAACCACAGAAAGAGTGGGTGTCCCTGCAGTTTGATGTAGACCAAAACACTGTCTCAGTCATATGTGTTTGTGCGATCAACTTCTCTCCGAATATTTGTCAAAGGGAGAAGGCCCGCAGACGGCGCACCCCTGTGCTTGTGCCTCACTCGGTAGCAGGGATCATTGGACTGATTAATGAAGGGAGCTGAGAAAATAAATGTTCCAAATGTGTTATTACACTGACGTATGTCTGGATGGTAACCAGGTAAAGGGTGCAGTGGAGGCTGCTGCAAAGGAGAAAAGTTTCTCCAGAAGCTTGTATTTAGTTTCAGCATTTTATCAGAGGTAAGCAAACAGCAAATCAGCTTTCAATGACTTGTATATTTGGTTTGGCAGAGATTTTTACGCTGGATCCCCTTCCTGACACAACGCTGTATTTTATCCGGGCTGGGGACCGCCACAGGGGGACCCAGACTTGGCGCCCTGGTGGCTACATTAGGTAGTAGCGTGAAAGCTTTTGGATTTTTACTATTCACTAAAATATTTGTCTAACTGTATTATAAAAACTTTTCTTGTAGCTTTTAACAAAATTTTGTAGATTCATTTTAAATCAACGAGGACCTGTGGTTTGATTTTTCATAGGGTAAAACGCCACAGTTTTGTTAGCAGTAGCATTTGAATTAAAACACACTACCAATTAAGGTTTTTATTTCTAGTAATTCAACCCCTAAGTACTCTTGTTGTCCACAAACATGTTTTAATTTTTACTTCTGTTTAGGTGTGCATTTTTTTGTGGTCAACTAATCAGTCAAAAATGTACCTGATTTATAAGTGATCCATTATGAACATTAAAGCTGGATCTGTTTTTGTTGTGCTAAACGAATCACTAAATCGTTCAAAGGGCCGACATTGCAGTTTTTCCTAAAAACATTGACAAGTTTTCAAATAAATAATTTCGCATAAACATGAACCAAAAATGTTACTGGATCTCCTCATTTAGTTTGTTTAATATGAAACAGTTTTATGTTGTAGTTTTTAAAGTTAAAGTCTTTTAATCTACCTAACTTTGTATGAGTTTATGACACTGGTTCAAAACGATTCAAATAACAAGTGTGTAATTTTTTGTAGTTACAAAAAAAAAACGTTTTTGAGGGGGTGGAGGGTGGAACTCCTGATTTTTTTTATATGCCCCCTGCCCCTCCTGCTGTTAAATTACCTGAATCATTAAAAAATTTGGAAAAATACAACAGTAAAACATTTTGCACAATAATTTCTGTGAATAGAAGGGGGCTGAAGCTGACATTGTCAAATAGTTCATTTATAGAAAGATGTAGAAATGCAGAGCAATGCCTCTAAATGATCAGAAGAATTCATGTGCCCATCAATAGTTTTTTTTCGTCTGTGAAATGTTTCCATTCTTTATAATCATTGAACTTTTCTATTTTCTTTGTGTGACTATATCAATATACCTATTGTGCACAACTTCCCAAAGTTCTCCTATTGGACGTTTGCTACAAACAGAACTAATGAGTTTCGCTTCTATAATTTCTTTACTTTTATTAATATTTTTTTCCATATGTTTAAAGGTGCATCCATCCAATATCACCACTTCTTGTGTCCTAAGTGGTCTGTAGTCTGGAGCCTCATTCAGCTATCACAGTGCACAGATAGAGAACCTGTGGTCACCAATCTGCTGAAAAGCCACAAGATCCCACACGTTCACTCCTAGTGGGCAACTGAGGCATTTGAAGAAAGCCAGAGTACCTTAACCCTTGTGCTATCTTGTGGGGTCCAGATGACCCCACCCTTACATTGCCGTGTTATCCCTACCATGACAAAGGTGGATAAAGTTGGAGAGGATTACATGGACACCAGTGAAGATCACAAATCATTGAAAAAAAAAAGGTTCAATGCCAAGGGGTCCAGATGACCCCACTCCCATCTTAAGGTGCAGCATTGGCCTTATGAGAATGCCAAACAAAACCAATGTGGAAGAAATACTCTTCAAATCATATAACATACATACTTTACATTTCATATGGACTTTCAACTAAAAGTAAATCTATTCAAGATCTTGGAGAAGGAAATAGGAACGCAAATGACAATGGGCTTATAATTGAATGACAAAAATGTAATTATATCAGAAAGGTGTTTTTTTATTTTTGGTCTGGCAGCAATTCCAAGGAACATAACGTGTAAGGCTACGGGCACACAGCACATTTGACGCATGTTCAAGAACGCTCTAAATACAGCTTCTGGAACGCATATAGTCCACCAGGCTCCATCTGTTTCAACTGAAGGTGGCGGGGGCTTGGTGCGAAATGTCGAAGCAGTGGAAATCTCATGAATCTTGCTTCAGGTTTTTTTGTTTTTTTTCAAAGCTCTTTCGATTATTTACTCCTGAGAACCAGCCCAATAAATTCATGTTCTCAGTTGTCTCCAGTTTGTCTTCTCAAGAATTCAACACTCCATAGATCACATCCAAACACATGAAATGTCAATGGAAAGGCCATGATGTCCTGTTTTAGGCACATCAGAACTTAGTAGAGTACTTCAACTGAGTCAAATGACCAAATACTAAAGAAAGTGTTCCCTAAAGAGGACATGAACTAATGGCTTGGTTCTCATGAAGATTATGGCTGTTGGGCAAAAACTGCAATAATTAGTTTGTTCTCCATGTTAAATTTTCAAAGGGTTGTTTCTTTTGTGAATTAAAAGGGACGCCGTCCATACGTCACTACCAAATCTAAGTCCCTCATTGGTCAAACTTCTACCTGGTTTAACTTTCAACATGCGTTATATGGTTACACGTTTTGCACATAGACCGGAAACGTCAGAAACTTTTGTAGCTAGGCATGAGCGCGAGGGTTTTGAACATGGAAGCTCAGAACACACATTTACACGTTTACATAGACCTTTCAGGAGTGCCCGCTTAAAAGTCTGTTGCCCAGGGCGGTGTAAACCCAGCTATGCTGTTAGCTGTTTAGGAAACGTGGAACCAAAAATATTACATTCTGCTGCTCTCTTAAAGAACAAAAGAAAATAAATGTACTTCTCTGTATGAATAATTATATAGTGGTGAATTTTATGCAAAACTTAACAGCACAACTAATGAGGAAAGCCAGTTCTGAGCAAATAGTACACAGAGTAACTGAAAGTAATTCACAGACAAGAATATATAATATACAAAAAACAGCCGGAAACACAAGACAACATGATTTCAAAATCCAGACAAATCCTTGATGTTTCTAGAGTCTGCAGGAACAGAATGTTTAGCAGCCTCAGTAAGATAATGGCTAAGGACAGATTCTCAAGATTTTTGGTTCCTGTTTTCAGTTCTGTGCAATACTTTCCTTTTGTCAGTTCGCAGTTCAGTCAATGCCCTTGAGTCCTGTGATTTCAACAATGTTGATCTCGCTGTCTAAACATTTCCTGTTACAGCTAGTTTAAAGCAGGCGAGTCGATGCAGTAAGACTTGGAGTCTTAGCATCAATGATCCGAATACACAGGGTGACAGGGTTATAGAGAAGCACCCTGGGAAGAATCAACCAAGAGAAACTGATCCGAGTATTCCAAGTGTGAAAGGCTGTCTCTTCATTGGCGTTAAGGTACATGGATGCGTTTTACATTCAACTTGTTACCAGATAAACACTTGGAATTGGCATTTAGACAGGAGTTTGTGTCAGCACCTCATAAACCCTTGTTGTAAATTGGCACACCGGTGTATGTTGCGGATTACCGACAGAGGTTCTTAAATTCAGCCTCCGATCTCTCCAGTTTGAAGCTGATGGATCCACGGAAGCAACAGAAAGTACAGAAAACATCTCCAGAAAGTATATTTTGTTTGGCTTCTTTGAACCAGACTTTTATTTAATTTAGTCTTTGTGACATTTATGGAGCTTGTGATGAATTTTTCCATCCACTCATCTCATCCCTCATGTTCCATTTAAGTGTTTTTGGAGAAAACAGGCTCCTGGTGATTTTAAGTTTCCAGATTCTTGCTCTAATGACATTCCAGATCTGCTGCAAGGATCTTTCCCTACATTTGGATGCTTACGCATTCTTTGGGAATGCTCTGGAATTTGAATTTGGTGCATTATAAACATTTTTCTTCTTATCTATGGTGCCACCCTGCAAGTGTGCAACTCCAGACAATACTAATACACACCATGGTGAACAGTTCTATAAAAAAAACTGTTTGCTTTTTCATGTCCCCTTTAAATAATCATAAATTTTACATTTACAAACACACCGACATTTACATCATTTGTATATGTGTGCATTTGTGTATAGATATATTGGACATGGTTAATTATCCCCCTTAAACTGTGTAAAGATTTGATATGAGAGAGAAGCTGCCTCAAACTGCAACACTCCCCACACCAAACATTGTCATTCTGCAGCAATCAGGACCCAATGTTGACCCTAAAATCTACCTGCTATGAGTTAAAGCAAGACTTCTCCTTCAGCATAATGTTCCTTCACATGTTCAGCTGACTGGCTGAACATGTGCATGTTACACACACCAAACCGAACAAGCCTGATCATGGTGGTCGGCCATGCCAGGCCTCTTGGCGACTGGCTGTGTGTTTTCCATTTTGGATCGTCTGGGCAGAGAACAGTTTATCACATTTGTACTGTGAACAGCGAACCTGAGTGCAGAAAAGGCAAAGAAACAATCTTGCAGAACAATAACCTCTAGGAATTCCACATAACTGATATTTGGACCTGTTACATTTGTGCTCACAACAAACTTAATATCAATTTTGTATGTGTTATTGGTATTAGGTAACATTTTTCCAATAGCAGTCATAGTAATGTTGGTAGTCAAATTGTGATTGTGAAATTACATTTATATAAAGTGTGGGGGGGGGGGGGCAAATGTTTGCAAATACAGAGAAAACACAAATGAATCAACTATAGACATTCCTGAACAGTCATGTAAAACATTATTGCATTTAGCTCAAGTTATCACTGCCCATAATAAAATATTGTATAAAAATGAAAATAAGTGACACACATGCAAAATAAAACATAAAAGCTCTTATAGGGTAAAGAAATGTCATTTTCACCTGTCTTTTTATTTAACGGACTTCTTTTTATTAACCAGGTTCTTCCCACAAATTTGACTTATGTGAATGATTGACCAATGGGATTATCTCAAGTGACACTTCATGAAAACGTCATTGGCCTTTTAAAGGTTTTGTTTTTCTATTTACTCCTTTGTGAGGGTCCTTCAAGCCAGGAATAAATGAGGAAAAAACCCACAAACATTTGTTTTTTTTTGTGTAAGCATTCGAGTAGACTCCTGCATCATCAAATATACATGACTGTCTTAACTGCTTCATTTGACATGTAAACAAAAGAAAATGATCTCTAAAGATAAACATAAGCCATAAAGTTCAAGGAACAAAATAACAATTTTGGGGGTAAAACAATTTATTTAATTGGAAAACAAGTAAAACTTATAAAACAAATCATCTTATGGAAAGAAGAACTATCAACAAGATATTCAATTAATTTATAGTTTAGATACATTAAATGTAGAAATAAGGATAGCAGTGACTGTTTTCTCTTATTATTATTTCTAAAGGGAAGGTTTCCTCATGAGGATGTAACATCTGAAATGAACTTCAGGAAGATGTTACAAAAACTGAAATTAAAGGTGACCGAACTTCTTTGACCTTTTCAGTTAAAGAAAAAAAAAAGTTCCAGTTTCCTTTCTGTGTTGTGTTAACGTCTCCCTGTTACCTAAAATGTCTGCTTCCTACATCAAGCAGAAACATCCACAAGAAGAGGAAGACACGTGGAGTCAAGACACTCCCAAACTCCTAATCTGCTGAAGTGAGGAACAAGGGTTGAAACGTTATAGCTTGACCCAAATAGATTTTACAGCTGCTCTCTTTTAGCTCCGGGAGCTGACATGTGCAGAAAACATTAGAAAGAGGTGAGCAGCAAGACATCATCTCGCACCATCCTTTGCATAGTCTGACATGAAATATGGTGAAGTAAGGATCGATGCCATGCATGCTGCAGCGTGTAGAAGGCAGGTGGGAGCATTGAAATCCATGCAGGTGAAGTCTTGCTTAACTGAAACCGAAGTCCAGCTCTATTTGTCTTGTGTTTTGCATCTATCAAGACAAACTTCTATACTAAAAAAGTGATGCAAACACACACACAAAACTTCAAACCAAATGAAATTTGTTCTAAAAAGGTTTGTATTGGATCGATTTTTTGCTTATCCATCTAGAATTTTCTGGACTCGTGGAAAACATACACATTCTTTTGACGGCATCATGTCTTATTTTTACATGCCTTGCCAGTAGACACTGTGGAGCCTCTATGGTGAAGCTGCAGGGATTACGTCATGGAAAACACAGACCTCAAAACTTGTAATTGTTTAAATTCATCGTCCAATTATTTCTCTAGTCTTTCCTTCCCGCTGTGGCGACAAGCACTGACGAGAACGTAAGCCAGACACTTTCTGAGAAGCTGGTATGTGTTCATGTGCCTGTACATGCATCCTTGTTGGAGGTGTTCTGAAGTCTGTCTTTGGTTAGGTTTGAGTGCTGTGGGAAGGTGAGCTGACTGATTGTCAGCGGTTTTACAGTCTGATAACCACAAAAATTCTATTAAAAAAAAAATCATTTTTGTCTGTCTTTAGTGTAGCTGTTTTTTTAGTTGAAAGACAGGTTCACACCGCCCTGGCCAACGCACGTTCTAGTGGCTACTTCCAATGAAAAGTCCACGTAAAGGCGTATTTTGGGCTTCCACCCCTTAAAATACTCACATGCAAGCTTCTACGACTGTTTTCAGGCTCTACGTAAACAAATCCAGTCACTGAGCGCACGTTAAAAGTTAAATCATGTTTGACTTTGACCGATCAGCTACTCGGATTTGGTAGTGACTTATGGATGGCGTCCGTTTTAACAAAAGTGCCAACCGTTTGAAAATTTATAATTGCGGTTTGTTACTGGTCGGAATGCTATGACATCAAGTCTTTCGTTTATCTAAATAGAGCTGTGAAAGAAAAAGCCAGAAGCAAGATTAACAAGATTTGCACCGCTTGGACACACCAAGACACTTCCAACTGTAGGAAGCGGACTAGTAGAAAAAAAGAAAAGAAGAAGAAGCCCCTCCCTGCTTTTGCAGTGTGAACATAATGGGCTAAATGCTTGATCAAGAAAGCGCATATAGCATGTTCTTGATCATGTGTTACATGCCCAGCAAGTCTGTAGCTTTAGGGGTCAAAGTATTATCTATCCTAAGGTCATTGTGTCCCTTAGCACAATTATTTCTTCTCTACTTCTATAATTTGAATATATCATTGCAGTGAATATTAGGAAAATATAGGTTCACACATCTATCCACTTTTGTAGCACAAGAGAACCAAAATAAAAGCAAACTTAAATACAGGATAACTTGTTTCCGAGGAACTCAATTGTCTAAGTAAATGCTTACTTTCTTTTGGGAGTGCGTCAGAGCCTCCACCTTAATTCCATTTTTCTATTCAGATAATAATCAGCATGTCTTAACTGTCCTGACTTTGACTCTGCAGGTCCCATTAAACCATAAAATCTCTTAAGGCAGTCTGGCTGCAAATGAGCAACACCTACTTCACCTCCAAGCTAAAGGTTAAAGCTTTTGAACAGATGCACGCCAAAGGAAAGGATTTCTGCTCCTCCTCAGCTTTAACCATCCATCTCAGCACGCCTGCAGGGTCATGTGATGTTTCAGTGCTTTAAGTCCTTTTAGAGCTTCTGAATCTCATATGAGTTTTAAATCACCAAAATGTTTGTTTTACACCTGCAGATTTTGCATCTCAAGACTCCAAAGATTTGACAGAAATTTCCATTTCAACTTTGAATATAAATTATTACCACTGTTAATATATCGTTGTGTTGAGCTTGATACAACCGGGGGAAAAAATCTCCCAAGACATGGACGGATTAAATAAATAAGGGGTGAAAAACCAAGTTGCATAAGACAGGTGGATCAAAAAAGAAAACAACCTTTTCATTCACAGTCAGCTTCAGGGATGTCAGGGAGGCTCCTGGCGGCTGTGATGTGGGCGTGGCAGGACAGTCAGTCTGAGAAGAATCTGTGGCAACAACGGCCTGAACAACCACACCTGCTTTCATATCCAGCCTGAAAAGGAAAGGTGAGATGGCAAAACCAAAAACTGGAAAGTTTTATCAGGGATAATTAAAAAACTGAACAAAAGCAAACTTAGTGGAGTTTTATTTTTTGCCCATTCATTATTTTTATTGTATTAGTTTAGCTCTAACAAGGCATCAATAATTAAATCGACAGCTGTAATTCTGTTTGGAAAAAGTAAACTACAGCCACTGCTATCTGTTATAAATATTGTTTAGAAACGACTAATAGCTGCACTTTGGTGCAGTGGTTAGCGCTCTTGCCTCTCAGCAAGAAGGCCTTTGGTTGAAGTCCTGGCTGGGGGACCTGAAACAGAACAACAATGGGGGGTCTTTCTGTGTGTAGTTTGGATGTTCTCCCCATGCATGGGTTCTCTCCTCCCACCGTCCAAAAACATGCTTCATAGGTTAATATGTTAATCTAAATTGTCCATAGGTGTGAATGTGAATGTGAGAGTGCATGGGTGTGTGATTTGTGTGACCCTGCGACAGACTGGCGACCTGTCCCCTGCCTTCGCCCATAAGTGGCCGGGACAGGCTCCAACAGCCCCGTGACCCCGAAAGGGAAAAACGGAAGAAAATGAATGAATGAATGAATGAATGAATGAATGAATGAATGAATGAATGAATGAATGAATGAACGGCAAATACCTAGGTGTTTTTCAAAGACACTTCTCAAACAAACTACCGGTAAATGAAGAATGTTTTGGGTTCATACTGAAATTGCAGGGGATTTGCAGCAGCAGGTCCTTTAAAGTCCCACTCCGATCATCTTTGATCCATTGTAAAATGTAAAATCCATTTTTAGCCGAGGTCAAAATTCCTGTCTTTGTCTAGGACATAGTTTCTGCAATGTTTCATCATAGATTTACCTCTGAGTTGTAGGTATGATCGTTGGTGAAGAGTAGCTCCACCCTCCCTTCCCTTCCCCGTTGCTGATAGCTCAGAGCAGGGAGTTTGTGGCCCGTCCAGCGTATTTTCTACCTGTCACAAAAACAGGAAGTCGACTGGATCCAAATGCAGCAGGGTTTCTTAGCTCAGCTAAAAGTCCACAAAATTAAATCAGGGTCAGGCAGATGGGTGTCTAAAGAGCATGGGAGCATCAGAGAAAATACAGGAGTGGTCAGGATCCAGGCGTGATTCGGGGCAGGCGGCAGGCAAACTGAGTCAGAGACAAAACAGGGTCAGGGAATCATCTCATCTCATATCATTGCTCAAAAAAGCGGGAGTAGTGGCATAAACAATACTTCGCACTGTGTGATGCTTAGTGCAGTGTTCAAGTGTACTGTGAGTGATTGCAAAAGAAAGTCAGGTGTGTGACATCCAGAACCTGTTTGCTGGGGTTGCTGGGAGATGAAGTGCATGTAGAACTCTGGAGACGGTTCCTGCCGGTGACCAGAGGGGAAAACAGAGCTCTGCTATACTGCATTTTTGTGTCTGCTCTAAATTAATGCACAACAGAAATACTCAGAAATGCAATGTTGAGCAAACATTTCTTTGCAGATGACCTCCATCGTCAAAAAAAGGCCATAACATCTTAAAATGACCAAAAACACATTTTTTTTTATCAGAGTAGGTTTTTAATTCATGTTTATTCAAAACCTTCATCTCTCACCAAAGGCATTAAAGCTGTATCTAAACCAACATGTGGTTGGATCTTCTCCCTGTTTTTTATTCTCCTTTAGATTTTCCTAATAAATTGTGTGTTTTGGGCCATAAAGGAACAAAATTCTCCACTTTAGCTTCCACAGCCCAACATGCACAGAAGCTGTCACCATCATATATTTTAAGTACAGTGGAAGTTCATTTTTACATTTGAAGACTGTTTCCCATGCTGCTTACCCTGCACTTGGACAAGTTGATGTAGAGATGCTGGGGAAAAAAAAGAAAAAAAACAACCTAGTTTATGAAATTGGGAATTGATTTAAACAGAAAGCATGAGTCTGACATGATGCTCCTGGTATGTGCTACTGCTTTGGTGTGACAGTGGACATACTCTCTCCAAGCAAAACAGCAGTTGCTGCCTCCCACTCCATTAAAGTGGGCAGTTATTGTGTAATGCATCTTTCTTTGATCGTTATTGATCTCAAACTGTGGATGAAATGACTGAAACATCAAACCCGCTACCATTCCACACAGTCAAATAGTCTGGGAATGAGGTCACGTCCAAGTTGTTTATAGGTTTAATATGCTGTGAATCATTGCTGCTGCTTATCTTTAAATGCGGCCTGATGACTAAAACAATGACAATTGGATTAACATGCAACTCTTTTCCTCTCGTTGGAAAAAAGTGGGGGGAAAAAAACCACAAAGACATGACATCAGTGCAGCCCTGGAGAGTTTATCCAATAACAGTCTGCGCTCCTGACACAATCCGTCTGCCTGAAGGCCGATTTACCACATGGCCAACAAGACTAGATGGAAAGTGTTGATGGGAAGAATGCAGATGATAGAACTGAAAAAAGGGATGTTGTAAAATGACTGCCGTCTTGCCATTTTTTGTGCAAAAACTTAGATAAAAGATAAGTGATACTTGAAATTTAACCCCCCAAGGTTTCAAGTTTTTTTTCTCCAAAGCCCACATGGGTTCATGATTACTTTCCAAGTTCTCACGCAAAGCAAGTCTCTATGCTCTGTTTTCCACTCATTAAAAAAAAAAAAAAGTTTTGTTTCAGCAACAAATCTCTCTGGTCATCAGATTTCTCCACTGAAACTATGCAACTGCATGAGGACTCAGCACTTCCTCTTCATCTCAGAGTGGTTACAAGGGAAGGCCCGGTTCTCAGGCGTCAAAGTTTTATGGGCTGTTCAAGAGGAGATTTCCTTGTTACAAAAACAAACTCGGGTTACAGCACCATGTGCTCTGGGAGTTTGCTGCTGACCAGTGAGGTTAAGTTACCTGCTGTTGATCTCATTAAGTCTCTTCCCCTCTTTTGGTGGTCATTTCCTCCTTGAGGCTCAACGCATCCTTTGTCAGGGGGTGGCTTATGTGTTTAGAATATTCCCCAAAAATCTGATTTGAGGTTGAAATATTTATTTTTTAATGTCCCAGCTGTTAATTAGTAGTTCTTCCCTAAATGTAAAGTTCCTTATTAAACATTTTGAGTCTTTACATACAAGATGGCTATAATGTCATTTTGCATTTTTGCCTAATCAGTGATACTAATTATGTCACTTACTGCCATTGAGTTTTGCATATTTGGTTAATTTTGTTGGACTTCCTGTGTTGTTCTGGACATTCCTTCCTGCTGAGTTTTTCATAGATGTGCTGTATGTTGATGGTCACACCTTTGGTTTGCTCGATGAAGGAAAATGTATCTATAAATACACGAATGAAGCCTTTACAGTGAATGTTATGATGCACTGCAGACCACAAAAAACGCCTATGAAACACTACAACAACTTTTACTTGTCTTTCTCTTTCTCTTCAATATGTTTCAGCTTCCAGAAAAATATTTCCAATCTGAAGTGTAATACATTATGATAACTTTCTGCAGTAAATAAAACAGCACTGGTAGCAACCTTTTATCTGTTCGAATGACTTATACAGGCTCATGATGACGACCTGAGCTTTATTGTTGTGAAGCAGTTGCTTTCAGGAGCCAATGATGTCATACCCCACAGAAAATGTCCCACTTATAGCAACCCTGTTAAATCCAGATGCTACATTCCCTTACTCCACAACAAAGGCATGCAAACTGTTACATTCTTTTGTAAACTAACTACAGCGTGAATATAGAAAGCAGTGATTGTCCACCAGGGGTTTGTGTGTACCCCTTGGGAAACCTGTGAAATATTGCCCATAATTGGAACATTTGGCCACTCAAATACTTTGTTGTTCCACCTATTATATTGGAGGTTTGATGCTTACATTTGTCAAAGTTTTTGCACCAATGAGAGCAGCAGAAGTTTCAGTGCAGCTAGACTTGGAGAACCGGTCTGCAAACTGGGAGATTCGAAAGCTTTTCTTCAACCACAAACACTGAAGGAAAAGATTTGATGGTTTAAACATCCGATTCCTTTCATTCTGGACACAATTCTCAATTTTTTTCTTATGACAAGTCAACTTTTATATAGTTTAAACCACTAGCTGTGCGAACGTCGTCTTTTTTTTTTCTTCAAATTTTTAATAGTTTTTTTGCACATTTTATATTTTATCATCAGTACTGTAGCACTTGAACCAAAATATTTTTAGAACACTTTTATAAATTTAATTAAATTGTATCTGAAGTCCCTCTAATATATAAAAATACTGTTATCATCCAAGTCTTTACTGTAGAAGTCAACACTTAGACAAATCCATATTTTTATTTCTTTTTGAAGCTATTGACTGCTAGGTTAACCAGCCATCACTGGTCTGAATCTTAACTGGCTTTGGCAGAAGGATGGCTTCCAACATCCAGTATTAAACCCTGGCTAGACTGCTTTACAGTTGTTTGACTTTTTATTCGCCAAATGCAAAGTAAACGGGATGACAGTGGAGTGTCTCCTGGTGGAATTTATGTCAGGACCAAAATTATGGCGCTGAACAGACCTCAAAGACAAAATCTGCATGCAAGTGGAACCTAGAACTGCAGAAAAGAGTCTCCATATTTTTAGTGAAGTGTAAAAAAGCGGAACAGGAATGAGCTGATTATGCTGATTTAGCTTTTACTTTTTGCTCTGGTGTGTGGGGGCTTCTCAATTACTTGCTTTTTACTGTTTTGACACAATTTTCTGGACATTTAATATTTAATCAAACATAAGTGTATAAAAAAAAGTATGTCAGCCTGAAAACACATTGACTACATTTACATAGATATTCTGATCTAAATCCAGGTTAAACCATTATAGAATTAATAGCTGGGACTAAACTCCCGGGTCAGATATAACATGTGGAAAGTGCTTATTTTTGTTTCATTTTTTGGAATATATAACAGTGTAAAAATTTATCAGAAAAGGCGCAAGAAATTCGTCTCTTGAATGATACTTTTTCTCTCAAGTGTGCAGTTGAGAACTTTGATTTTTTTATCCAACTGGGACTGAAATGACAAACTACCAAGCATCATGGCTACACTTGATAGTAAAAGTTTTAAGCTGCACAGTAACTAAAATATACAATGCAGCCAAACTGGGATCAGGATTGTTGCCATAATGAAAATCTAACAAAAATGTATGATGTTTCTGAATTTCTGCATTTCCATAACCAACAAATTACTTTAGTTTCAGTATTCAAACAAAGACAATATGCCTCAACCTGTACTTAGCATTTCCCACTATTATTTGGTTGTTTATGCTTTACATTGTGGGAAAATCTAAAAACTTGTTTGATGGATTTAGGAGTATAGGCAATTAAAAAATGTTAATGGAATAAAACCTAAAAATTAGCCAATTTTATGTCTTCTGACATAAAATTGTAGTCCACTATAAAACAACTATAAAACAAAAATCAATGTATTTATAATACTTTGTGTTCACTACATAGGAAGTAAACACAGACTGCACAACCTAAAGCCATTTGTTTAAGTATTTACATTTTTGTCCAATACCTGTGGATCAGATTATTTGTAACTTTGTCCTTTTATTTATCTTTTCCCTATTTTTTGCTAAGGCAAATCAAGACAAATTAAAGTTTTAGTGTATTTTTGCTTCAGATCTTAAGTCAAACCTGAGGGTAACCTGGAACTGAGATGCTGACCTGTGGTAAAAACTACACTGGAAAAAAAATACTATGCCAAAGGTAAGATTTCAAGCTTCAAAAAACAACTGTTCGTTTCATAAGTGATGGTTTCTAGTTCAAAAAATGTCAGTAACCTTATAAATTTAAATACTGTTCTTGTTATTAAGATTATGTAGCATTGATGCTTTGCTTACAAAGTAATTTATTGACCTCTTCAAGTGTTTAACTGCTGTTGCAAAGCCTGGTAGAATAATTCTTTAGACATCCATAAGCTCAGAACTACATTGCTTTAAGAGATTTTGTCCTCAAACACTCAAGATAACCCAACTGCTGGAAAAGGGCTATAGAATAATCTTAAATCTCTTTTGCAGGACACAGCTCGCTTGAGCTGATACTGCGTCTGAAAACCACAGTGGCACAGGCTGTTTTTTTTAAACCTCAACTGCATTTCCATTGACTGAATTCAAAGGCTTTGCTCTCTCCACATCACTGAAAAGATTGAGGATAAAACAAAAGAACATGCTGGATGAACCGTTAGGGTTATCTGGACATGTTTGTTCTTCTTATAGAGCTGCACAGCTGGATTTAATCATCTGGAACGTTCTATTGGTTGTTAGCCAGTTCTTATACACAATGCAGTGGTAACCTTGAACTGAAGGGTTTCCATTGGCTGCCTCCACAGGGCCAACAGGACGATGGGGGCAGAAAAATCAAAGGGAAAAATATAATTAAAATACTTCTGCACAAGTTAAAAAGCATTTTGAAGGAATAAAAAAAAATGGGAGTTCTGAGAAACAATATTAAAATAAATTAAGTGCTAATACTTATATTTAGAACTATTAACTGAAGAAACCAATAAGTAATCATTTGACAAGAAATATGTATAGCTGTTCGAGTAATGCTTTACTGTGACTATTCAACTTCAAAGGATCATGGGTATCTTGATTTTATGACAGTCTAGTTGCCAAGGTAATAAACCCCAGCTGAGTTTAAAATGCCAGCAATGCTTCAGCACATTTCCAACAATAACTTTACAATATACACCTTTCCCCCCATGTGTCGAAGTGTCCTTGGGTAAGATCATTGACTGTGTAATTATGCGTGTGACGTCACCCATAGAAAACAACCAGTTCCAAGCAAATGAAGTCAATTCAGTCGCCATATATTTCTGCCATCTGTCAGTGGCCATTT
This sequence comes from Oryzias sinensis, assembly GCA_037389245.1. Classification (NCBI taxonomy): domain Eukaryota; kingdom Metazoa; phylum Chordata; class Actinopteri; order Beloniformes; family Adrianichthyidae; genus Oryzias; species Oryzias sinensis. Next base: position 13,523,269 of record CM074503.1, on the reverse strand, counting down.
CGGAACCAGGCGTCCTCAGTAAGCGAAAGACTCGGCTGAATCGGTCAAACTCTTCAAACGTTTAACACAAGTCATCTACTTTTGAGGGATCTGATTGGCTACATGTCTCAATGATAGTAGGTGGCCTCGCACTGAGGTCACTTGGCATTTAGGCATCTGATTGGTCAGTTTATAACTTGTATAACTTGTGCTACAGCAAGAATATCATAAAAAAAATTAGGATAAGCAAGAAAATGTTGTTGGTTATTCTTACAAAACTGAATAATTGCTGTTTATTTTTTAATAGAATTCTATTGGACTTCAGCTTTTTTTTTTTTATAAAACAGTGAGTACTTCCTATTTGGAACGTGAGGGGGCAGGGGTTGCTCAGTCCAGTTCTCATTTACTGTCAATGGGTAAGAGGCTGAAACCCCCATTGCTCCCTGTGGTTAGAGGTTGGTGCCAGTGGGAAGTTCATACCACCATGCAACGCTCATTCAAGAGACCATTTTCAAATTGTAAACTCTTCCGCATTCAAAACTCTCGTGTTCACACATAGCTATGCAAGTTTTTATGTCCATTTTCGGGTTTGACTTACAAAACTTGCAGCAAGTTAAACCAGTTGAACTTTGACCAACAAGGGACTTGGACGTGTGGAAGGCGTTTCTTTTCTTTTTTTGTTGTTGAAGAAATACATATCGGGGAAAAAAACAGAGTAAGGTTCCTGAGATTTATACCGCCTCGACATTTCATACCAAGCCTCCTCCTCTAACTGTAGGTGGTGGACATGTGCTGATAAACAGTAGAAAAAGACGATACAAAGGGAAAAGCCGCTCCCTGCTGTGAACACTATGCTAAACAAACGTTCAACAACACGCTATCAGTGCCTTCTAAAACCTACATCACATACCATAGGGGGGGGACATAGCTTGAGGCAGCAAAGCTGCCATCAGTTTGTGATTGTGTGTGCCATTGGACCTTAAAGCAAGGTAGTGAAGTGTTATGTTATTATTTACGATTTTCACATAATTACAATCTCAACATGACTGCTGCTGCGGGCCATGTTAAATGACTGAAATGTGATCAGATTTACATAAATCTTGTGATTTAAACATATTTGCATTGAAAACCTGTTGGCTACACTTTAGTACCCTATGTAGTGTGTTTGGAGTTGTCTTTTTTTGTAATTCACCAAAATAAAAATAAAAAACAGTAGCTGCTCCTTCAATAAAAGAACAGTCCTAAATTGTATTTTTTTCATCAGCTATTAAAAGCTGAGTGAATGAGCTCTCTACCGTCTAATCCTGCAGAAAAAGCAGTACTGCGTTGCTTTCACGTGTCTTCATCGATTCAAAGTTCAAACGGTCTGCAAAGAGATGAAAATTTTTGTTTAGACCAGAGAGAAGAAAAGTTGTGGACCTCTTGAGACACAGAGGAGGAAAGGAGAAACAGAAACTGGTAATGGGATCTGGAACGGGGAGGGATGATGTCATAAGGAAGGCAGGCAGTCGGGCCTGTCGGTGAGGATGGATGGAGAGGAAAAGCAGGATACAGATTGTAGACATAATGACGTGATTTCCTCTTACTTTTAATGTGGAATCATCTATGCAATGTTAATGTAAAAATCATTGAGAAAAAAGGTTTTTGGGACATTTTTAGCTTGGCTAAATGTGTTCCTCTGCTTTTTAAAATCAGAACTAATCATATGATTGTGGAGGAAATAGGTCAATGCAGACGAATCCTGCATGGAAACGCAACTTCAATTTTAGTCACTACATATTTCCGAGTCCCTATTTGATCAAAATTCAACCTGGTTTAACACACAATCTGCGTTCAATCGCAACGAGTTTTGTAGGTAGAGCCAGAAAACAGTTTTAGAAGCTTGCATAGCGACGCGTGAACACAAAAGTTTGGAACTGGAAGCCCGAAATGCGCCTTTACGTGTTTACATAGGACTACTACACTACCAATTCCACACAAAAATCATACTCAAGTGATATTTCTGAACATGGTTTTCTGTGGTCATTTACAATTTGTTCAATTTCTTTCTAGAAAATAAAAACTAAAGGTCAGTTTTCTTCATTTTTAAACTGACATAACTATTTATGGACATTTAGTCAGGAATCTTTTGCTTCTCAGAGGTCAACTTCCATGAAACTTTACCTTAAAAATATATTTTTTTTCTTCTAAATTTGTGTTTAGGAAAAACTGAATGCTTTAAAATGTCAAATTGGTTTGGCAGGGAAAAAACAATCTCTGATTGTATCTTTCTATATGAGTAATATGTTTTGTATTTATCACATCTGGACGGTACAAAAGAAAGAAAGCATGTTTCCCACACTGTGTTTTGGGCATTTCTGCCCTGAGGCAGTCAGGAGGGCTCACAATAAAACACCCTACGTTTTGTGGATAAGGGTTTTTATTAGCTCCCTTAACAGATTTCTTTCACATGTATACAGTTGATTAGGTGAAAATTTAGCACACTCTGGGTCCAGAGTCATTCAATCATCTGGCAAACTGTGAAACAATACAGATTACGTCTTGCTGTTGTTCAGAAGTCATCCCATTGGTTGTATAATGTTGTCATGTAGTACTATTGAACTACTTTAAACATAATGCATGTAAAACTAAAACATAAATATAACAAATGTATTAAAGAGCATTTTAATTCCAAATACAGAGCTGTTTGGTGGGACTATTAAAATTAAGATTTATTCACAAATTACAAACAATTCAACCCTGTTTAAATTGCAATTGGTATTTAGACTGGGACTGAAAAACTGTGTCTTTTCAGATCATAGTCTTGTTTAACTGCTCTTTAAAATGGCTCTGTTAGCTGCAGCAACAACATCAACAGGATTGATTGACATAATTTATGAAAACTTTGGCTTTCAGTCCACTGTAATACATCAATTACTAAACACTTTAGTAGTATCTTGCTTAAAATCCCTCTTGGTGCCTTACACTGCTTTGTTACAGATAACAGTAATGTTTTACTGACATACAGTACATTCATTTTGTAAGGAACAGTGGGAGAAAAAGATCTTAAGAAGCTTCAACTGCTTACGTAGATTAAGGGAGGTGAGGTCACAAATGTGGCCAGTAGGTGTCACTGTCTAACCAAAACATCTAAGATAAGATGAGTTCAGATAAAGATATGCAGTTTGAGGGCAGAGCTCATTCAAAATCATAGTCCAAACTCTTAGATTCTCGCATTCCTGGAAACTGTAGGTGTTAAGATAAAGCCTGAGGATGAACCATTACCATGTGGTGTCTTTAATAAAAGCAAGACAGAGAGGAAGTTTAGTCTGGAAGTCTTTTGGCCATTTTAGCAGTTCTCTAAGCATCAACAAATAGTAAATATACATTTAAATGTTGAAGGTTTAAACTGGAACTGAAAATGCTCAATTATTTAATTATAAATATTCATTTATTTGCTGGGTTAACTCAGCTAAAAGGTCTCAGACATGAATTAATGCTCTTCAAAGAGAAGTGGGGAAACATTTTGACCACTCCTTGTGTTCAAAATCTTTCAAAGTGAGCAGCAAGCTCCTCCACACAATTTATTTTGTAATATAAAATTTGTTATTGGACTCACGTAAATTTGTATTAGAATATTTTAACCCATTATAAAGTCTAGACCCTGTGGATTGTCCTGTTAATACAGGATTACAACTGGAAATGGTGGGTATTAAACACTTCATCAGTAACCCATTCAGTCTTTCCAACATTCTTGAGGCAGTTATGTCACTTGGTTTCATTTGAAATTGGATTTTACTGCACACAGTGAAATAAACTGCATGTAGGGCGTCTCGAGCAGCTGCTGTGCACCCCAGCACCTTCACAATTCCTCATAAAATCTGCAGACATGCAAGTTAGAGCCCCGCTGGTGACATGTGGATGCCACACGGTGGTGAAAAACTGATTTCAGTTTTCTGTAGTTTGAAAGCTGTAACATAAAAATGATTTGGGTGTGATAGAATGATGCTAATTGTGGTTTGATGACAGACTTTGCTTTCAAAAGACCTCATTTTCTAATATAAACCTCCAGCAAGTTGACCTCCCGGAGAGTGATGGATTCTTCTTGTTTTCTAGGCCTCCTATGTAAACAGTTTACTTATTCTCAGCACATAAAAAACATTAACTTGAATTTTTTTTTTAATTTACAGCATATGTAGTTACTTTTAAGACCCATTCAGATGAAAATTGTTTATTTTAACATGTTCTTGTGGCATTTTTTTTTTTGGAAGACATAAAGAAAACTGCATTTCTGAGTATTTCTTTATTAACGTTTAATAACGTTTGTGGGTGTGACAAATTGGCGGGCCACAAGCTCCCTGTTCCGCGCCATCCTGATGCATCAACTTGTAGCCAAATAGATCCAAGTCGGTCGTCATTTCTCCTGGTCCTAGTTGCTATCTGGCTCAAAACTTTAAGTCTGGATAGTTCCAGTGTTGGTCACCACTTTTGTTGCACCGGTAATGTTAAACCTTGTTTAGTACAGAACGGTATTTTGAGCATTGCCATTATAAAATGGACCCATTTAGGTGCATTGAAGCATACCATTTTTGGGCCCCCATTGGCTGTAGGTCCATACAAAAATGAAAAGGAATGGTTAGGGTGGAGCTGCTGTCGTCACACGATGAAAGCCATCCATTGGAGGGAAGTCACTACGACAAAAGAAAGCTCCAAACCTCTTTGCTGCCCACAATCTTCTCTCAATCAACATTAAATGGCTTGTACACTCGAAATACCAAATGGCAAGCAGAAGAAAAATGAGCTGCTGGATGACCTCCATTGTGTTGATAGCATTCACTGTCATTACACTATGATGGCAGCATCTCGTGCTGTCAGAGGTCTCTGCAGCACACAGTATAGAAGATCATTGGTGTCTCTCTCACTGGCCTGTCAGACATTTACCACTTCCAGCCTCTCCTGCATAGCCATCAAGTTTGCAGGTGATGCATCCAAACCATCCAGAGCCACTTCAGCGTGCTGCCATCAGGGAGGAGACTGTAAAATCTCCGGGCTAGAAGCAGCAGGCCTTAAGGACAGTTTCCTCCACCAGGCAAAATACAAAAAAATACATCCTTCCTTTTCCCCCTGCATCTGAACATTACTCCTACCAAACACTGCCTTCACCCACTCCTCTACTTACTGTTCCTTGCTACTGTTTCACTTTTTGACTCAACACATCATACCACGTCCAATGTAATTCTGTTTTTTTCTTTGTAGATGTTTGTATAGTTTTTACATTAGATTATTGTTACTATTGTTACTTTTATTGGCTGTTTCCTTCCCCTCAAAGGAAACGTAATCTGTGCTGACTTGAACATGATGCAAAGATGCACCCTCCATGCACCATGATGGTCCAACTTTGAGTGGAAACGCTCACCTGAATTGCCTGGACCATTCTAAACCGTACTGCTCAGTGCAAACGAGGCTTTAGGTTGGGGTTGTGAGGGGCTGTGAGCTTGTGGGAGAGATTGTAGACAGAGTGCTTAGTTATGGGTGGTGGAAAGGGGGTGGGGTTGCTCTGGGCCAGCAGTCCTGCCCACAACTCAGAGACTAATTTCTAATGAACTCCTGCCACTCTGCAGAAACTATGTCCTAAAAAAACTACTTTTGATGTTGGCTAAAAACAGCATAATTATAGTTAAAAGACCATTCTGAAAATGTTTAGAATAGATCTAAAGATGATCAAAGTGGAGCTTCAGTATTTTTCCCTATTGATTCTATATTCTTCATTCATCTTATAAGGTTCCTGCTGGGTCTGTTCTGTGCAAAGTCATGGAGAATTGTGATTATTCTGTAAATGTAGGCGGACAGTTGAATGTCATCTTTCTCTGCAGCGACTCAAGAACCACAGACCACATGAAGCCCTGGGTCTTGAACTCATCTGGAGCATCTGGATCCTGCAGGACGCCTTCACACAAAGGCAAAAGCATGCTCCACCACCACTGATGGTAACATATGCATGCACACAAACTCACAAGATTCCTTGTACCCTTTTTTGCCCAAATAGCTATAATTCACAAAAGTTTTTTTCAATCAAATAACACCATTTACCAGAGTCTGAAAACCTGAAACCCCTTTAAGCTCACAGTTCATCTCCATGGTATCCCCAAAATGACTAGAAGAAGCTCAAAAATCTTAAATTATTCCCAATTTGATATATACTTGAGGGTTAACCAGCATGTCCACAGGTTTTGGGACATCATGTCAGAACATGAGCAGAAGATGTTGTTAGTTCAGACTTGTACACAGCTACAACACTCCGTTCATTTGGTCCAGCTGGAACACCATTATAGTGTTACCAGATGGTTTTACAATCCTTCATGCAGTAAACAAGATAGAGATTTTGTTTTGATTTTTAATCCATGCTCAATGGAGAAAAGCAATAAAAGACAGTGTGTTATTTTCTTATTTATATAGGGGAATTAAAAGTTTATAGATAAATGGGGTCAAATGGTATTTGATATTTACAATAACAACTCTAGTCCTTGATGACATGAGCGCATACAACCTTAGTGTTCTCAGTGTGTCACGCTATTCTATTGAGTTAATTCCTATTCACGCTATTCTGCAATGCTAGGTTTGATGACCATCACCTCTTACCGAACTTTGTAATGATAACCAGAGGGAAAGCCCACTTCTGTTTTTTTTCATGACTGGAGTCTATATAAGGGACGTCAATCCCTTCAAGGAACCAAAGCAAAGGGTATCTGTGGCCACCCAGCTCTTAGTTGTGGTCGTCAAGAGATCCCACATGTACGGAGCAAAGAAAACCCTGCAATTTACACCACGTACTCTTTTTTTTTTTCCCCTCTGCACATCAGCAGTGTAGTTAAAAAAGAGACAGATGCTTGGAGACTGGCTGATCAGAAGCCATTAGGATGCGTGCAAAACGGCATTCTCTTTTATTGCATTAATTTACTGTACAGGAAGAGTTTGTTCCTCTAGACTGGCCTCTGACCTGCTTTTGCATGTTCATTCATCAGGGTTCTGGTTTGAATTGAGTCTATGTAAGCTGATCCGCTGTTTCTGAGAGCAACTTCAGATTTGAGTCAGGGGATTTAGGCCCTACATGAGGTCTGGCTTGTCAAAAGACATTTTCCACCACTCTAGACACGTCACATCCAGCTGCTTTGCTGAATCCTTCTATAAGAAGCCGATAAGTACCCTCTTCAAATTGGGGCATAGTTTGACCAAATCACATAACCCCAAATTATGAGCACTCTGTAAAAACCCAAGAACAATCTCAAGCTAAACTCACTTTTATCAATGTCAGAGATGCCTCAAAGTATTGAAATCAAACAGCTGTGTGTCTTTTTGTAAGATGAAACTAACTAAATATGCTATAAAAGAACCGAGGAAAATTGGTGACATATCAAACAATTCTTCGATGTTGATAATTATATAATTTGCACATTCTAAACGAATCTTGAAAATTATCTTGAAAATTATAGATATATTGTAAAAATAGGATATATCCATCCATTTTCCAAACTCCCTGTATCCCCTTCAACGGTAATGAAATGCATATCCAGAAATGTCTTTTCTGTATACCGTCATGCTAAAGTCCTGAAACAGATGAAGGTTTCTTTCACTAAGGAACATATACATAGTAATCCATTTCACACAATGCAGTATGGAGGCCTCTATTTCATTATTGGGCTTTTGAAATATGAGTTTTGTTGGGTAACTTTACCTTTGGGGCGTACAGTGTTTTCACCATCCTAAAGGTTTTGGATAAGCCCCGTCAACCCTGCTGGGTAAGCAATGCACTACATGTGAACTTTGACAGTAGATTAAATCAGATCCAGGAGACCTTTGATTTGGAAAACCTTCAAAAATCTCCAGATGTTCTGCACATGCAAATCATTTTTTATTATATACACACTGAACCAGATGTTATTCTGTCCTTTTTTTCTTGAAATATTAGAAACAAAATATTTAGACACATTTTAATGATTAAATATAACAGGTTGAATATTTAAAAATGTAAAGTTGGAGACGAAGAGGGGTGACATTTCCGAACTTTTTTGGACATTTTCGGACTTTCAGAGTATAAATCTCACACCCTGTCAAAGTGACTTTTTTTGTTTTGTTTTTATTTTTACAAACAAAATTGAAACTTAAACTTTACTTCCTGGAAACAATCTTAGTCTTTTTTTGTGTTTGCATCGACATTTACATCAATTTTCTGGCTTGTCATAATTTTACCAGGTCAAGAACATCCATTTTTGCCTGCTTATCTTAAATTCATTTCTTGTAAAAAGCAAAACCGAGCAGCATTTCCCATGAAAAGTAGTGAGTGATTCATCAATCACACAGCTATGAAGGGGGGGTTGAAAAGCACAAGACAAATCTCACTCTGAGTTTTCATGGAACAGCTGGCACATCGACTCTCCAATGCAGATTTATGAAGCAATTATTGCCCACAGCATGTTTTAAAATGCACGTTTGTGCGCTTCTGTGTGCATTTAAGATCATTTTTTTTCTTTTGTTTGTGAAGGGAGGACTAAGAGCCAAGAATAATTTTCAACCACTAACAAGTACTGTCTGTGCAGTCGGGGACCTCAGATATTGTATTTCCATGTGCCACAAACCTCCACTATTATCCGCTGTAAATCAGCCACATCTTCATTGCACTTAATGTCTGTTCCACACAAAGGCTCATGTTGTTATAAATCTTCTCCTCAGCACTAATTGGGCATAGATCTGCTACTAAAAATATCCATAAACTCAAAGGTGGAGCACATATTACCCTAAGTAAGAGGATTTTGGATTGGACATGAATATCGAAGTGTTCTATTACTGTCATACCATTTCCAGGACGCTCATGGGACCATGCATACAATTTACTGCATGACTAAATAGGTTAACCTTTTTGGAAAAATTTTGTCCTGTAATGTTAGTGTTTTCTGCAGGGTTTAGTAACGTAGGTCAGCTGGCTTCACATTCCAGATGGGCTTTTACACAGCTGCCAGCTGAGTGCCAGCCACAGCTTTGTTTGAAGCTTTACATATTTGAGATGTTTTAAACCGAAGAGTTGAAGCCAATATAAATCAAGCCTTCCAGATCTGTATCAAATATGCTATATGGCATGTGGATTAAATTAAAACCTTTTTGTATTTCCTTTGCAGGGCAAGTTTATGTCTTTTATGCTTTTATGCAGGATTTTGCTCAGACATGCGATTTGCTGCCAGAATAATATCAGTCAGCCGTCAAATCCATCTTTGAATTCAAGGTTTGTCACATTTACACACATCCATCTTATTCTAATGTTGTCCAAGCTTTGAGCTTCATCCTAGAGGGTCGTAGTGACTTTTCAAACAAATACATGGTATGAATTTAGCTGCACAATGATGATTGTGAGTGTTGCTTTGCACCCCTGGCTCAAGGTTCAAATCCCAGCTGGCTCCTTTCTGTGTGAGTTTGCATGTTCTTCCCATGAATGCATATTTAAAAACCATGTGTCATAAGTCAATTAGTGACTTTAAACTGTCGCTTAGGTGTGAAATTTAGTATGTGTAGTTGTGTGGCCCAGCATTGGACTGGTAAACTCAAGCGACGTATGCCTTCACCCTTCAGTAGCTGGAATTGGCTTCAGCAACCCCATAACTCCTGCACAGGAATAAATGGGTGTAGATGAGATAAATTGATGTGTAAACAAAAAATAAAAAATGGATATGCATGACATGGATTCATGTAAACGTAATCAATGTACAGAAATAATGACTACAAGTGTGCAGTAAAGACAGGGATCTGTGTGGAAGTACATATGATTCTTTTCTGCCATACAGATGTGAGCTCAGTGCTAAACAGCTGCTCACTATGAAATAAAGACCCAAACTAACTGGACTTAAAACAAATACAGGTATTGCACAGTCTATATGTGTCACCACAAATGTACACAGTTGCATACTGACTTGGCTTTTGTTCAGAATTTGCTTAGCTTGAATTGATGAAGATGTAAACACAAATAAATCAATAAAATAAGGGATTAAGAAATGGAAAGTAACCTCCAGTTACCTCCGAAGAGGATCTGCAACATTTGTGTCGAGTGTGGAGGCTCTGTTGTTTTGTTTTTAATGGACAATTTGACTTCATGTTATTGGTGCGTAATCATGCTTGTTTGTACATTTCTACTAAAATTGATTATTCAACATTGTTAACCAGCTGATTAGGTTTCTGAACATCATATGAGGATTTGCAGGATTTACAAAAATGTAAGGATTTTTTTGTGGAAACGAAAGCAGTACACTTCTAGAACTCCATGAAGCCACTGTCCTGAATAAATACTTTTTTTTCAGATTTTTCACAGGAAGTTACATTTTTATACCTGTTTTAATTACTAAATTGCATTCCCTGTGTTTTTTTAAATCTATGATAAAAGCCTGTTACTTAAAAAACCTTTAATTCAACAAATCTCCTGAAATTCCCTTTTACTCTGCAATTGAAAATTAAACAATGATTCTTTTGGTAATTCTGTCGCCTCCTTCAGCTTCTTTTTAAGTGTTAGAATCCGAGGGACAAGCTGTAATCATGGAAGTCAGCGTAGAAGGAGCCAGACTAAACAGAGTCATTAATTTTTGGCTATGAACATGACATGATGAACATGGTGACCAGGATTAGGCAAAACACTAACTAGGACCATGGATCCTTAAATAGCTTCTGACTGATTAAGTTAGTCCAGGTGTTAATCATCAGGAATTAACTCAAACTAATGACAATCTGAATTTACACCCAGGGGCCTGTTTCACAAAGGAGGTTAAGTGTAAACTCTGAGTTCATAAACCCGGAAATCAGGGAAACCCTGGGTTTTCCGTTTCAGAATCGGAGGTTTGTCAAACCAGAGAAAGCAGAGTAAGTCAAACCCGTTTCTGAAAGAGAGTTAACTTTTACTCGGAGTCAGTATCCATGGTTACTTATGCTGTGAACCTAACCTGGTCGGGAGCAGGTTTTATTCTCCAAACTCGAAGTTTTTGCCGGTCCCCTCCCCTTTTTAAAGACGAAGCGGTATATTTCGCTTCAACCTTCATTGCCCACATTTCCGTCACACGATCTAAGTGACAAGAATGGCTTGTCCTTTTTTGGAGGACCCAATAGACGAGGGGGCTGCATTAATTCGTAGAGAATTACATTTACGTCGTACGAGGATTTTGAGACCTCGACTCGATTTTTTGTCATTTCCCCATATGTTTTTGTTTGAGCGTTACCGTTTTTCGTTGCAGTCAATCACATATACAAAATGAAAACAACATTAGGTCTTGCTATGTAGATGTTTCATATGTCAAATATTGTCAACAAAGCCTACATCCATGACATGCTCAAATCTGACCAGATTGAATTATGTTTTTATACTTCATTTTTAGCTGCTGCCATGTTTCTTTTAATTCCTGCAGGTTTGCATCTACATGAAAATGAAATCAGGGACATTGAATTAGATTAATGTAAAAATTACTTTTTGGAAACACAATTTTCTAGCACTGCTTACTTTCTTAATCCCATATAAACCTATACCACTTGATCAATACAGGGGTAGTGTTGCAGCGTGTGTGTGCTGAGCGGGGTGCGATCCACGAGAGACAAGGGGAGGGGCGAGTGCAGGTGCAGATGGGGGGGGGGTGAGCACGGATGAGGAGGGCGGAGAAGCTGTCATTCCCAGAATAACTGTTTTGGAGTCATTCTTATTCCGCTCTGGAGGTTGAGGGTTTCGAACGGGAAGTGAACCCCGAAGGAGAATTCCCTTCAGCCCTGAAGGAAATCTCCCCCGCGCTTCTGACCACGCACGGTCGGAAGTACGAGAAAAAAGAAGGAAGTCTTTGCGCAGCGAAAGGTTCAACAGTAGACAAAAGTTCACTTTTAAAAACACAATTGCATGTATTAATATTAAAATGACCAACGTTTGCTAGAGGGGAAGGTTAACAAAAAAGTCCTCTAAACATTACCGACGTTAAAGGCATTTTCCCCCAGATTGGTTCTGTACTCTATGCAGCATTTCATGCATTTACACCAGGAATAACACTTCAAAAGTACACCTAAATATCGCCATTTTTATTTCACTCCTTACGCTATTTAAAAAGTTATTACAGCCAATATTTTATAACAATGATTTAAATGCAAACTTAGGCATTAACTTGAGCAGCTATGTTTTCCCACGCTGTCTCTGTTTTGCAGATGCAGCGGTGTTGCTTTTCTTCTGGAATATGTGCTCAAATTCACTGTAACCCTGCAGCAGCACGTCAAGTTCAGCTGGCGAACAATACGCAGACCTCTTTTTTTCACGGTTGCCATGGTGACTCGTGATATCTGCGCTCCATTGATAATGGCTTCTTAAAGACGCGGTGCGCACGCTCACCTCCGAATCAGTCCACTCAGAGTTGATTGATCTAACGCGGATCAGCTGCTCTGAAACTGAAAACTCAGAGTTGTCAATCTCTCGATTGACCAACTCAGAGTTCAGGTTTGACCACAGAGTTGGTTGAACCTCCTTTGTGAAACAGGCCCCAGGTCAGTGCCAAACCTAAGCGAAACAGAACAGAAACAAGAAAAACTCTGAGACTGAGAGTTTCCTTGGTGTATTTTTGTTCTTATATTAAACAAATTACAGTCCAGCCTGAAAATTTGCATTAAAAAAAGGTGAAAAATAAAGAGGTTGACAGAAATTTTTTGTCAGGAACCGGTGGTAGGAGCCTATGTGCAGCAGGCTTATGGCAGACACCTAAACATTATAACAAAAACCCACACAGCCTACTAACACAACAGAGGGATGACAGCATTGATAACCTGACAAAGAGGAACTTAAAACCAGACACTTAGGGCGGCTTTACACTGCAGGTCTTGATGCTCATATCCGATTTTCTGACTATATCCGATTTCTTTGACGACCCGCTTACATCATCTTTTAAAAGTGACCCATATCTGATTTTTGCATTTACACTATACAATGCTGAAACTATCAAACATAGACGTTCTGAGGACTACGTAGCAGTATTTCCGCCCTCCGCGGACCTTTTTCGGACTTTTGTGATTGCGGTTGTCATGGAGGCAACGCAGCGACGGAAGGAGGCGTTGCCTTGGGCGCTCCTGACGGGATGCATGGGGGAGTAAAAATGAGGGCTGGTCGGCCTTCTTATGTGCTCTCTCTGATTTTTTAATGAGGAAGTGTTTGCAGACATTGTGCTGTACAAACAGTTTGATCCAAGTGTTGAACCTTTCCTGCGCGATGACTTCTCTTTTCTGACCATAGTCAGAAACACACAGGAGATTTCCTCGGGGTTCTCTTTTCCGTTCTGAACCCTCAGCCTCCAGAGTGGGCTAAAAAAGACTCCAAAACTTTTGGGGGAGACGCCTTATTTTTAATTTACGGTTCTCCGACAGTCCCCCGCTCCGCGCTCACACCCCGCGCTCACAGGAGAGAGGGGGGGCTCTCTCCTTACACACACACACACACGCAAGCACGCGTGCGCGCGCTCACACACACACATGGTCCCCATCATACACGCCCCCCAAAGAAATAAACAGCTTCTAGCCTGCTGTTCCATAGCAACGGTGTCCCGCTTCATTAGTAACCGTTTGCGTCCCGACCAGGACCGGACCGGACATAAAAGCGGTTTCCAACTACGGTCTGAAGCCTGAGGCTGAAAGGTAACAGCTGACAGCAAAATCAGCGCACAAAAAGCACCTTAATAAGTCATGTGATCTCAGTTGGTGGTCTCCTGAGTTGCCGTCACTGACGTACGACTGGCATTTACTGGGGAATATCCGATTTGTCTGCTTACATGGCACACGCAAATGCACGTATCCGATTTGTTTCCGATTTATTTCCACATATGAGAGAGGCCTGTATCCGATCTGAGAAAAAACGGAATCCATGCGCTTTTGTCCTGCTTACACATTCACCAATCATATCCGATCTGTGCCACAAGAGAGGAAAAAATCGGAATTGGGTCACTTGAACAATGCAGTGTAAAGGCAGCCTTAAAGGCACTTAGGATAATTAACAAAACAAACACAGCTGTAGATGATTGAAAACTTAAACCAGGTGCAACTGACAGAGGGACAAGCACTGCAAAAACAGGCCACTTTAAAATAAGTCAATCATACTCAAGACCAGTCATTTCAAATCTAATGATTTGCATTTTTGTCCCATAAATACGACAGAGCCTGTTGAGTTTCATACACGAGTCACCTCGTTCATTTATTAACTCTTTGTAGGACAAAAAACAACAACAGTAAAACTGACACTGACACCTAATGGTGAAATTACAGTATTACAACACTCCCACTTAATTTCACATTATTTAGAACCTTGAAGACAAACCCCCTTTTTTTTCACAAAAACAGCTTTATAATTAACATTTTCTTTTTAAGAAAAACTTAAATTCCAGATATCTTTCTTCAAACTAACTTGCTGTATCCCGTAATCTTAATAAACGTAATTATTTCCTTTCTTTTACATTTCTTCTCTTCATATTCATTTTCTTACAAAAACAAAATATTTATGGATACATTCAGTAGTAACCTGTCAAAAAAAAAAATTTTTTTTAACTATTTTCTCACACAAAACAAAGTCCAATCTCTCCTCTGAGACTTTCAAACCTCTGTTTTGTCAACGGCTTGGTCAAGATATCTGCTTTCATATCTTCTGTTGGACAATATCGTAGAGTTATTTGTCCATTTTGCACACATTCACGGATGTAGTGATATCGAATGTCTATATGCTTAGTTCTGGAGTGATCCACTGGATTTTTTGCAATTGCGATGGCACTTTGGTTGTCTTCCATGATCACTGTGGGTGTGTTCTCCACTCCAAGATCAGCCAGTAAACGTCTCAGCCAAACCCCTTCTTGAGCAGCCTGACTGAGTGCAACATATTCAGCTTCTGCTGTTGAGAGTGCAACTGTAGCCTGTTTCTTGCTGAGCCAGCTCACCGCTCCTCCACTCAGTAGAAACATGTTGCCTGTTGTCGAACGTCGGTCATCTTGGTCACCAGCCCAATCCGCATCTGAAAATCCTATTAAAGATCCAGAGTCTGACTGTTCATATTTAAGGGCAAGAGTCACTGTCCCTTTCAAATATCGAAGAATCCTTTTCACGGCAGTCAGATGAGCAGTATTGGGATCTGCGTTGAACTTTGAGACAGCATTCACTGCTTGAGCTATGTCTGGTCGTGTGGCTATTGAAGCATACAGCAAACTTCCCACCATTGTCACGGCGGGTCAGGGGAGACAACCCAGGAGCAGGAAGAAATGACACAGATCCAAAATCCAACTAGTAGGCTTTAATGCCAAGAGCAAACCAGCTCGAAACAGAAACATAGGTAGAACGATCCGACACAGAAACACAGAAACTTGAGCCTTAAATAGAACAGAATCATAATCAACTAATGAAAAACACCTGTGATTCTCACAGGAGAGATCACAGCAGGAAAAGAACAGAAGGCAGGCCTAACCATGACAACCATTGACTGATAGTTTTGTTGGTGTACTGGTTTACTAACACCATCACTCTTTTTCAGTTTCACGTTGGTATCAGCAGGAGTTGCTACAGGATTAGCATTTTCCATCCCATATTTCTTAAGTATGGCTTCAAGATAATTTTTCTGATGTAGAAAGACACACTTCTTCTCTTTGTCTTGAACCACAGAGATGCCCAGAATGAAGGACAGCTCACCCATGTCCTTCATCTTGTAGCGCTTCTTGAGAGCTGCTTTCAACTCGTTCATGCTCTCAGTTGACTCTGTTATTAGAATGAGATCATCCACATAAACTGCAAGGATCTCAAGCTCCTGTCTTGATCTCACAAACACACAGGGATCTGATGTGCTCTGTTTAAAACCAAGTTCCGTCATGAACTCCGTGAAGGCTTTGCTCCAGCAACGAGGCGATTGCTTCAGTCCATAGATTGATTTTTTTAGTTTGCACACCAGGTGTTCCTGTCCTGGTTTGATGTATCCTTCTGCCTGCTCCATGTAGATTTCTTCTTCCAAGTGTCCATTTAGAAATGCAGTTACAACGTCCATCTGATGAACATGCATGTTGTTTTGATTTGCAAAAGACAACAATGTACGAATAGAGCTGAAACGTACCACTGGTGAAAATGTCTCATCATAGTCAGCACCATACAACTGTGAGTAGCCTTTGGCGACAAGTCTGCACTTGTATCTCTCCACTCTTCCATCACTATGATGCTTGACTTTGAACACCCATCTTGAACCTACAGCTTTTCTGTCTTTTGGTAAGTCCACTAGATCCCACGTCTCATTTTCGAGCAGCGACTCATATTCCAAATCAGCTGCATCCTGCCATTCTTTTGCATTTGGACTCATCAGAGCTTCTTTCATTGTGAGTGGCTCTGTCACACAACACATATTTGCATGATGATCAACCACAACTGCATCAGCAAACTCGTCGTATCCATATCTCTTTGGAGCCTTTTTGATTCTTTCACTTTTTCTGACAGCATCATCAGCAGTGGCTTCATTCTCTGTTTCAATGTCATTTGTGTCCACAGTTACTTCATTCTCTGGGTGGGGCTCTTCTGCTCCCTGTTTCCAGTCAAAGTTTGTTTCATTGAAAATGACGTCCCAGCGGATTAAAATCCTTCTTTTCTCTTCATCATATAGGCGATAACCCTTAGCGTTGTTTGCATAGCCTACAAAACGAAGCTTCTGAGCCTTTTTGTCCAGTTTTTGTCTTTTTTCATCTGGAATATGTGCATAAGCAATACATCCAAACACCCTCATGTGACTCATGTCAGGTTTTCTTCCACACCATCTCTCATAGGGTGTCTCCTGCTTCAGTACAGATGTAGGCAGCCTGTTCTGAATGTAAGCTGCTGTGGCTACAGCTTCTGCCCAGTACATTTTTGGCAACTTAGCATGTGACAACATACTTCTAGCTGCTTCAACTAAAGTCCTGTTTTTTCTCTCTGCAACACCATTTTGCTGTGGTGAGTGAGGTACAGTCACTTCATGTTGGATGCCTTGAGCTTTCAAATATTCTTGAAACTCTCTTGATGTGTACTCACCCCCGTTGTCTGTTCTGAGTCTTTTAACAGCTTGCCCACATTCATTTGTGAATGTTCTTTCAAATTCTTTGAATTTGGTTAACACCTCATTCTTGTGTTTCAGGAAGTACACTTTGCAGCATCTGGAGTAATCGTCAATAAATGTCACAAAATATTTTGTTCCACCAATGGATTCAGTCTGCATGGGACCACAGACATCACTATGAATCAGCTGCATTCTGTGTTTGGAACGAATTCCTCCAATCGACTTGTATGGCTGCTTGGACAGTTTTCCTTCCACACATCCCTCACAGAAAGAAACCTCTGTGTCTGTGGAGAAGTCCACTCCGTTCACCAGATCTTTTAGTTCCTTTAGCTTGGTAGTGTGGCCCAGCCGCTGGTGCCATAAGCTGGCTGCTACTGATGCATTATGACAAACTTTTAAGTCCTTTTTAACATCCAGCTGATAAAGTCCATCAGCTCTTCTCGTTCCCATTCCTTGAAGAGTTCCATTTTTTCCACGTATGTAGCAGTGAGACTTTCGAAACTGCACTGTGTTGCCTTTCTTGGTGGCTGCTCCCACTGAAAATAAATTCCCCAACAGCTTTGGAACATACAGCACATCATACATTGTGACGTCTTTTACACCACTTATTTTGAAAGTCATTTTCAAGTTGACGTTTCCCATTCCCAGGGCATCAACCACCCTGCCGTCACCGAGCTTCACAGACTGTGCTTCCGTGAACTGCTGGTAATCTTGAAGAATGTTGTTATCACATGTCATGTGCTTTGATGCTCCAGAATCTATCAACCATTCAAACTGTTGTGGTGTGTCAGTTGGATTTGCTTCTTTGGTGACAAAAGCACTTTCACCTTCTGCATCATCATATGTCATGCTTTTAGCCTTATGAATCTTCTTTTTGGCCTTGTACTTCCAACTTGGACAGTCACGTTTAATGTGGCCTTCCTTTCCACATTTATAACACCGTCATGTGGTTGGTCTTTCCGCTCCTACTGTCCTGATGTTTTCCTGTACACTTCCCCGACACTGAGATGACATAGCTGATGCACCACCACCTGAGCTAGCACCGCTGTAACCTTCATTTGCATTTACACGCTTTTGCTCTTCATTTATTAAGGGTTGTTGAACAAATTGCAGCGTCAAATTGTCCATCTTTGTCTCTAATGCAGTGACAATGGTGGCATAACTAGGTGGCAGACTACCCAAAAGTGTCACAATTTGATCTTCTTCTTTAATATCAGCTCCTATAGCTGTTAGCTGATCAGTCAGTTCCTTCATTTGCTTCAGATGCTCACTTAATTGACATCCTTCCTTCATTTCACATCGAAAATATTTTTTCTTAAGGAACAGTTTGTTTGCCAAAGTGTCTCTCTCAAAATGGCCTTTAAGCGTAGTCCACGCTTCCTTGGGAGTCTGGCAGCTTGTTACAAGGTAAAGCTGGGGTGTACTCACGTTCAGCACTAACGTGGAGAATGCTTTCTCTCTCCGTCTGGTAAACTCCGCTTGTGCTTGAGCATTAGCATCTGCGGCTAACACGTCCGTCTCCGTTAGCATGCCCCATAGTCCTTTAGCCTTTAGCAAGTGCTCCATTTGAAACTTCCATGTTGCCCAATTTTCCGGTCCGCTCAGCTTGTCTATAAACAGCTTATCCTCCATTGTGAGAAAAGCAAAAAACTCACAACTCTGTTTAATCCACAAAATACAGTGAAAAAAGCTTTTCAGCGTTCTCTGGGCCCATAACCTGTTGAGTTTCATACACGAGTCACCTCGTTCATTCATTAACTCTTTGTAGGACAAAAAACAACAACAGTAAAACTGACACTGACACCTAATGGTGAAATTACAGTATTACAACAGAGCCTATATTTAACTTAATGACTGTCACTGAAACTGAAGTCTCACAAACAATCATGTCACTTAAGTCAAGCAGAACAAAAGAACTCAGCTCAACTTTAACATCTCCCTTAACCGTTATTGTCAATCAATCCATCTCTGAATCAATATTTCCAAGTGCATGGAAGTCATCAGCGGTGATTCCCCAAAACTGAGACTCCATGTTACTTTTAAATTATAGGCCAATCAGTATCATACCCACAGTGTCCAAGATCGCGGAAAAACTTATTGCCCAACAAATTATTTCACACCTCAACAGTTCATCTGTTTCTCTTCATCCAATACAGTTTGGTTTCAGAGCTCAGCACTCAATAGAGAGAGCTAACTGCTTTTTCATAGAAAACATAAAATCTCTATTAGATAAGGGTGGTGTAGGTGGGGCTGTGTTTCTCGACCTGAAAAAAGCTTTTGACACAATAAATCATAAAAAACTATTGACTAAACTAACCAAATTCAATTTCTCATTGAAAATTATAAAATGGATAGAATCATATTTATCAAATAGATCTCAGTCAGTCAGGATAAATCATCATCATTCCCCTCCTCTCCATATCTCTACAGGTGTTCCGCAAGGTTCCATTCTAGGGCCTCTACTTTTCTCTCTCTACAATAATGACCTCCCTTCTGTTTGTTCAAATGTTTTTATTCAGATGTATGCTGATGATACTGTCATTTATACACATGGCAAAAACACGTCTGAGGTGGCAGAGACTCTCACCAGAACGATGGGACATGTCGCAGAATGGTTGGAACAGTCGAGTTTAAGTCTCGATGTAAACATAAAAGTTGCAATGTTCTTTTCCAAGACAAACCGGAAAAATATTCTGGTTGATGTTTTTGTGCCAGGAAAGAAATTAGAAGTTGTTGAAAAATTAGAATGTCTTGGCATTTTAATTGATACAAGATTCAATTTTAAATCGCAAATCCAAAAAAGTATGTAACCGTGTTAAGTTTAACGTGTCTAATTTTAGATTTATTAGGGCAAATCTGTCACTGCAAGCTGCTACAATGTTCATGAATGCAATGATATTATCCCACATGACATACTGCCTCACTACCTGGCCGCAGGCAAAAAAATCAGCATTAAGACCTCTTGAGTCGCTTTACAAACAAACAATTAAAATACTGGATAAAAAAACCATTAAGACATCATCACTGTGACATTTTACAAAAACACAAACTGTTAAGTTGGGAGAACCTCATTAAGTATACAAAACTATGCCTGTTTTATAAAATCATCAATGGACTGTCATCCCCTCCACTCAGTCAGTTTTTTAAAATAAGATCACTCTCCCAAAGAGTGACAAGAGGGTCGGTTCGTCAAGACTGTATAGTTCCTCTGTGGAGAAGTAACTTTAGCTAGAGCGCCTTCTCCATAACAACAGCACAAGGGTGGAACTCAGTTCCTCACAATATTAGAGACCTCACCACATTCACTCTGTTTAAAAAGCACCTAAAACTGGTTCATATCACAACAAACATGTCTACATTGAACTATTTTAATGCCTGACCCTCCTTGTCTGATCTGTCAACTTTGTGTCTTATATCTTATATTTCCCACTGTGAGCATGTTTTATGTTTTTTAAATGACTGTCTATTGTACATGTATATTTTCTATTAATGTATTTAATTCATGCTTCGCACTTTTTAGGTTGACGATTTTAACATCTGTCCGGGGACCACAGATGAAAAATAGCCTTTGGGCTAATTCTGGCGCATTGCAGCCATGCTTTTAATGTGCACTGTCCCTGTTAAATAAATGAATAAATAATTCAAGGGAAGAGAAACACCAAACATTTGATCTTAATCCTCACGTTATGGTACAATAATCTACATACAAATAAAATTGTACTTTGTCATTGTCCTTTAACCCAGTGGGCATGGCTGCAAATAAAATGAGGGAGGTACTGACTGTGAAGACGGTAAGTGTCCTATTTATATCAGGAACAAGTGAAGAGATTAGTGTGACAACAGGCTGAATACTTACAGCTTTAAAGCACAGATACAATGCTTTGAACTCGTGGGAATACAATACACGCAGTTGAAAATTTAACCACAAAAAAGAGATACAAAGTGTTTTGTTGCTTATGAGGTTGTTATGTGGTTTATTTTTTATGTCTTAATTGTCTTTTGTTTTACTCAGCAGGCTGGAACCCGCCAATTGCCCACCAGCTGATGGGAGCTGGTTAAAGATGTTGGTTGATTTACGCCAGCTGACTGTGTAGGGCTGATCAGACAGATCAGTGGAAGTAGGCTGAGGATGTCTGACAGCAAAATAATTGTGCTTGCCTGATACTCTACATTTTTCTTGAGGTGTTTAACATTTGCAAACAGTTTTCAATAATCACTTGCTCAACCTACATTTTTTTGTTCTGAGGTTTTTTCATTTTTTGCTACAGTCTACTTTAAGTCATAGGTTGAACAGTTGGGGGCTTGTCCGGGCTTGGATGTGCTTTAAAATCCATACTAAATACTTCACTTTGATTTTATTAAGTTTTGCGATTGTTATATCCAGTGGGGGCCAGACCATTCCAATAATGGCAGAATGTTCAAGTTGAATGTTAACAATTAATATACATGATCTACATGATCATCTAAACAAGAAACTCAAAAGGGGTACCTATCTGACACCAATGGTCAGAAAGGGTAGAATAAGTTAATAGTGCAAAATTTGTGAGATAAACAGGTGGTTGTATTAGTATATGCAACAATGAGAAAACATACAATTTGATGGACACATATTTCCTTGAACATCTTCCTTGGACAAAAAAAAACTTTACTTGAGGTCACTATAGTATGTGTGGAGAACTGGGCCAATGCTCTCTGCAGTTCTGTTTTTAAAGTTACCCTGTTACAGCTGTAGCCGTAATATAGTTTTTTTTTTCTTTTTTACTTTTGTAGTGTTTTCTACGGAGCCTGTGTCCTGACATTAAAAGACTAAAATGTATCTCGTTCCCAAAAATTAATATCTCGTTCCCACAAGATAATATATAATTAGATAAGATAATTGAACAAGATAGCAATCTGTGGGAACGAGATATATTTTGGTTTTTTTATGTCAGGACACAGGCTCCGTTGTCTCTGTTCTCTTTTGTTTTCTACTGCAGTGAGGTTTTGTCTTTCTTTTTTTTTCCCTCCTACATTTGTTTGCAGATCGGAGCCCGAATTATCCGGAGCACCTGACAGGCTGACGACGTCCAGCTCAGAGTTTAAATTCTGCCAGATCATGGTACCCCCTACCCTCCACGGCTGGCAGCAGCAGAGTTTAACTTTGTTTGCCATTGTAAAAGGCTTTGGTCCTTATATTTTGGTTGTTTTGTGTTTATATTTTTTCTGTAACTAAATTCTTGGCGGGCTGTACTGTGGGGCAGTGGTTGGCACTCTTGCCTCAAAGGAAGAAGGCCCCCAGTTCAAGTCCCGGCTGGGGGACCTGAAACAGAACAACAAGGGGGGACCTTTCTGTGTGGAGTTTGCATGTTCTCCCCGGGGTCTCCGGCTTCCTCCCACCATCCAAAAACATGCTTCATAGGTCAATTGGCAACTCTAAATTGTCCCTGAGTGTGAGAGTGAATGGGTGTGTGATTGTGACCATGCAACAGACTGGCAAATTGTCCAGAGTTTCCCCTGCCTTCGCCCACAAGTGGCCGGGATATACTCCGGCAGCCCTGTGACCCTGACAGGGGTTCGTGCAAATTCTCTTGATGGTGGCATGTCGGTGTATAAGGATCTTTTTTCAAAGCAGAAAAAAGAGCGACAACAAGTGCCTATCACTATGTTCTTCTCCCGAACAAACACACCTGCACCGCGGGCTTCAAGAGAAGAAAACACTGCAGTGTGGAGTCAGGATGCAGCGGCTCAGTCTGAAGAGCAGTGAAATACACCTGAGTCTCTATTTGTCAGACTGTACTTTGTATTTTTTTCATAATCTTTTTAAATTTTCTCCCGTTTAATCCAATTACTCAGGTCGGTTGGGCAAGGCTAATCTCCGCAATTTAAAGCCTTCTGTTCACATCGATGATTAAAATTATTATTTGACAGTACACTACAGAAGGTATTTGTTGAAAAAAACCGTTTCTAAAGTACTTTTATTTGTAAAACAAATGCTTGAGCCTGTAAATGGTTTGTTCTTTCTTTTCAATTTATAATAGAGTATTTAATTGTATAATAATGGTTAAAAAAATAAAGGTTTTTACTTCACTTTGCCCTATCACGGGTTCTTTTTGGAACGTAACCCCCGCGAAAACAAGGGTTTACTGTATATAAATGTGAAAATATTTAAGTTTTGGCACACAAACAAACATTAAACATTTTTAATGAAATATGAGTTAATTTCACTGCTCTCTTTCCTACCCAGCACTATCTCTGAGGCTCCGCCTTATGTTCTGTGTGGATGTCTCTCATTTCATGACATCAACCTAGACTCAGCCTCGGTAATCATCAGTGTGTCAGCGCTTCGCCCATGAGAAAAAACAACATCCAAACTTTTGCAAAGATGGATGTGCGTGTTGTCCAAAAAAGGAGTTTTTACCGAACACCGACCGCTATGTGTGTTGACCTGCATGGGGGCAGTACTGGCGGTACAGACTCTCCGTGGAAGGAGCTGTAGAAGATTAATAATTAATTTAATGCATTTTTTGTAAGGAATTATAATTATAATACACTTAAAAGCAAAAGAAAATATTTTGCATGATATAGGCCCTTTAAACTCTTCGTGTCCATTCAGCTTGGAGAGTTTTTTTTTCTGTATTCCTTACAATGTCTTTAAAATCTCTCACTAATTAGGGCACATGTGTCAAACTCAAGGCCCACGGGCCAAATGTGGCCCACTATATCATTTTATGTGGCCCGCGAAAGTATAAAAGTTTTTAATTTCTAAGAATAAAAACTAAAAATTGGTGTGTTTTTTTATTCATATCTAGTGGGAATCTGACTTGAAATATTGGATTGGGCAACTATACATTAGGACTTAAACACTGTCAATATGACCTAACCTTTAAAATGATTTATGCTAGAGTAATAAGCAAACATATGTTTTCTATGCAACTTTAATTGTCACTTTAAAAGTTACAATAAATAAATAGATGAGTTATGGAGAAGGTAAATTTTATTTTCATTATATTCAGTTACATGTAGAAGTTATATTTAGCCCTATGAGGACAGCCGCTGTGCTGAAGTGGCCTTCGGTGAAAATGAGTTTGACACCCCTGAATTAGGGGAAGGGAAATATCACATTTGAAAGTGGGTAAAATATAGGTCAACGCTAATTGTTCATATGTGTGAGAAATGTGTTTATAAAAGATCTGTACATTGTAATCAGCACACATTACTGCAATCATTTTTCTGGCTGACTGCCCAGCTGGTCTGCTCAGCTGCAGAGGCTGGGTGGGCTTTCTTGCGGCAGCATCTCATCTTGTCCTCGCGCGGACAAGCTCTTAAAACTTTAAAGATAACTCACGCCCAGAAATCAGCTAGAGCCAATAGCTCTGAATCATTTTGGTGTGACTGACACTAAAAATACATGCATAAAGGGGAGAAGAAATGGAAAGCTTTTGCAATCAGAAAATTAAAAGCAGCAAAAACCAATAATTACATTTGGGCTTTAATTATGAGGTTCTGTTTAGTTTCACAGCCATTTGCTGAATGAGAGCACAACACGTTTAACCGCTGCAGTCCACCATAAACTTCACTGCACGTGTTCAGATGAGCCCGCACAAACCAATGACTTAAAAAGAAAAATCACAATCCTCCATTAGATTGTGGCGATGGAACACATGTTGTAAGATGGAGGGAATTCCCACTTTTGGAAACCCCATTGCTGCTTATTTTACCTGTCCCTCCCTTTTTACATTGGATCCATTGCTTTTTCTTTTTTGGCCTTTAGGGGCTGTAAAAAAAATAAAACATCTAATACAGAAGGAGCATGTTTGAGCGTGAATAAAAAAAACAACATTTTATGTGAGCTACATCTGCAGACCGAACAGATTAAAAAGACACACACTTCCTTCTGCCTGTGTAATTACAGGTACTCCTTTTACAAGAGCTGCATGTTAGACTACCAAATAAATGCCTCTGGGATTTTAATTATAGATTACTCCTGAGCTGTAGCTTTAACAGTTTGTCTCTACAAAACTATTTCTGTAAACATAAACCATTTTCATATGAGGAGCTGAGAAGAGCTATGCCCTCTGGGTAACTTAGTCCAAAAATGCTGGAAGTTAATCCCAATGTATTTTTTTTTTCAGAGCTTCTGGAATGTCCAAAAGTAGAAAACAAACAAACAATCATTGGGCATACAAGCCATCTTTTTTTGTTTAAAAAAATAACAGATTTGTTAACCTGAGATCTTCAGCTTACTTGCACAAATATTTGACAATGTCAGGTCAGAATTACCATTGGAAGCTAAGAGCAGCTTTTGGATTTTACTCCAACATTCCTAACAGGGTTTCCAGACTTGGAACTATCTGATGCCATTTATATGCAGTTAAAAAAAATGTCCCAAACCATTCTTACCTTGATTGCTGCTAATTGCTCAAAATACAAAAGTAACCACATCTATCATTTATTTCCATTTCAAGGCAAAAGCAATCAACTTTTGTTTGACAAGGACTTAAGTGACATGAAAGAGAAGCTGACAAGAGGAATTTAAAAAATATTTCAAGCTGTTTTCGGTATAAAACATAAATGCCAAACAATGCGAATGTTCCTTTTACAACCGTCAGTACGCTAATTTACAACAGACGAATTTCAAACAGAGAAGCAGGTCTGGGCTCAGTGAACCAACCTCAGATAAAAGCAGAATGTTACTTTTTTATTCTTATTTCAGCTTCATATATACAGTGAATCAAGACCATGTCAAATGATGAAGATCTCTGGAGCAGATATTGTACCTTCAGGCGAAGATGTACCAGAAAACAGACAAATCCTGTGATGCCTGTTCACTGACATTCCTACGTGTTTGACAAACACATGGAAGCAAGTAGGGAGAGGCAGAGGAAAGGAAGGAAAATGGGCAGAGTCAGCACATCTGTAAGTTTTATCAGTGTGAATAAAAGTCTGATGAAAAACACAAGGTTTCATTTACATGTGTTTTTTTAAAATGTAATTTTCTTAATTCTGCTGAAAACGCCTCCCAAAGAAAATAAACAACTTGACATTTCCTTTGGAAATAACTTTTTTTTGATTTTAGACCCAAAAAAACAACACATTTTTTGATTTTTTGCTTGTAGATAAGATGAACCTAGAATTTTCTGAAAAATGCTGATATTCCTGATTACCCTCAGATTACTAAAGGAGAACACTCCATTTATTCTCGTTGAACGCGACTTGTGTGCAGGTTTGAGGTAAATTTGAGGTAGAAAATGATTAGCCTAAAGAACATTCAATGGAGGGCCGACTTCATATCAGTTTAAAAAGGCCAAATATTTTTGCCTCGCGTTACTCTTTGGAACCAGTAAGTCTTTATCATTTCTTTGACATGGACATTTTAGAGTTGATACAGTGATTTTGCATGAAGTAATTATCGCCAAGTGGAAAGAACTGAATTGAAAAGAAATGAAACTGTATGCATTCTGCAGAACTATTTTACGAGCGAACCAAAAAGCTGCAGGCGGTCTTTTCGCCCGCATCCTCTTCAGCTTCTGCAAAGCAGCACAAAACGAGCTCAGCCCAGATGTGTGAAAGCAGTCAAGGGACTTCACAGTGATTGGTTCTGACTGGTGGTGGAACGGTGTTGATGTGTGACGGATATTTTGATAGGAGGTTGAATGACAAGATGCCCAAAGGCAGCAATGGTTGTAAATCTCACTCATGTGCAAAAACTTAGAGAAACTCACGCACAAAGCCTTCTGCTACTCACAAAAGCTGCTGAAAATTGAAGCCAATCCAAGTCATCTACTTATCTTGGACCTATCTCGTAAAAAGTGGTAAAATCTAATACGGCCGACAGATCCTGTGAGACTGGACTATAGCTTTTAAATTGTAATACTGAAAAATGCAGTCTGTTTGAAAGCTATGAGTAATCCAGATTGTGCTAAACTAATGGGACCTGTGCTGAAAGGTAACTAAAGTTGAACTTCATGTTGAAGAAATTAATCCACACTTCAAATATGACACCATATTTTAATTTTCAAGATAGAGATATTACTTGTTAGAGTCAATATGAATAGAGGTGCTGACTTTAAATGGGAAAACAAAGTTTTGAAATATTACCTGACAAAAATTTTCTAATTGGTTCCCTTTCCTAATAGGGCTAAAACTAGGTTCTTTACTGCACACCGTGAAACTGTTTGATGTGATGTGTAACCCTTGTGCTATCCTATGGGGTCAAGATGACCATTGACGTGTTCTCCCTACCATGACAAAGGTGGATAAAGATTCAAGATGAACTTTATTAATCCCCGAATGGAAATTTGGTTGTAGTAGCAGCACCTCAGAAATAAGATAAGAGATAAAAATAAACACAAGACACAAAATATACAGGGAAGAAAAGAAAAAAAATAAACAGGCAGAAAATATTCAGTCAAAAACTCTAGAAATCTTATGTACATCCAAGTCTGCCAGATGAATTGTGAAGTCTTATGGCTGATGGCAGGAATGACATCCTGTATCATTCTCTAGCACAGTGGGGGCCGCTAAAACTGCTTCTCAGTTTGTCCAACTCCCTTAAGAGGGGATGGGAGGGATTGTCCATGATGGTCCCCAGTTTAGCCAGTAGTCTGTCCCCCAACACCTCCTCCAGAATTGCAAGCTTGGAGCCAATAACTGACCCTGCTTTTTTTATGAGTTTATTCAGTCTGTTGGCATCCTTTGCTTTGATGCCAGCACCCCAGCACACTGCAGCAAAGAAGATGGTGCTCGCCATGACAGACTGGTA
Organism: Oryzias sinensis; assembly: GCA_037389245.1. NCBI lineage: Eukaryota > Metazoa > Chordata > Actinopteri > Beloniformes > Adrianichthyidae > Oryzias > Oryzias sinensis. The sequence continues at coordinate 13,495,484 of CM074503.1, read as the reverse complement.
GAACATGTGTAGCATCCTGCTGCAGACACTGAATGATCTGAGTCTCCTTAGGAAGTAAAGTCTGCTCATGACCTTCTTGTAAGCCACCTCAGTGTTTGTGGAACAGTCCAGTTTGTCGACAGATAGACACCCAGGAACTTGTAGGACGAGACAATTTCTACATCCGTCCCACCGATACAGACTGGAGAGCGCGTAGACTTTCCCTACTAAAGTCAATCACCATCTCTTTTGTCTTGGCCACGTTCAGCTGCAGGTAATTTTTCCCAGAACACCTGAGAAAACGCTCCACAAGGTTCCTGTACTCCTCTTCCCATCCATTTTCCACACACCCGACTACAGCTGTGTCATCAGAGTACTTCTGGAGGTGACAAAGCTCAGAGTGGTACCTGAAGTCAGCCGTGTAGGTGGTGAATAGGAAGGGGGACAGCACGGTTCCCTGAGGGGCTCCTGTGTTGCTTATCAAAGGTGAAGGTGAAGAAGATTTCAGTCAGACAACTCTTGCAGAAGACTATTTATTTCACAACATCTTTTGGTTTTCACAACTTCTTTAGGTTGGCATTTACAATTTGATTCACAACTGCATTTTGGCATAAGGCTCTGTTCAATTCCTTGAGACAATTGTTTTTTTTTTTTTTCCATACACTTTCAGGTAACAAAACCCCCGTAACGGAGCCCACAGGTGGAAGCCGGGGAGGAGGGAGGGGCAAAGAATGAGCGCTGAAGGTAAGAGAGAATGAACAATTGTACACCTGATGTCACGGTGAAGGGTGGCTCGAGAGCCGGTTGGACCCAGATGCAGAGGCGGAGGCATGAGGATCAGGGCTAGTGGGTTTAATTACAAACAAAAGGCGCTGCCGAGCAGGATGACAAAAACAAAACAAAACTCACTGTGACGTGGCATGAGACAAGGAACAAGGAACGAGGAACATGGCATGACATGAACACCAGACAGGAATACTAATGGACCAACACAGGAGGAAGGCAGAGACAAGACTTAAATACAGACAGGGCAGACAAGACACAGGTGGACACGATCAGGGCTGATGGGGACCAAAGGAAGTACAACTCAAGAAAACAGACAAGACAGGAAACCTTTCAAAATAAAACAGGAAACTGAACTTAACCATGACAAAACAAGACAGAAAGCAAAAACCAGAACAAAAGAAACTCAAACCATGACACCTGACTTAAATAGGACACTAAGCAGGTGAGTTCATTGACTGACCCGCCCTAGGGGAGTAACCTGTAATTCTGCAGAGTGTCTACCCGAAATGCGACGAGTTGCTATTTCAGTCAGACAACTCTTGCAGAAGACTATTTATTTCACAACATCTTTAGGTTTTCACAACATCTTTAGGTTGGCATTCACAATTTGATTCACAACTTCGTTTTGGCATAAGGCTCCGTTCAATTCCTTGAGACAGTTTTTTTTTTTCCATTCACTTTCGGGTAAAAAAAAACCCAACACCAAGATCATCCAGAAGAAGAAAATGTGAATGTATAATCAGTGTGTAAATAAGATGAGGTGTGTTTTTGGCGGCATTCCATTTTCACTTCATTTCATTTAATTTTCCAGTATGACTGCTATGTGTTTACCCGGCACCATTGACCGTTGGGCCGCTCCCGTTCGAGAACCACTCTACGAAGGGAACATTCTATCTAGTGTATCTGCTATGTGTTTACCCGGCACCATTGACCGTTTGGCCGCTCCCGTTCGAGAACCACTCTACGAAGGGAACATGCTATCTAGTGTATCTGCTATGTGTTTACCCGGCACCATTGACCGTTGGGCCGCTCCCGTTTGAGAACCACTCAACGAAGGGAACATGCTATCTAGTGTATCTGCTATGTGTTTACCCGGCACCATTGACCGTTGGGCCGCTCCCGTTCGAGAACCACTCTACGAAGGGAACATGCTATCTAGTGTATCTGCTATGTGTTTACCCGGCACCATTGACCGTTGGGCCGCTCCCGTTTAAGAACCACTCAACGAAGGGAACATGCTATCTGGTGTATCTGCTATGTGTTTACCTGGCACCATTGACCGTTGGGCCGCTCCCGTTCACCAGGGGAGCATACTATCTGAAGAGAGAGGAAAGAATGAAGGGGAGCCAACAAGATTACACAACCTGATTCAATTTTAACACCAATGCAGTTAATACTCCTCATTCGCGGCTTCCACCTGACTTAACATATTCATCATTCAAACCAGACTTATTTTCTTTGAGCCGCTAATATTTCATCAGAATTTAATCTAACATATCCCTGAAAAGCAGAGGAGGACCATCTTCCCATTGCTTTTAGCGGAGATGATGGCACATGAAGAGCAGCAGTCGTAGCGGCGCCTATTCTCAGGGAGTGCAGGGTGTAAAGGTCTGACGGAAGACCCCAGGACAAGCAGACGTCTTTGCAGCACCAGATCAAGGAATCCAGGGGTGACATCCTTCGCCGGAAACAAAGAGCAGACAGGGAAGTAGGGGTTCGCAGGCTCAGGATGCAATGCATAGATAAAGACAAAGCATAATTAGTCTTGGCAAAGAATATAGAAATAACCCAGAAACCGCTCAGTTTTAAATTCTTGATATAAAAGGAATAACAGTGCTTTTAAAGAACAATTCTGAGAAGTGAAATTTAGTAGGTATTTAAGTAAAAGTCCCTTTCTGGATTCATCGCACCATAAAAACCGCCAGAATCACAAATTCCAGCAAAGAATTGATAGAGAAATATAGAACCTGCACGAAATCTTAACACCAATTTTATGTACACTAATGTAAGAGAAATAACCTTTGACAATTCCGGAGGAACGCACCTTCAGAAGGTCATCGAGGAGCAGGCGATGGAAGGGTAACCAAAGACCAAGAATATTTGGAGATGAGGAAGGTCAGCATCCCATGTAGCAATGGATCGCAGCTCGGCCGGTTATGATATTAGTGGTCCTCAAATAGGTGGACAACAAAGCACAGACTATTGAAGTTTTAATTAGCCAAGGGCTAAGACAAGACTAATGGACACAAGATTTAACTCTTGAACTAAGCTTGAGAGAGTGTAAGTGATAATTTCTCCGGCCAGGGTTAAAATTGCTCATGGTGTTATTAAACACTACCCAGTCAACCGATGACACATAAGATTATCATTTCACATAGAAACAGCCTCAATATAATCTCCATGGCTGAATTCTCTCATAAATTGTACTATGCACAAAAAAAAAAAAAAAAAAACAAAACAATAAATCAAATCTCATCTAACCACACGATCCCTTACAAACTATTAGAGCTGTGAATTCAGACAGCCGGACAAACACAAACCACTCTTCATAAATCTTTCCCCCCAAAACCAGAAGGCGCAGCCTCAGAAGAACAAGTGGGGGGAGCCTGAAGACACGACAGTCATTACCATAACAAATCCACTCCAAGCATAGAGAGGGAAAGATGAAACGCAAAACATGAAAATCCAGAACTGGAACATGTGGCCCAGGATCGAGCTACCCAGAACAAGAACACAAGATGAACAGATTACCGTGGGACCAAAGCCACTGCAAATTTCAGGTGGCCCAATCATTGAAAAATCATATTTAACCAAAGAATGAATAAACAATACACTGCACAAAGCTAGAGATGACATAATGGGGAGCAGCAAGCATCAATGAACCATCCAGATCCATAGAAGGAAAATAAATCCGGATGGGTGGAGGACCATACAGTATAGACAACGTGGAAACCCAGATTCGAAAATAAAGTTTTTCCACAGAGATTCAAAAGACCAGGGATACAGAGGAAATTTGGCCACGAGAAATCATCAATAACTCGCAAAATGAAGGGGACCCATCGCCTATAAATATCCATTGCAGGGATTCTGATAATACAGTTGATACTATTAAGACTGCCACGGCAGCTGAAAGGTAAACCGACAAACACTTCGAGCGCCAAACTGAATGCCAAAGACGCCACTGAGAGGCATAGAGGCAGAACAGTGAAAACATCAGCGATAACAGTCATCCTCAGCCTTATATCGCGTTCGGAGGAAAATCGTGGAGACCGCATGGGCAGCTGAAGAAAATATATACTAATCCGTAAGGCGCATGGGGAACCAGGCCACCGATGCCCAGAAGATGAACTGCGAGGCGCTAACAGGTCCAGATCAAGTCACGTCAACCCGAACACTTCCTAGGGGCCACCCACAGTGGCGGCTTTAAAAACGATGCCCCAGAAGAATCCATCACATAGCCCCCACAACCTCCAAACCAAACCAGAGAGAGAATAATAAATTAACTGTCCAGCCGAGAAAACAAGGCCGCGACGAGACTGACACACTCGCCAATGCGCCGACGCAAGTCCCTGAGGCCAGGGCAGAACCCACTGGGTACACAGAGTGGGGAAAAACAGGCGGAGCAGAACCAGATGCAGAACTTGCGGGGGCAACGAATGAGGATCGCTGAGTGAATAAAATGAGCCATAGACGCTGCATAAGAGAGACCAATCATAGGGAAAATGTCCACAGAGCAGAGATGGGTCCAAGAGAGACTAATTCACATTCTGACTAACCAGCAGCTACAACAACGAAGAAAATAAACAGAAGAACCGCCATAATAATAAAGCCAGCATCGAATTAAAGATAATCAAGATTTACACTCAGCTCCCAAAGAACAAAACAGCAACAGAAAAATGCTAAAAGCCACAACAAATTCAGCCAGCATGAGAAACCTCTTTAAACGAGGACCGCCAGCCTTCACAACCACAGAAAAGACCCCACAACCCCTGAAACAATCAGCGGACGACGCAGAACTACGCCGCAGAAAAGGAAACAGAAGTGCATCATAAAGGACCATGAGACAAAACTACAATTCCCAGGGTCCTTAGGGGCGTGACGTCACCGAAGTAAACAGGAAGCAAGAGCGAAGCACTAGAAAAAGCAACACGGTAAAAGAACCGCATGCTGCTCACCGTAGAAATTCGGCTGACCACGGCAGACGAGAAGACCTGGACTGCTGCTGATCTGGGGCCACGGACATCCCGAACATCGCGGAAAGCACACCCCTTGCAGATGCACGCGACCGCGGCACAACGAACGCGCTGGGCGCCTCCAGCCGCCCCCGCTGATCGCCGCAAAGGGAGAGCAGACGCGGCGAAACGAAAACCCACATCAGAAAAATGGGGAACATCCATCCGCAGGACGGGGGGGAACACAGCGAGACGCCGAAAGAGAAGGAGACCCGCGGGCACGGAGACTGGCGAAGAATGAGCGCTGAAGGTAAGAGAGAATGAACAATTGTACACCTGACTTAAATAGGACGCTAAGCAGGTGAGTTAATTGACTGGCCTGCCCTAGGGGAATAACCTGTAATTCTGCAGAGTGTCTGCCCGAAATGCGACGAGTCGCTATTTCATATAATCCATGCAAACCAGTGAAGATCACAAATCATTGAAGAAAAACGTTTAGCGCACTGTCTTGTGGGTCTAGATGACCTCACTCCCAATGTCAAAGTGCCTAGGATAGCACAAGGGTTATATCATGCAAGCTTATTTCCAAAAAATAGTGAACATTAGTATTTAAACTCTATAGTCCGGTACCTTTGTGTTAGATGTACTACAAAAATAATCTGCTATCTTTACATTGAAAACATCAATTTTGTCATGGTACCTCCAGGAGTCCTCTCCTTCCCCCCTCCCTTCTCTGCTCTTCCTCCCCAGATTGGACCCAGCTGTTGGCACTCTCCTCATCAGCCTCCCTGCTCCATATAAAATGGACCTTCACCAGCAGTACTCTGTCTCATGATCTAACGTAATCGTAATCCGAATCCAGATCCGATCTTGTTCATGTATTCACGTCTGCCTCCTTGTCTACAGGATCTATGTCTAACCTGGGTCCACCATTCTACTCTCTGTCCAATTACGCCTGAGCTCCTGCCCTCTAGTCAAGCCACGACTCCACGTCTCACCACGACTCTGCTTAACGCTAAAACTCCATGCTTCTTCTCCATACTGGAATGCTACTCACCTATTTGGTTCCATCTCCTTCTTCTCAGCCATCGCATCCCAAGTTCCTCCAATACTCCTGGACAAAAAATCTTTTATATTCCACCACAAGACTTGGGTGATGGATCGAGGTTCCAGCATCTGGGTCCTGTTTCTGCTCCCCGCTATCATGAGTAATTCAGGTTTATGTTAAGCTTTTTAATGTTTATGTTCAGTTTAGTTCTGATGTTGGAAGACATTTGTAAAGAAAATTAAGTTCAAAATTTCATTTTTGACTAAATCTTTATTCAAATTATTGTGAATCAGGAGCAGATGAAAAAATGCTGTTTGAAAAAGAATGTAGCTGTGATGCAGTGGTGGCTGCTGGTCTGTCAGAGAGGGGAAGCTCATATTCGGCCTACATCATAAAATTGTCTATTTATTTAAAAGTAAATTCTGCCCTACGTTCCTTTTCAAGAAAATGGTCTGTGACCCTGTCGTACCAACTAGGAGTCTTTTCAGGTGACTTTACCAGTGTCTCAGTGGCCAGCAGAGCTGGGCTGCTTAAACGGCCTTGGCTCATTGTGTTTGGGGTGTAGGACTTGAGTCACTTTGAACAGGAGAAGCTCCTTTTTACACCTGCAGATGTAGCTCCAATTGTTGCCACTAATGAGAAAAGTTTGTAAAGCTGAGGCATTGCACTGTCTAACTCCATGTCTTTAAGGAACACCAAGTAATCACACAGCTTTCCCCTGTTACCCTGCAAGTCCTGATCTGAATACAGGACTTGAAGTTCTGACCTCTGTCTTCCTGAATCAAAGTGAAGAATGAACAATCTAAAAAAAAAAAAAAAAACATTAAACTCTGTAAAACTGAAACAAGGAATGTGGTGTATAATTGTGAGAAATGTATGATGAAATTTGTAGTCAATTAAATGTTAATACAATACAATACAATAGTACATATTTGACCATTAATTTTGTGACATCATAAGGGAAGCCGAGCTTCCCTTGCAGTCTTAAAGTAATCTCCACTGCTGTAATGTAGAAAATACATTCGGAGGGCCACAAGCTCACTGCTCTTCTTCATTCTGTTGTATCCACTTTATATATCTGATCTGTGTACGTTTTTGTTTTCCTTGTCCGAGCAGGTTATGTCCTGATTGCTCAGATATTGCTCACTATTTTTTTGCACCACTAATGTTAGGTTGGCATTGTGAAGGGCTATAAGCTAGCAGAAGAGCATGTAAATATATGGATGATGGGAAGTGGGGGTGGGCTTGCACCAACAGTCCTGTCTGTAACTCAGAGATGAAACTTTCTAATGAAATACAGAAACGATGCCTAAAAATAGCATAATCATAAATAAAAGACACTGGGAACTCTTTTACAATAGATCAGACAAATTATCAAAGTTGGACTTTAAATCAAATTTAGAACAATGATAAAACAAACCCTGCTCTGAATTTTCATGACAAACAGAGTTGTGTTTGTTATAAAGAGATGTGGACACAAACTCTTCTTTCTCAGCAGACTCCTGGCCAGTAACATTGTTTAGGTAACATTTACTAAGTATTGGAAATCCATCTTTTTAATACTGTCTACTCATTCGTTTGTTCACTATGAAGTAGCACACATGAAAAAAAAAGTCTGCAGGAATGTTTCTGTCCGGAAAACAAATTATTTGAGGTCCTGCGGCACGATTTGCGTAGTGGGTGCGACGCATCAGTCTTGCGGCAGCGTAATTTGAGTGTTGTGGCGCATTTTGCTTAATCCGCTCGGTTGCCAGAGAGTGTCCTGGCCACGGTTGGGTGAAGGTAGGATACACCCTGGACAGGTCCCAGAGGCCATAGAGCTGGAGTGATCAGGCCCTGTTCTGGGCAGCAAAGCTCGCTCGCCCTGCAGAGCGTCCGGGCAGCTGGCAGCGGCAGACAGAGAGCCGCTGCGGAGGGTGAATGCAGCTTGCTTGGGTCGCCTGAACCTTATGATATTTTTCGTATCTTCATAGAGACAAATAATCATCAGTTCTTATTCTTATTTTTCTCCTCTGAAGCTGATGTGGGGCAGAAAGTCATCAAACTGGGCCATAGAACCACGGAAGTAGCGGCGCAAAGCGGCTGTCAATCAGACCCAAATCCGGCTACTGGAATGAAGCTCACTGTCCCACCGAGACTGAATGCTCTCATAAACACAGACATGGAAACATGATAACAGATGCTTTTGAAAAGCTTTTTAAAATAATTCTGACCTTTAAACATCCTCAGTCTTCCATGAGGTATACTCAGACACCGCTACATGGAGCGAAAACACTTGGTGGTAGCTCCTCCCACAGGCGTCTGGGGCACCGAGATGTCAAGTACATTTTTGGAAAGGCATTTAAAAAGAGACACATGCCCCCAACCGCTCTTCTACTCCCTGTGGTCTGCTTGAGTCATCGCTGTCCAGAGTGTAACTAGGCACTTTAACGTTGGGAGTGGGGTCATCTGGACCCCACAAGACAGTGGGCTGAACTTCTTTCTTCAATGATTTGTGATCTTCACTGGTTTCCATGGATTACATGAAATCCTCTTCACCTTTATCCACCTTTGTCATGGTCTATGTAAGGGTGGGGTCATTTTGACCCCACAAGATAGCACAAGGAAGGGTTAATGGCATTTGGGCTATCGATTTTCTTCAAGGAAATGTTTCAAATACAGATACTATTTCTGTAGGGTTTTATTAATACTCATAATTCAAATTTTGACCCCAAAACCATCTTTGTTTTTCTCATAAAAGATTAAATAAACATGTGTAGATTAAAAAAAAAACAAAGATTAAGACAGATCTCTTTTAGGATTTAAGCTAAGCAAGCAATAAAAATTCTTTCCTATGAAGTCTGCTATCAGTCTCAACACACAAAAATATCTGGGAAGATTATTAAATCTGCTTGTTTGTGTTGGAAGATACAGAGGAACGGTTTCTTCCAAATCTGGCATCATAATGCAAAATGGGAACTGTGCTTGCACAAATTCCTGTAAAGTAGAGTATCCATCCAAATGTGGATTCAATTCTTAAAACTTCTGGTAAGGATGAGTTAGCCTGCATTGATAAAATAAAACGGACCAGTACTGATCTGCTGTAGAGATTTTTTTTATCTTGGTCATTCAAATTTTTTTTGTAATACTTACCCTTTCACACACATTTCCCACACACTCCAAACGTCTCCTGAGGAAAAGCTGCTCCTAATAAAATGGACAACAAACATCAAAATGCAGCTGTCAGGGAAAAAATGCATGCATTTCTGAATAAACTAATCTGAATAAACTAATAAACAACAGGAAGCCCCATTCCCCCACGATGTCACAGCCCAAGGTGAAGTCCACTTCCTGTTGTGTCCTACTAAAATTGGTTTTGCCTTCTGCCACCAAGTTTGGCCCAACCAGGTAAGACCAGCTCAACATATAACCTCACAAAATGCAAAAAGAAAAAAAAAGCCTACTTGATCATGCAGGCTGTGTAAACTAAATTTGCATTTAATGTTGAGAAAAATATTTATGTTAACCTTAACATGTTGGAAAGTAGGGCTGGTTGTAGTGTAGCTGTTCAGGTGTCCATCACATTCATCTTCTGCAAGACTTTCACAGATGGTCCAGAAATTGGTGTTACCTTTGGTCCTCAAAACAATATAAAGCTATTTACGTTCTAAATTAAGCAGCTAATAATGTTTTTAATATTTTTATCACGCATATGATGCTCAACTTGTTAAAGCTACTTGAAAGTATAGTGACCATCAACTCAGTTCCCTTTTATCTGCGGTTTTCAGGGGTTTTAATAAAAGAAAAAAAAAGTTTAATTTAATCAAAGAATTCAGAGTGAATTTTAAAAGTAGTTGTTACACATGTATGAACCACTATACATGTACATTTTATAGATAATTTAGCTTTCCTTGGTCAACATTTGTCTGACAACATGTAATGTGGAACTGGCAACATCACCATGGAAGTATTGCACACCTAAAGAATATGTCACTGATAGTTATATTAGTGGAACTGTAGGTTGATCATAGTCAGACACACAAGTGCCCAACAGGCTCCAGTGTCCTTTCCAGTTGTCAATAAAGGGCTTGAATTTTTTTTTCTACGTTTATAGATTCAATCCAGGTGGAACTATGAAAGTAACACCTCTGTCCTGTTCTAACTCTGATGGCTCCTAAAAAAATAATAATAAAACAAAATCCCACAGAGAAAGAACAATGGAGAGGAAATGTTTATGAGGATACTGTTTTGTGTATCTGTCCTTCATGTTCTGCATCTATGTCAAAGAAAGAGTCTTGATCAGACTGAGATTAAACTTGAACACGATGCTTATAAAAGCTAGAGAAAACGCACTTCTCTGCATTTTAGGTTTTCTTATTTGTAGTGATCAGGTTTTCTTTTTAGGTGATAAGATAGGTGATAAGCAGGGTTTCCCCGTGACTTTCCATGCTTGTAGTTACCTGGTATGCAGATGACGGAGATTACAGTGAATGATATGTTAACTGAAACTCTGATATGAACGATAGTTTATTTTCTTTTATGTTGCTGAATAATACAGGCGAAGAAAGTAAAGTAAAACATGTTTCTCATATACCTGTTGCATCGGTTGATCATGGTTGGAGAAACAGGTGGAGCCACCAATCACTGCAAAAACTGACCTCCTACTAAATACATGATTGTTTGCAGCCAGCACTTTAGCTATGATAAGTGGATTGGATCATCAACTGATTCTGGTTCAATTTGAATTCATCCAAAGTTTAAGTGTTTCCAGGATGAAAGTTAACTGACATTTTGACATTGTTGACCTGTTTGGACCTTATTGAATTCCTTGCCTCCAGTACAAAGACAGCATATGAATGGTAAATAAAATATATTATTGTTATTATTATTAGTGCTTTAAGACCTAAAGGACTTTACAATCTCAGTCTCATTTACCCACACACATTTACACATTGATGGCAGCTCCTCTGTCAAACACTGACACCAAGGTATAACCATCAGGAGTAATGTAGGGTTCAGTGTCTTAACCAAATCTTCCACGAGCTAATCAGAGGTTGACCACTGTACCTCTAACACCTGACTGTAGAATCAATGTTTCTCTGATAATACTGTGTTCACACTGGCCTCTGCAACGCACTTTGAAGGTACCACTTCCATGTCTATGTTATGCTTTGAAATGCGTGTTTCAAGCTTCCACGTTTAAAACTCTGACATTTGTATGTCTCTACGCATTTTTAAATGTCTGTTTTTGGGCTCCAAGTACAAGACACACGGTCATTGCATGCGTGAACCTGTTGAACTTTGAACAATCAGGGACTACAATTTGGTAGTGTTGTATGGGTAGCGTCTTTTTCAAAACACGGAAGTGCCAAATGATTGAAAATTGATCACAAATTAGGGAAATTAAGAATTGCGGGTTTTGTCTGGCCAGAATTATATGACACCAAGTCTTTCATATATCAGAATGGAGCTGGGAAAGAAAATGTCTGGGGCAAGATTTGCACCGCTTCGACCTTTCACACCAAGCCCCCTCCAACTGAAGGTATGTGCACTAGTATTGGGTAGCAACAGTCCAGTGTGAAAACCATATGCTACAAGCGTGTTCAAGAATACCCATTTAGCGCATTTTTGAACACGCATAATACACGGTCAGTATCATAATACGCGTTATGATACTGTGTAGGTATCATAAAATGTGAACCATCTGTGGCAAATTAGGAATGAAAAGAAATGAAAGAGGAATTTTGATGCAGACAGGTTCTTATGAGCCTTAGGATCCTTGGCCGTCTGGTGTTTTCCATCTAAAATGACACCATAAACTAGTCACAAAACCGTTACTGTGTAGTCACAAACTGACAACATCATTGTGTGCCCTTTTTATACAAAATTCTGACAAATCATTGTAAAAAAAAAATTAAAATCTTCCTCTATGAGTGAAACTTTTTTTCTCCTTAAGAATCTCCTTAAGATGAAGAAGTTTTCATGTGTCATCTTTACAAAAATCCTGGACCTGGAATATTCTAAACATGAAACTTTTTCCAAACTATGGTCATTTAACCAGAACTGAATAGTCATGCACTTACTCATAAAACATTTGAAGTCTTTTTTGAAACTGGAAACCTGCAGTTTGTTAACAATTACTGTGGTTTCAGTGAGAAATTGTGGATTTTTTCTGTAATCTTCTGTTTACCATCTAAATTTTTTTTCTGTACTTGACCTCACAGTGGGGGCAACATGACTTTAACTTTGATTAAGTTATTAAAATCCAAACACTATAACCCTTTTATTTAATCAATATTAATGAAACATGTTGGCAAATTTACGAAGTATTCATGTGAAAACACATGCATTTATGCCGCAACTCATTGGATGGATTTCATCGGAATTTTTGTCACCAATTTCTGGATAAAGTGTGGGAGGGAAAACAACGAATCCGCAATTTCTTTTGCAGCTGTATAACTCATGTGTAATTGCTGCAGCCTTTGATCACTATCGGCAACAGCTACAGCTGTTGTTAACATGGCCTGTGGTGTCTGCAGGGTGATCTCATTGTTGAATTGAACTCAGCCAGAGATGAACAGAAGGTCTATCAATATTGCATATTTCAATAGGAGACATTAAAGTGTCGGACAGTGGGAAATCTTTAGACATTTCTGCTTCCTCATAAAGAGATATTTGTATTTTTACTTTCATTTGGAACTTCTATCATAGTGCTTTGCTTGTTTTGTAGCTTTTTAATTCATATTTAATCCTAACTTAATAAAGAAGGCTACAATGCCGCTCTGATATCATATCTTCAGATCACTGCCTTTATTATGTCAGGCACATGTGTTCTGTATTAGCATTTTGGCAGCAAGGACATCCTGAGTCTTCCTCAGATGGACATGACCCGGGCGGACTTTCACTCATCTTCCCCCTGCTGACAGATTTCCATGGAGGGTCTGTGTGTTCTTATGCTCCCCCTGACACCAGGTGACTGGCAGCGAGGCACAGCTGAGTGACAATGAAACCATCAGGATATGATTAAAGGTTTCCTCTGCTACTTTCTAATGTGGATATGATTGTCCTAAAATTCTCTTTTATTTTTGCGTCTCAAGTACCCAAACATGAATCCTCTTTTTGCTCGTTTTCATTTAAATCTGATGGTTTCTGAAGTGCATGATGGGATATTATGTAATAGGGACTTCACTGAAAAATGGATCACTTTGTTCCTGCTTATCCTAATTCCAAATTGTCGACCTTCTATCAGCATATTTTTCTGCTGATTTATGATTTCTGCAGAGCACCACACCAGACTTTACTGATATTATCAGTGCTGGAGTGAATTTTGGCCAACTGCATGAGAAATTGTATAAAATTATGATACGTAATGAACACTGATCAGCCACAACTTTAACACCACATGCTCAGTATCACGTATCTCCTCATCAACCTGTAAAACAGATCTGGCATTCCCTCTGCAGCGCCGATGACGGATTCCTGTGGTGTTGCTGTGGAACCGAGATGTGTGCAGAAGTTTCTTCAGCTTCTGCATGCTGTGAGGAGAGACAGACTTCCCAGTACCGCCCACAAGTGCAAAATTGAATATGAATCTGGAAAATTTGCAGTCAAGACCTTAAGCTTCATCATGTTCTGCAGACAGTTGCTGAGATCAGCGATGCACCGTTGAAAGAAACGACTAAAGTCCAAAGGACTCACTGGAATATCAACATGATAGATGGAAACTTTTTATCTCTTCAGCACAATCAACAGCAAACTTTTGAGTGTTGGTTAACCAGAGGATGATATTACTTTGCTGTAGAGTTTATATTTTGCCTTCAGTGCTTAGCCAATGGCAGTAATGACCAAATAACAAATTCATTTTGTAAATTCTTCAAAATTTTACAAACGTAGCAGTCTGAATTGTTTTTTTAAAACTGCAATTTCGATATTTCCTACTTTTTTATTATATTTGTATTTTGTTGCTAATTTTTTTCTAAGTGAAAAAAATAGCTTTTCCAACTCCAAGCAACTTTGTAACTTTGTAAAAGTTCAAAAGGTACAGTTGACTTAACTAGAATACAGGCTTTAAGAGCTTTCAGTTTCAACATCAACCAAATATAACTCTATTAAAGTCTGTTGAAGTCCTTCTCTAAAAGTCAAGTACAGCATTTGTGTTTTGTATATTATTTCAAGAGGTAAACAAGGAAAGTGAGCGTGATGTGAAAACATTTACCATGTGACCTGCAGAGTGTGGACATTGTGTTAGATTTAGTCCAAGCCAGACGCCTCCTTTACTGCTGTGCTTAATGGATGTAACTCAGAACCCAGAACCGCCAGCTTGGCAGTCACGAGTGGCTGTATGGTGATTTTATTTCTTGATCTTATGGAAAACCGCAGGGCAGAAACTATCTGTGCTTGACTGCCTTTCTTAAGTTACATGATGCTTGCTTAATGTTTACTTTGAAATGTGGCAGCGCTTAGTAATCTTTTTTTCCCATCGGTGTAAAAATCTGACTTCAATCACTCATCTCACTCTTGTTCCTTTGCACTGTGACATTTCTTTATATGCAGTATGGTAAGGATTTACAATCACAAGCTCTTTAGCTTTTTGTAGTTTAGAAAAATTAAATTTATGCTTGTAAAGATGCTTTTAAATCTTATGCTATGTTAATACAGGGCTCAGGAACGCGCGTTCACTTCCAATGAAAAGTCTACATAAACGTGTTCACGTCCACATCCAAAACTTGTGTTCACGCATCGCTACACAATTTTCTGACTCCATTTTCAGGCTCTGCGCATAAAACGCATGGCCATTCAATGCGCGTCAAAACTTTAACCAGTTGAACTTTAACCAAGCGTCATTTTTCAAACCACAGTTTAAAAATTGATCATGCAGAAAAAATGTATAATTGCGTTGGTTTTTTGTATACCGGAATAGAGCTGTGAAATTAAAAACCTGTCAGATAAATGTATCTAGACATTAAAGAAAACACAATTAAAAACAACAGAACACAACAAGAATCAAATTTCTTATGCACAAGGGAGAAAATCAAGTGTGACAGAAGACTTCCACTACGCTTCATTTCTCAAAGGACTGCTTCTCCCATGCACCTTTTATTAAGAACACAAGTAGGACGATACAATTTCCAGACAAAGAGAAAAGTTCATTAGGTGGTGTCATATAATGAACCATTTGGGAAGATTCTAAGTTCAAACAGTATTCCTTATCAGCTAAGGACAGTGCGTGGTAAAACCCCCACATCCTCGCTGGGGGTGAGAAACAGATGAACAAACACACAACTATTTTCTAAAAAGGTAAAAAGGTCATTCTGAGTTAACATTTAAACATACATTTAAACAATGATAATAATAAAACAATTCCCTTCACAAAACCTGAATCAAGATTTTCACCGCTTTCACATTTTGAGTACATTTTGAGTTGTGAGTACATGTGGTAAGTATGAGGTAGCAAAAGTCCAGTGTGAACACTACATTTGAAATGCACTTTCAAGAACACCTGTTTAGTGCTTTCTTGAACATGCATCACATGTCCCGTGTGTACATAGCTTAAGAAGATTCTCCGCATCTTGGACGTCCAGTTTTAATGTTAAATCAATGTGCAGATGCGATCAGAGGTCTTGCAGGATGTTTGGAGTGTCAGGCCCTACACGTCGATCTGGACGTCGCGGTGCACAACCATCAGGTGGAGTCCAAAACCAACATTAAGGAGAATCTAATTGTTATCCTCTTGAACTTTGATATTTTGCTTTTTCCACTGAGAAAAAGAAATTATCCTTCAATTTTTTTCTTCTTTTTCCCTCCTCTTACTACTACAGGATAGCAAGTCATCGAACTGGGCCACCTCACTGTGCTGAGAGAGTCTCTGAACGATTTAATAAATCCAGACATGGAGACATGATTACCAATGTTGTTGTAGAGCTATTTAAAATAAATTAACCTGATCTTTAACATAATCAGTGTCTTCTATGCATTGTAAACAGGCAGGTGCACTCATAGGGCCTCATAATAAAAAGTCCCCTAGTGCCCTCTTTTTTTTCAGTTTTTGTTTTTTATTGTATTAACATTAATAAAATTAACATTAATACATTTAAATGAATCCAAATCTAGATCCGGAGTCACATTGGGTGTAACTGTCAGGAACTACAGATGCAAGAGCCAAAATGCAGGAAACGAGGGGCGAAAGCAAAACCGTAAATAAATAACGTAAACGTAAAACAAACTTAACAGGACAAAAACTGTGGTGAAAAAAAAGGAGATAAAGCAGATGAACTGACAATGTACAAGCGTCCAGCAGCAAATCTGATGCACATGGAAAGAGAGGCATCCGACGAAAATTTGACCCCCGAATTACGTTTGGTGTGAACACAGCATAAGGATTAATTAGAAAAAAACATCCTAAAACTGTCTTGCGGTCTAATTCTAGGGAAATTGCAGACATGTAGAATGAATATCATACAGAAAGACAGGAAACAGATGGAGGTCATCGCTTTTCTCTGCTGGCATAATTTGTGCTTCTCCTCTTCCCTTTGCAGTTTTCCAAAGGTCAACTCAGACTC
The DNA here is from genome assembly GCA_037389245.1 of Oryzias sinensis. NCBI lineage: Eukaryota > Metazoa > Chordata > Actinopteri > Beloniformes > Adrianichthyidae > Oryzias > Oryzias sinensis. The sequence continues at coordinate 13,478,961 of CM074503.1, read as the reverse complement.
AATGAAGATCGAGTAATCTGCCGTGATTCATGTCATGAAGGGCACAATGCTGAACCATCTTTGTATCTACCATCTGCTCTAAGAAAGTCCTCCAAAGCACGTCGCCCCCCGTCGTTAAGTTGACTTAGCCAAGAAACAACAACAATATTTTAAATATGTAGTGAAGCTTTGATGCATTTTCAATAAGGAAGATGTTCCTAATTTCCAGGCATGTTGAATTACTACGTCGCTCTACACACTATTATCATTTAGGCCTTCACTTCATTCAACCAATAACTGAAGAGCCCGGCTTTCTTCTCAGCCAATCATTTTTTGCCTTTATATTCATGAATGGTTGTCTCTCTCTGCATCGTAGACAGTCTACTGGCCTTCCTGCACCCAACTCTCCACCTGGAATAATACTTTGACATGGTTTGGCTTCTAGCCACCATCTAGGTACGTCTATGGTCTGAGTTCATCCAAAGCACACAAGACGTCATTGGCCCAAACCCTAACTGCCAGAGATTACGGATCTATTTCATGCACATTTTTCTGTAAATAAGTCTTACTTTTACTATTACTTGCATTTCTAATATCTCTCCCTATTGACATACCATGAGAAACATGCTCCTTACCAATGAGATGTGTGCACCAAGGAAAAATGTGACAAATGTAATAAGTCACCAGCAGTTGCAGAGGTAGTTATGATTCACTCCTGCTGATAATTTTCTAAAGAGGGTAACCCAGACACCAGATGTTTTGTTATTCCTAGAAAAGCTGACTGTAAAGTGTGTTTGGAGGGATAAATGACTGCATCTATAGCTCTGAATGTGCATGGAAAGCATCTTAGCATGGTTAGTATGAGTCAGAGAGCTCCCTGCTTGGATTCAGGTAGCAGGCCTAACAGTGGCAGAGATGACTGTCTGGGAGACCGGCAGCATGGAAAGTGTGGTTTGATGGTTCATTTAAAAAGACAACAGTGCAAAGGCACCTTCAGTTTTTCTGCAGCTTTGGTTTAAAGTAATCATTGATGTTGGAGCATCTTAACCCCAGAAGCTTTCACATGTCATAAATAATGAAGAAAATGTCATTTAGAAACACTGGAATAGTCTTTAGATGCCATTTAGTATAATATAGTACTTTATTTTAATTTATTGTGTTAAAAGCTCCTGCTTTTCAGCTTAAAACTTGCTTGAAGAATTGTGTTTTGGTTAACTCTACACATCTGAGGATTAAACTATCGAGCACATGCTCTTATTGCATTTTCAGGGGTTTCCATCTATAAAGTCAATTTCTGGGAAACAAAAGCATTTGAGAGGTTTAATGAATCTGTGGACTTTATAAGCTCTGCCGTGGAAAGCTGATCATTGTGGAGAAAAATGTTAATGAGCAATAAATAAATCACATCTGTAAGCAATACTCTAAAATGCACCCGTGAAGGGGATTCTGTCAACCTTCATAAAGTGTGGCAATTTTTGGTTTATTTATCTTTTTTCTTCTGTTGTTTTGATTTGTTTTAAATCCACGTTGTAATACTTTAACAAATTGCTGCTGAAATGCTGTCCACTGATCTGCAACAGCTCTGCCTAAAGATACCTAAAAATAATAGTGAATGATTTTCTCAGATATCAAGAGTTCTCTGATCTGGGGAGGACCTTTTTTTGAACAGGTTGTTATTTCAGGGGACGTAAGTTAGGTGGCACCAAAGCTTTAGTCACAAGTAGCCTAACAGGTGGATACAGGGTCTGTCTGTGGGTGAAAAATCGGCAAAGCTGTACGGGGTACGCCCCAACCGGAAATATCAAGGTCATAGACTGCTCTGTATGCCCGTAGGGGCAAAAATGTTCTTGCACTTTGTTTTCCACGGGCATGCTGCTGGTGATAGGTCATATACTTATACAGCATGTGAAGGTTAAAATGTGTTGTTTGGAGACTCCAGTATTTTATTCTTTCCAAACCTTGCGTATTGTGCCATAAGCCCATTAGTGCTGTTCCTGTGACAACTGTGCACCCTTCACAGGCTCCTTGAGCGCAGCCTGACTGTTAGAAATGAGGAAATTAGACAATCAGAGTCTAGTTTGTGTGGATATCCTATGGGTTCTTACATATCACCTGCACAGCCTGCGCATGCAGCATTTGCACACAGTCATCAAAGGTTCTACATCGTGCTTTTCTTACGCCTTTCAGATTTAACCATATCCATGTATATATGTGACACACACTGAAGAATGATTTAAAAAAATTAAATATAAGTTATTTTTACGAGTTCATTTTCTACCTGGTTGTAAGGCACTCCGTGTGGATGTTGCCCATTTCATGACATAAACCTAGAATCAGCCTCAGTAGCGTGGCTGTGTTTCCCCCACGAAAACGAGCAACATCCGAACTTTTGATTGATTGATGTGTATATTGTGTATATAAAAGGGAAGTGTTTTGCAGATTATAGCTATGTGGAGAAAGTGTGTGTGTGTGTTAGTCTGGGGGCAGCACAGTCTCTTGGAAGGGGCTGTTCTCACTTATCTACGTCACCAAGTGAGAACCTACTAGTTTTTGCGGGTTGGTAGGGGCTGGTGCTCAAAGCCCAGGTTTTTAGTGGAATACACCCAACTGCATGAATGGATAGAAATACCGCGTTGGGGTTGTTTTTTGTGAGAACTGAACATTAGAAAACACTTAAAAGCTCAAAAAAAGTTTTGCATGATATAGGCCCCTTTAAGTAGCTATTACTAGCACTTTACTAGAGCACATGTGTCAAACTTAAAGACCGGGGGCCAAATGTGGCCCGCCATGTCACTTTATGTGGCCCGCCAGAGCATAAAAGTTTTTAATTTCTTAAAATACATATATTTCTTTAGTTGATTACATATTACTTATGTGTAGCTGCAGTTGTAATTATATAGTGTTTGCAGGTCTTATGTGTGTATGCAGAGAAATTGCTGTAATCAAACCATCAGTTGGATGCAAGGCTGTGTGCAACCTTTTTTTGTAAAATGTTACACGTGTAATACATGTTCTTTCTAGCTCAGATTTATGTCATTTTTCTTTGTTTACTTGGACAGTTTGATCTTGGGTTTTAAAAAGCGGACACAATTTAAAAGGATAAATGCTAAAGTAACAAGCAAACATATGTTTTCTATGTATCTGTAATTGTCACTTTAAAAAGTTAGAATAAATAAATAATTAGTTGTTTAACATAAAGGAGTAGTTACATTTATTTTTGATTACATTTAATTACATGTATAAGTTATATCTGGCCCTTTGAAGACACTTCTGGACTAGAGTGTGGCATAAGGGCCCATAAGACAGCCTCACCTGCACATCATGAGTGCATGCAACTCACATTTGCCTTACGGATACTTAAAACACACTTACCACACGTGCAACAATCATACGTTTAATCATAAGTCATTTACAGAGGTGACAATACAAGCTTTAATGGAGCTTCAAGACACGCTTATGCATCCTTTGAGATTCTGCCACTCCTCTCTATGACCCTCCACTGGCCTGGACAACCCAAAAACATAGCACCTGTACGGGTCAACCATGTGGCTGTTTGAATGTTTAAAAAAGGAAATTAAAACCCAAAAGCACCTAATTGTGGTTTAACTTATTACAAGTTATCTTAAAACTGTAACTACTATCAATGACGTTCAGGACAGCTTGTTCCCACAGAAAACCTTGTCCCTATCTTCTCCAGCACTGCAGAATCCTGAGTAGACATTCCGTAAGCCAAAGCTTAGCATGGGAGCAGGCTGGCTTTGTTCATGACTTGAACATAAAAAGACTAATCTGTGCTATTTTCAGCATCACAAGTTCCTTCCTTATGTTAAATTATAGAGGGAGTCAGACACTGAGTGAGGATAATGAGTAGCATTCCCCAACATAGGAGGTTAGTGAAAGCCAGCAGACCACTAACTCAACTCTGGAGGTGTACATTGACCAACTTAAGACTCAGCATCTAGTGCTGGCGCATAGATCATGTAAGGAGTGAAAACAGGCAAACCGCAAATCTCATGTGTATTCCTCCTTTTCTGCTTAAACCCAGAAATGCAAGCACATCCAGATCCATTTGAATTCGATGTTCTTTCTGTGGGGCAGCCTGACCCATATAGTGACTGAATGGAGATCATTTCAAACTTTGTGACAAGATTAAAGTGTGAGAAGCCTGATGAGGATCTGCACTCAGACCACCAACGCTGACAGCTTTCTTCACTCTCTGTTGCGTGGCCTCATTGACCATCATAACCGTTAAACACGGAGCTCCGGTTACAGCTGGCCTGAGGCTCACATGTTGCTGAGTGGCACTTCTGTGGTTGCGGTTAATGAGTGGACAGTAGCCCAAGAGAAGAAAAAAAAACTGCTTGTGCCTTTCCTCTTATTTTAAGTGAAAAAGACCAAAGAGATTGTTGCCATCTGAGCTGTGGATGCCCTCTCTTTGACTTTCTTACATCGTGACATGTTATAAAGTATAAGTTACTGTTCCATTGTTCAAGCAAAAAACAAAGGTTTATACTCAATGCAAATTGCTGCATTTAAGCCAGACCAGAAGAGTTCACATTGCACTGCAAAGGTTCAGCATTCATACACAGTTCTGTCCAAAGTCAGTTGATTGAGTTTTGTCTGTCTAAACCTTTTTCTAACCAGAACATTTTTTTTTCTCTTTAAGTCCAAGTCCTGCTCACTGTTTCCACAAAGAAAAGTCTCTTCCACAAAAAGCTCCATCATAATGACTACAGATTTGACCTGTTTTAAACATCTTCCTGTCCAGCCCCTAGTATAGAAAAGAACATTTTCTAGAAGGAAAATAGAATTGAGGCACCAATTCCTTATTGCAATTTGTTTACATTAATCAATCAAAACCAAAAATTTAACTAAAAAAGGCAAACAACAGAAATATAGATTTATAGATATGTCTACAAACAGTAATGAAATGCCTTTTTTCTTCTCCTAAATCCTGATGAAAATTTTCAGTGAATTCATTCTACTAAAAGTCTTCTACAACCTGCTTGTCTTAGTAAATGTTTTTTCCTTAGTCTACTAGATCGCAGTGCTGTATTCGATGCTCTGGATAGTACCTTGTAGAACCTGAGGGACACATTCCTGCATGCTTTCCAACATATCTCCATCTCTGGCATGTTCTAGGCTGAACACACCTGAACCAGGTAATCAGTCATGAGTAGAGTTTGGATCTCTGGAAATAATTCCCACCGGCCCTCGAGCCCTGGAGTTTCCCATTTTTGTCACTGTATTTGACTGCTTTAATTATCTATAAGCTTAGGTCAGTTTAATTCCTCACTAAGACAATTCCTTTGTGGTGTGCCACAGGGCTCCGGCACAGGTCCTGTTTTTTTTCCTCTTCTGTTAGTCTTGCAGAAGCAACATTGTTTTAATATTGAGCTATTTTAAAACTGCACCTTCCAATCTACACATATATCTTATGTTAAGTCAAGTTCACATCTTTTCAGACAAGGTTTAATTTATCAAATTTGTCATTTACTATTACTGTTAGTGCAATGTTTTTTTCCATAGTTTAATGTTGAACAATGGAAAAAATAAATTTAACAAACATATTCCTGACTTTTTAGACATAATTAGAATTACTGGAGACAGCTCAACTACTGTTGCCAGCAACAAAAAAACACATTAAGACAAATCAACCTTAGTGATTTATGAATTACTCTGGAGTTCTAGCATTGCATAATGATGTTTCCTAGTATTTATCATAAACACGTGAGACCTTTGTTTTCCTTCTAAATACCTAATATATTTTAAAGAGTATAATTACATAATTGAGTCATTTATAAAAGAGCTGTTTGTTCCAGTGGTGCAACTCAAATTGAACAGGCTCACAGTGGATTCCTGGATAATGCCAAAACAGCAAGTGTTGGGAACTGATTTCTGACCCGTTTTCTGAAAACATGGGGGAGCTGCTGCTCTTTTTTAAACCAATCTGTCTGCATGTATTTTATTAAACTAACAAAAGAAGTTTAGATCCTGAAAAGAAAATGTTCTAATATATTCTGGTGAAGTTACTAAAAGCCAGTACTGCTTCATTTGAAGGAGAAAATAACAAGAATATAGTGCTTTTTAGTATAATAATATATACAACATTATGGGGATTGTGGTTTATAACTCTTTTATAAAGATTCTACTCAAGTATCCAATGCTGTGAAACTGAGCTGGTTTGCATTAAGAAGAACAAGGTTCATTTTTTTCTCTCTGGCCAGGGGTGTCAAACTCATTTGCAAAATTCAAAACATGCTGAAGGTCATGGGCAAACAGGATAAAATTATATCCTGTCCTAACTACACAAATTCAAAAAAGGAATATACTTCATATCAAAACAAACAAAACCTTGAAACACTAATAGACTGTGTACGATTTTAATTTTGTCAGCGCTGAACACCTAGCGTCATTTTTTGTCAAATTGGTTTGTGTTTGGTGTGAGGTTCTGTGTTGTAATCATCATTGAGACGACACCTGTCTGCAGTTTTTTTTTTTTTTTAGTCTTCATCACTGAGTAGAGCTTCTCACTCAAAGACATGTGCGACCAAACATGCACAAGGTTCGAGCTGCATGGAGACGGAGCTGGGGCATTTCTGCAGGAATGGAGAGAATAAACTGTGCAGCCCCGGACCTCAATCAGCTCCATCTGAATCTGAATCCACATCTACAGTAAACTGGTTACGGAGCAACTCAAAATTCCTTTTTTCATATTCTTAAAAGTCATTAAAGCGCCGTGCAAACTCAGTGTGCTCAGCTTCTCAGAAAAGTGTGTATTTGAATGCTTTGTCATTGCGCCGTCTTAGATTATATTTGTTAGTTACAGCCACATTTGCTCCACAAATGAGACAAACGAGTCGGTAAACATTTATTTTACCTACAATCAGTTTTTAAAGGCTCTGTCTTCTGAATCAACTTTTTCTCTTCGGCATCGTTAGAGTTAGCAATCACGAGGGCAGCTGAAGCGCGGCCTTATGGGATCTGTAGTTAATATGTTCTCAGCACTACATTTTGCTGGGCCATGGTCATTAATAACAATAATATAAAATGATCTCTCAGGGCAGATAAGATTAGACCAGATTCTGGGCCACGTCAGGACAGCTTTTATAGCTTCAAGAATTATTTCCTGTATCTTATAATGGCTGGGGTTTACTGCAACATTTTTAAAGATTTATTTTTGCAAAATGATTTCTGTTTATAGTCAGAATAAAACATTTATGCTACAACCAACCAACAAAATCCCCACTTCCAGAATGGATTGACTGACTTACAACACATAAAAGACAAGAAAGAAGAAAAGAAAAAAACATCAAGAAAAAGGGCTTTTTATGACCCATTTCAAAAATTAAGTAATTTTAAGAAAACATTATTGGATGCCACGTTCTTAGATATAGAATCAAAGCATTATTCATCCCATTTAGAGATTTTGTGACATGAAGGAGTCCTAAAACAAAACCCTAAATAGCTTTAGTGTTGTAGTTACCTTTTCAAACCATCAATTGGATTTTTTTACTTCTTTGAAACTGCTTTTTCTTATTGTTTTTGCATAGGCCGCACAAAACTTTCCATACAACCATGACTGACACTGCTTAATAGACATTGACAAAACCAATTTTAAAAATTGTTGTTCTTGGTCTCCTATAAAGAATTCTAACTTATACATCCAAAGGGCTGCATTGTTTTGCTTACATCCCATTTGTCCTTTTATCTTATGACTGAGCGGAAACGCCTAAACCAGGTGATCAGGACTAAAAAGGAGAAGAATATGTGGAAACATGTGAAAACACTGGGCCTTGAGGTATGGAATTACCCACCCCGATCTAACCCAAGGATAGAAAAAGCTCAACCAAAAAACCTGGACAATTGTGTTTTTCACAAAAGTTTTGCAAAAACTTTAAATAAAAAGCTGTGAAAACCTCCATGGATCAGGTTTCTACAACATCTGAAAGGTCATTGCAGTCTGGAGTTCCTCATAGTTCGTATATGGCAAAAGTGCAAGTGTCTCAGGTCATTAGTTACTAAAAGTAACTCCAGCAACGGTCAGTTTGAGCTGCTGAACTGAGGCCACATTCAGAATTAGATGGGAAGAATAGTTCTACCACTTGTTCCTGACTGATGGTATTAACCAATCAGATGCAAGTGGTCCTTTAAATTGAGGTGAAAAAAAATGGAAATATTTTAAAGAAATTGAGTTCTGTCATAATTAGAGAGGTTTTGACATGAGTTTTGTGTTATATATAATCGAATTTTGATATGAAGGCTTCAGATTAGCTGTTTTAGAATTCCTATTACAAGCATTTTTCAAGGATGTTTTTTTTTAGTCGTGCATTTTAATGCTACCTGTATGACCTTTTTGCCTTTTTTGGTATTTATCCTGCATTCAGAGAAAAAAACAAAGAAGTTCCAACTCTTGAAAGCTGCCTTAGACTTTTTATAAAGGATGGAAACTGTGAGGGGATGAAGGACAAACAGTGGAAAAAGCTCTGGCTGGTTTTTGCATTTTTGATTGAAGCAGACAGTGGCTGACTTCACTGGCAAGGAAGGATCCTATTTTCTCTACATACAGGAGACATGGCAGCCTTGCAGTCCCCTCCAAAAAACAAAATCAATAACACCTTGAAGGTGTTGAACATCCACAGCACGCCAAAATAGACTTTTCATGGCCACATCGTTTAATAGAGAGCAGACATTAGGCTGACGGAGCAAAGTCTCATTGAATGAAAAGAAAAAGGCCTCTGTGAGAACATCCCTGCTGGCTTATGGCTCATTATTTGGCTCCAAGTTAGAAACAATTTTTTTTAAGTTATGTAACTGACAATCAGAGAAAACTTTGTGCTGTGTTAGTTAATGCAAATCCAAAACACTGGGAGCCATTTTGTACCAAAAGTGTTTCGTACTAATTTTCTTTTAAAATGTGTTTTTAGGCTTTGAGTTACATTCACACAGGGCTAAGAAATGCCTGTTCAAGAGCTCTTAAGGTACCTACAGACCGGAAACGTCAGCTCGTATTTAAGCAGCCACTTTTGCAAATCAACCCGAATTTTGGGCTTCTGCGTTCAGAACGCTAGTGTTGTTGGCACTATGAACAAAACGGGCGTTCATTAAATGCAACCTAGAAGTTCAAGAGGTTCAACCTCTTGGCTGCTATATCTCTACGACGTTCAATTGTGACCAATGAGGGACTCAGAGTTGGTAGCAACATATAGGTAGTGTCCTTTTTGTAACATGCCAACCGTTGTGTACATGATCATAAAGGAGAAATAGATAATTGTGCTTTTTCAGCCTGGCCAGAATTCTTTGACACAAGTTTTTCATTTATCGGAATAGAGCCGTGAAAGGTAAAGCCTGGAGCAAGATTTGCAGGATTTGCACTGCTTCAAGATTTCACATCATTTCTCATCCCACTGTAGGCAGCACACAAGCGCTAGCAAACAGTAAAAAGAAAAAAAAGAAAAAGAAGGCCCACTATTCTACTCTCTGCTTTTCCAGTGTGTGAAGATCAGAATGCGTGTTCATTAAACTGCATATAGGTACATACACAACGGCAGACTTTTAATTGTAGTCTTTCAATTAAATGTCTATGTAAAAGCACATCAACCCAAATTTTCACTTTCACGCGTCTATACGCAAGTTTTTAAAACCGTTTAGGCTCTAGGTGCAAAACCAGCAACCACTAAACGCACGAGTTAAGCCAGTTGAACTTTGAACAATCAGGGAATTAGATTTTGTAGTGACGTATTGGTAACATGGAAGTGCCAACAGTTTGAAAATCGATCATGACGGAAAAATGAATAATTCTGGTTTGTGCCTGGCCAGAATTTTATGACTCCAAGTTTTTTATATATTGGAACAGCTTCGACATTTTTCACCAAGTCTTTTCCATCTGTGAGTACACGCGCTAGTATTGGGTAGTGACAGACCGTATGCTAAACATGCGTTTAAAAACTCTTGCTACACATGGTCTGTGTGAACGTAGCATTAGAAACATTCTCTGTAAGATAGTTCCCTCCTGTTTTTTCAGCTCTAACATGTTTTAGTAGAATGGTGAATAGAAAAGACATTTTTCTTCTAAAGAACAAAGTGCAGCAGACGTTAGAAGGACTACATGCTCACTATTTTTATAGTTTTATAGACAAAAGAGCCACACAAGTAAGCTGGTGCGCAGGTGTTAAAGGAACTGAGTGTTCATGTTTTTAGAGAATGACTGCAGTGTGGGTTTATTATTTAAGAACCAGCTCTGTGGCATGACATTTCTACGCTGAGAAGTAAAATTTACTGTGCTCTACAAGGAGCCAGTGTTGGGAAGACAGCCAATGCTTTTCAACACGTGCTGTTTCAGGTGGGACATGCCAGAACTTGGAGCATGGCTGCCAGTTTGCGCCTACACACTGGAGGCAAGGACAGTGAAGTGTCTTGACCAAGGACACAACAAATCTTGGCCGGGGATCGAACCGCCAACCCTTCAATCGTTGGACGACTAGCTCAACCACCTGAAGAATTTATCGGGTAACCAAATGCATAATTGCCACCCAAGGCTTAAAAGAAAACAGCAAGATATAGAACAGAAAGTTGGAAGAACATAAACTGACCACTTTAGCAAACTGGCACAAGACAAGGGAAACTCAAGAGCCAACATTCTAAGGGGGATGCGAAGAAACAAAACACAGGTCTGTACGAAGATACGTAGGAAAAACTGTGCATCCAGATAATAGAATAGAAGTGACTGGAATCCAAATGAGAAGATGACGCTGCAATAATGTTAAGAGGAACAGAAGACTCCCCAACGTTGGGTCAAATAAACAAACCCCACAAAGCTGTATTAAAAGCTTTGTTTTCATTGCTTATAAATATTGTGTTTGTGAGTTTCAGTTTGACAACATCGGGACTTTGTTCATCAATCTGGCACCAGTTCTTTTTTAGCCTTTCATAGCAACAACTGCATATCATTTGAAGTTGTAGTTTTACATCTGCATCTCTGTTCTTCTTGGACTGGCGCTGGATCACAAGAACACATTTTTTGTTGTCTAGATGAAGATTTATCACATCATTAGAGATTAAAGACAATACTTGCTTTAAATAGACCTGCATCCAATTACTGGTCTTAGAACAAAACTATGCTTTGTTTTGGTGTAGCTCTTCAATAAATATTCTCATAGGAAAAGAAAAACATGAAGCAGACCAGGGGGTATTGCAGGAAGCATGTTTAAACTACTCTTACTTTAATCCTAAACTTTGGCTGAAATCGGCCTAAACTTGCTTACTCTGGGTATGTCGGTTCCAAAAGAACGGATATGAATTAGTGTAATTACGCTGGAGTTAGTAACCCTGGGTTAATGGACGTGCGCGTCAACTACATAAAGACATTCTCAATGGATCACCGATTTCCGGAGTCACCATGGAAACGCGTGGTGAAAAAGAGAGAGCGCTCCACTTCAGTGAGACGGAGTCAGAGATTTAAATGACAGCGTATGAAGATTATACGTCCATCAAAAAAGTAATACGGCTGCATGAGCAAAAGAAAGAGTTTCTGCTTGGAGAAAAAGAACAGAAAAAGTAAACGCACCAATTTACTATCTATCTATCTATCTATCTATCTATCTATCTATCTATCTATCTATCTATCTATCCATTCATCTATCTATCTATCTATCTATCTATCTATCTATCTATCTATCTATCTATCTATCTATATCTATCTATCTATCTATCTATCTATCTATCTATCTATATCTATCTATCTATTCATCTATCTATCGGCATTCAATTCACCTGAAGTTTTTCCATATTAATTTATTGTAATTCTTGAACTCTCATACGTCTAAATTTGAGCCTGCAGATATACTCATTTTTATAACAATAAAATAAATGAAATAAGACAGCTTCAAAATGCTAGGACAAAATAACTCGGCAAAGCACAGTAAAACAGCTATACAACTAAACACATTCTGTCAAAAACCCACACTTAAACCCAAATCCATCCAGACAGGCAAAGGGAATGATATCCCAGAATTCCTTGCGGTACCGATCTAACAGCAGGACCAAAGTTACACCTAATTAATTGAATTAATTTAAATGAAAGTAAAATAACTGTCTGATAACTACGTGTTATTTTTAAGCTCACTTAAATAAAATAATGATTTATCTTAACTAAAGCAAATAACTAAATTAGATCAAAGTAAAAAAGGTTTATCTTTCCAACATCCAAACGTAGTCTTATCACCCTCTCATGGTAGAAAAAGTATTATCTGAGCTTCTTCATCCACTAAATCATCTTCAAATGGTCACGCCATGCTCCTTCACCTCTCTGTAAACAAACTAACCTTCAACTAAACCTGCTCCCAGACCAGGTTGTTCAGAGCATGAGTTGCCATGGCAACTGAGCATACCCTGAAACATACTCCTGTTTTTGGAACCGAAAGCGGTGGTTGTACACTTCTTTAGCCTCAAACTTACCGTGGGAGCTAGCATAACCTGCTTTCTGGAATACCCCCTGTTGTCGGAGTCTAAACAAACTGAGTGGGAAAAATTCAAAATTGAAATTTCATCTTCATCTTTCTTAATGCACAGAATTGCTAACTGTTCAAAAATGTAATATGATATAATGATAAAATAATATTCCAGACGGAATCGTATGACACCAAGTCTTTCATACATCGGAATAGAGCTGGTATCGCCAAATGGCGGACCGCGTCCGAGTCCGACCTAGTGACTAGCTCCGCTCCGACCGTGATTTGGATATTAAAAATGATAATCATTTGTTCAGCGCAAGAAGCACTAGTAATTGTGACAGGAGCGTCATCAATAGCAAAGCCAATCAAATCGATTGTTTACCTTTCAGTAACAGCGAGTTTGAGAGAGAGATAGAGAGATGAGAGAAAATGGTTTGCTCAAAAATGAGAAAAGTAAATGTTGAAAACCGAACTTTTAAAGATGAATGACGGACAAATACATGTTTATTCTGCCTGCAGCCAAGTTCTAAACCTTGTGCTCATATGCTGTGAAAATATAGCGTTAATCAAGTGGCAACGTTGCGCCTATGAAAGAGACCAAACACGGGTGGTTTGAGGAAATGTACCCGGAGAAGTCCATAGTGAGTGAGGGCAAGTAAAATCATCAAATTGAAAGCACAGTATGACAGGTCTAACAGAGTCATCACGCATGCATTTACCTAAGCAAGCAGGCAACGTGCGCAAACAGCACCGTTAAAGATCGCGATTTTACGAACACAAGAAAGCATTCAGCTATGTGACAGTTGTAAAGTGAGTGCTTGAATGCGGTTGCAGAAACTGCTGGCAGGACAAAGCTTACGGCCATTTCTCTCAATTAGAAAGAAAGATTGAAAGGGAGTAAAGGAGTTTGAAAGAGAGATGAAAAGGGAGTTGCTCAAAGTTCTGCACTTTTTTTTATTCAGGTAAATTTTGTTCTGTTCATTTTTACTTAAAAAAGTTTCCTGTGTTATTTTATTTAAAATGTAGTTCATGTTTTTAAAAGGTGGGAGCTCAAATGTCTTTTTAAGTTTTTTCTTGAAGATTAGTTAATTTTTATTTTATCCAAAAGATTCTGAATGTTTTACATTACTTGAAATAGGCCCTAAGTTCAGGCTGCTAAAAGCTGTGTTTGCACTTTTTATTTATTTATTCAGAATATCAGTATTGTTTTCCATCCAAGTGCCATACAGGTTCAGACTTTTCGGTATGTTAAAAGCATATTACTTGAAACAGCTGAAATGTAACACAAATTATATAGAAATGTATGTGCATTATTGATGTTATTAACATGAGGGTACATTATTAAGTGACAAATACAAGATCCGACCTTTGCTGGGAGAAAATTTTAGTAACTGACCTTTGAATTTTAATTGAATACCCTGAATAGAGCATTGAAGGAAAATGCCTAAAGCAAGACTTACACCACTTTAACATTTTACACCAAAACTCTTCCAAGTGTAGGTGAGGAATGTGGGCTAAGTGTTGTACATGACAATCGCTTAGAACACCAAATATGCTAAAGGGCATTCAAGAACTCACTTTTACTGCATTCTTGAACGCACTATATAGCCCGATATAGCACATAGCATAATAAGTCCACCTAACCATAGTCTGCTGCAATTAACCACATTACCACTAGGAGATTGCTAAACAAGTATCCCTGTTTCTGTTTACTCCACTGTTTTGAAGGTCGAAATTTACAAAATATCATTGCAGACAAGCTAGATTTGATATCCTTGGCAAACATCAAATTTGACATTTATGCTGGCATTAATTTATTTTATATTGGTGATAAATAACAATCACATTTTCAGCTTTATGATGATTCTTAGATGCCATCTTCTCCTGACTCTTTTTTTAGGTCAGAGCTTTGCAAATTACTGAATCCCTGATCGAGGTTATCTTGACCGTGAAAATATGTAACTGAATCCAAATCAATTCAAGATGAATCCATAGTTCATGATACTGCATCTAAATTCCTCTCAATGGATACACATTTTTTGTGTGCTTTGTTCTCCAAAATAAAATTAAAAAACTCAATGCTTAAACACCAGCTCACAGCACATCAGTCTTTCTGGCCGCATTGTCCTGCTTTTTTGGTAGCTGTGATCACGCTGGTGCACTTCCCAGGTGGTGTTGTATGAGAGCTAGATCTCACAACCAGTAGTGGTAAATTTCATCCCTTGCTATACCAATGTTTTAATCATGTCTGAGCATTAAGATGTAAATACATTTATGAATGGAACCATGAATAATGAACCTGAATTTACATTCGGTCTGTTCAAGTGCATGCCTCTGTTGCCTTGCTTGGTGAGTCTGTCTTAGGACCGTCAGTTATTTTACATTGACTCTGCTGCGTCTCTTATTCGTCCCCACTCCCCCTGGATCCCTGAGGAGTGGTTTGTCATGTCACCCCCAGTCACTGAACCGCCCAGCTCTTTTCACTGATCCAACACTAAAACAATCAAAACCTCATGCCCTCTTCATAACTGAGTCCCTGTAAATACATGTGTTTCATAAATGATGATATAGTTTGAACCCAAAATTAAAATTTTGTCATCCACGGTGGGTTTATCCATGGTGTTAACGTGCATTATCACGTGAGCGCGTCAATGTAAATATGAAATTAAATCTTACAAAGTTATTATTTTTAAAGTATAAAATACATTTTAATTTTGACACCCAGACCTGTTTCCTCGTTTGCAGGGAAATTTGACACCTCAACGCACTTGAAATAGAACTCCTGCATAAAGCTGGCGTTGCAGAGGGCCAGACGCAGACTGCACACATAAACTATTTTTTTGTGTCAGCGCAACAGAGTCGCACCATAGACGGACCAGTGGAAATCAGCCTTGAGCAAGGAACCCCCCCCCCATGGTGCTGTTGGCCCAACAGAGTCTAACTGTTGTGCTGTAGTTCAGATTGGTCTTTTCGTAGTTTTGGTCTGTACATTGTTTGTGACCTGTGCATTTTACATGTCTCCTAACTCTAATACACCGTTTTCCACAGAAATGTTAGACCTTCTTTGCCTTTTGACTGCTTCCTTTAGGGGTGGCCACAGCGAGTCTTCAGGTCGTGTTCAAATGTATCCAACACTTGTTGAGTTCTGAAGAGTTAGATGGAAACCAAATGAGCAGAATGAGGTAAACATCCAGCAAGAAGAGGGTTGTGAGAACCAAGACATGATGAAGGCCAGTCAGCGGGATACAATTTATGGCTATTTATATCACTGCATAGTTTACTAATGAATAAAAAAATAAACATGAACTGTAATGTGGGTAAATATTTGCATTCAGATGGGCTCTCACACACTGTGAACAACATGTTGCTTCCACTTTAGAAGTAAATAATGTCCATACAAAAATGAAAACCAGAACCAGCAGTTTTATGAGGACAGGCTTAGAAAATGTCAGGCCACATCATTTTCTCCCAATAAGAGTGGAGTGGTGAGCAGCAGACACTGATAGTCTGCAAAATCCATCACTGATAGGAAGAGCATTATAAAACCGCCATCATCCACTTGGAATGTCTCTCCCACACAGATGAAGGCCAGCAAACCCCATAGCACCTTCAGCGTGGTGAGCCACCCCCAACCACCTACACACACACATACTGGCAAAAATGATCCAATCTTTTTTCAAAGCATAGGAAGGAATTAGTCATCTCATCCTGTGGGGGAGTCCAAAAGCATGAACAAGCATGGCACATAGTTATCCAGGTTATAATTTCAAGCCTGTTATCTTTGAAAGTAATCAGAAGGACTGATTTTCCCAATGCTGGTATGTCTGCATGTTATTACAGCGACAGTTTTACAGGTTGTCATGCAAGACGACAAACAAAAGCACAATGTACTTCGTGGTCTGTAACCTTTGATTACTGCCCTCTAGCAGGACGGTTGACAACTCAGAAAAAACGGTGATGTGTCTCCAAATGAGTGGTGAGGGCACAGCTGTGAGCTCGCTGCTTACACTTGTAGAGTTACCACATGGGGAATGTTCTGAACTGAAGATGTGGATATAGCCAGATTAAAACGAACTTGATTATAAGACTTGGACATAACTAATCTGACAATAAACTGAAATATCTCAGACATTGTTTAAATCTATTGAGCTTAATGGACACTCATGAGGATGGAAATTCAGAAATTCATTCTGATTTGTGGGCGGGACTGTGGGCATTCCTGCGTTTACACTCTCTCTCGCTAGCTTACAGACCCTCATAACCCCAACCCTGCAACAAAAATAGCAAGCAATAACCATCCAGGTGTACAATTTTGAAACAGATGCCAGCTTAGTCAATGAGTACAAAGACGTACATGTATCTAGTCTTCTACAAGCGTATAGACCAGAATATAGTGGAGAAGGGTGCTTGTGACTTGCCATTGTAAGTTGTACATCACAGGTACAAGCTTTTTCCAATGGCATTTTTTGTCTGCTCCTTATAAACAGCAATGTAAATAAACAAATAATCAGAAACCTAATGTTTGGCGGATATATATACACTGATAGGATGGTAATGGCAAACCAACCATACATTGTAGTCGTGGATAAAGAACAGAGGCAAGCCGTTGTGGTGGATGTGGCAGTGCCAAGCGATGGGAACAACAGGAAGAAGGAACATGAGGAACTGGAGAAAGCCTGGAAAGTGAAAGTGACAGTGGTGCCTGTGGTAATTGGAGCACTGGGGGGCAGTAACCCAAGCTGGAGGAGTGGCTACAACAGATACCTGGAAAGACCTCAGACCTCTCAGTCCAGAAAAGTGCAGTGCTAGGAACAGCTAAGATACTGCAGGACCCTCAAGCTGGTAGAGGACCCGAGCTTGGAGGAGAAACATATATATATACACACACATACAAGGATGATAAGGATGACAAGGATGATAAGGATGCACACCCAATCTTCCCCAGAGTGGTTCTTTGAATTACTAAATTGTTCATGTTTTCTTCCTGCTGTGCCGGTCCTTCTGGTTTTTTTTTACATGTAGTCTCAATCCCTTTTTAGTGGAATACAAACAGGTATCCCCCATAATCTGAGTGTGCCTTACAGCCATAGCACCTCATCACAAGGAGATTATCTCAACAAGCAGTTGACCTTTCCAAAGTCCTTCCAGATGTTTGTGCTCCCCACTTGCACCACTGAAGGCCAGCTGGAGTGAACCTCAATTAGCTGGGTGGATTTTTTTTTCCAAACCAATACCTCAGATGGGAATTTACCAATTATTCTAAATTGCAATAAAATGGAGAACACATGCACTGAGATATGGTTGAAATGAAGAGAATCAGTCCAGCTGTTATACACTTTCATTGCAAGGAGTCCTTTAATCCTAGCTGTCCATTGTTTTAAAGTTCCCTACTGCTATATGAGGAACTTGAGCTTTGCCATCACAGAAGGAAGAGTGAGGTACATCCTGGACATGTCGATAATGCAGCACAGAGCAATCAATGAAAATAAGGAATTTCATCTCTAATTTCTATCTTTACCTTTAATCCACAGATTAACTGACATCATACTGAGTGTTAACAGATTTGTGTTTGTGTGTTTCTACCAGAAAACCAGACCCTCTCATTTTTAGTCTTACCTACTTTCAAGGCTACCTTTGGGAGCTTAGTCATGTCAGAACTTTCCTGCACAGCTGCTGTGGCCACGATGAGAGACTATACAGGGTTTTCCACTCAAAGCTCAAAGCTGTAAAGGAAAAAGTGACACAGCAGTGTGCTGACCCACGTTATGCATTTCCTCTACACAACTACTATGTGCAACCTTTCCTTTCAAACGCAGACTTCGTGACACGTGTGTAAATTGTTTTTGTGACTCACTGAATTTGATTAATGTTCAGTTCTTAGACATAATTGGATGGTAACAGATGGAAAAAATAAACTGGTAATAAATATATTTCTAAGATTGATCTAATATCACCAAATTATACGTTTCAGGTCTTAAAAAATGTTTTTAATATTTTTTTATAAGAAAGATAACTATTTGACATAATACACCTAAGTGTATTATACTTATTATACCAATTACAGATTTCTCTCTTGTTTTGGTCTGTGTAAAAAAAAATCCAAGTGTAGATGATTTATAACTCCTACACTAACTCAAAGACTATTTCAGAAAGAAAATTAACCCCAAAAAAGAGGCATTTTAAGCTGACAGCTGAGTTCTTGGTTTCATTTTCTTGGCTTTGTTCTTTATATCATATTTCCTTATCTGTGGTTTGCTGTTGTGCTAATTTGTTTTTGTTTTTTTTTGTGTTCTGTTCTTATCACTTTCTTGTAAGTCCCACAAGATTTAAATTACAAACAAAAATTTTTTAGAAACACTTAGTAGAATATTTCAACAGTTTTTGTTGCTCATTGTCAGACTCTTCTTTAGAAATGGTTGTGGGACAGAAATGCTGCCACAGACAGAAATGCTGTTGAATTTAGGCATTTATTGAATTGTGTTTTTGCATTTTTTGTGCATCTGCTCCAACTCAAAATGGTCAGAACTAATTCAAATTTTAAAATCCATAACATTTCAAAACAGAATTAATTATTTAGGTTTCTGTTGTAATCTTAGTTGGTGATCATTTTCTGTGTGTAACAATAATGTGTTTATGCAAATATTACCTACTTCTGCTTTCCTGAGCAACTTGGATTATAAAGAACACTGTAGATGTCTCAAGCGACACCTAAATAACACGCTCTTTGACATTTAGCGAATCTTGGAATGTTCTTGTGATTAAAGTGAATCCGCTGATTCAGAAGCAGAGAAAATGACTTTTCATATTTACTTTGCCCTAATATGCAACACATTACTAACTGTCACGAACAGGTGTTGTGAGACCCAAAATGCAAGAGACTGAGCTGGGTGGCAGAAACTCCAAACATGACAAAAACCAATGCGTTACATAAGCTAGAGGTGCTAGGCTAGCTTGTTGCGTATGCAAAGTTGAACGCCATATTTGTTATGTTGAGATGCATGTTTACTGCTGTGCTACAATTGCACAAACATAGCAGGAAAAACAAGAATTTGACTATTCACAAATAAATTATTACCATCAGCTAATATAGGGGAACTTATAGAAAACATTTTCGGAAGTTCGGAGTTTACACTCTATAGTGAACGTTTAGGCTGATCGTAGCCTATTCAAAGTTAATCGTAGCTTTAGACTTTATATTATGTCCATATTTTCTGGCAGGACCACCTATCCTTTATGGTTTTATGGAGGCTGACTTTAGTATTTGTATGTGTGTTCGTCCTCAGATCAGAGATGACCTGTTGGTAAACAGATCAATAAGGTGAAGAAATTAAACTAACCTGGATGTCTTCAGTGAGTGTCCGCGAGCTGTTGCACTTTGTCCAAAAACATTAGTACCATGACCTGGTATTGATGTTGGGTCTTAAGTCTTATTTTTGTGATGATTTTAGTTTTTTCCTTCTAAAATTGGACAAAAATTAAGTAATTTATGGTCATTTTACAGTATCTGCCTAGCCATGTCTCATTGTCAACCTACATGTCCAACATGGCATTATGGTCGCTCCTAACGAATCTTGGACAATGGTAACAGCTAGGGTAGGAGCTCTAGCAATATAACTCATTGACAAAAACTATGGAGAAACAAAAGAGGGTGACAAATGAGAGCAGATGGCCTGACTACCTTGGACCCAGCAGGAGAATTTTTCCTGTAGTTTTTTGTCACTGCAACCCACACCATAGCACGCCACGTCAGATCGTTATGGTGAACGGGGCTGGACCCAGAAGCAAGACAGAAGCTGAAGGTGGATGAAATAATAGTCTTTATTGAGTCCCAGTAGTGGTGCAGGTAAAGACGTGGCACAAGGCATAAAACTTGGCAAAAGGCTTGGTTTGAGAGCTTAGCATGAGTCAGTACTCTACCGCAGGAAGCAGATGGACTGACATTGGCTGCAGGCTGATGAGTTGATGGGTAGCAAGTGCGGATATCACCACCCGATAGGTGTGAGAGGAGAGCAGGATCCTAACACAGATGGATTATCCTACAGCCATTTTCAGTCATGCCAGTCCACCCAATCCGATCCTGAAGGGATGCCCAGGGCCATCCCTCACATTTTCTGTTCCAGTGAAGGTTCACCATGGCTCCTCCTCCTCTTCATGTGTATGTCCTTGAGGAGGGTTGCTGAGGCCATGCTTCCTTTTTCCTGTCCTTGAGGATGGTCATCCCCCTTAGGCATGATTCCTGTTCCGGAGAAGGGTCGGCTGGGGCTGCTCCCCTTCAAGTTACCTGTCCCTCGGGAGAGAATAAGGACTGCTCCTCCTCATGCCTGCTCCTGAGGAGGGGTTCAATACCTCTCACATCTGTTTGGCTGCAGGAACCCTAACTGTTTTCTGGTTCAGCTTGTGTTGTATTGTTCCTCCAGGTCCCCTCCTCTCAAGTGTTGTGTTGGGTTTGGGCATCTGGTTTTGCCCTTTTTTGGGAAGGATATTGTGAGGATTCTGTGGTTTAGTTTGGTTTTTAAGTTGTATTTTTGGTCATGTTCTGAGTTGTCCCCTGGAAGTTCATGTTAATCATCCACAGTTGTTTCATTTCTATTAATTGTCCTCTGTGTATTTAAGTGTGGTTTTAAGCTCTTCGTTGTCAAGTCATCTGCTTGGTTTTGTCACCTTGGTTTTTGTCACGTCTCGGTTTATTTATTTAATGCTGAACTGTCTGAGCCATCTGTCCTGCATCATGGGTCTAATTCCCCCATTTTCTGACTCTAACGTAAAATGGAGCACAGTGGTGCAAAGCTGCTCTTCTCTACGACAGAATCAGCTGATTTACATTGTTTGCGTGAACACTTCATTACCCTAAAGTGCTGCGCAAGGCTGCCTTTTATCCAATTCAGAATCTGCAGGAATTATGTTAACTGTGTAAAATGGTTGAAAGTGGTCGAAAGAATGTAAAAACTGGGACTAGATCTTTGCGGATAAGGCAGGAAAACCCCATCCACCTGCATCTTAACCTCCCTCAAAGTCCATTTAACAATCCCACATCATCTTCTAAATCAGGAATCAAACTAATTAAATACCAAAGTTGTCTTTTTTCACATTTTCAATACATTCCACTACTTTTAGCTACTAAATAAGTAACAAAAATCCACAGAAATTTTTTTCTTCCATGTTTGTCTCACTTCATCTTAGACTCTGACTTGCAGTTGCCCTGTCAAACCTGATGTCTTTGTGAGACTTCAATACAAGTTGTTGTAAGCTTGCAGAACCGCACAGCTGCAACACTTCAACACTTCAAAAAGAAAAGAAAAGAAAAGGGAGTATTGACAATAAAATACGTTGTGATAACTTATTATAACCGATGGCTCATTTTATCAGCTGCAAAAAAGAAGTTACGCAACGAAGACTCTTAAAAGTGCAGTAAACTTGTTACTGTCAACACTCATTAAAGTTTGATAATACAAACAGGCTTAGCTGCTCCTTTGCTCAAAAGATGACGACAATCTCGTTTTGAATAATCAACTGTCAACTAATCAGAGAGCCATTTACAACAACAGCAACTCATGTTAAACCAGCTTCATCTCTACACGAATGCCCCAGACTCAAAGAGAAGAGCCTCGGTACAAGCTTTTTGTTGGTTTGGCAGATGTATCAAAAACAGACTGTGGCCTTCATCAAGAGTCCTCCACAGCTGTGCTCTGCATGAGACGCTTCCTGCAGCAGAGGGTGAAACAGGGTGAACAAGGTGGAGAACATTCACCCGCTGGCCTGTCTCACTAAAGCAAAACACCAACAGTGTGAAGCGTTACAGGCTATTCTGCACACAGTGTAGAACAAAATTTAAAAGGCATGATATCATGTCACGATTTTTTCATTGTTTTTTTTTTGTGTGTGTTTTTTTCTTTCTAAGGTGTACATTACAGCCCATTACATGTTAAAATTGCATCGATGCAAACCATTAAGCATTTAAAGCCGTATAGACCTCATGGTACAATGATTGTCAAAACAAAATTTACAGAAACCCATTGTGTGACCAGCAAAATAAATCGGAGGTGCAGCTATAAGGTTTTTCCATTAAATATTAAAGAAACATTGAAAAAATTTCAAAAAGGATTATCTGCTGACACAAATTGATTAGTAGTTTAGCTATAGTTGCATTGTTTTTTGGTGGTTGTATGTATGATGAAAAAAAAAAGGCCAAATAAAGACTTTTTTATTTTACCAAAGCATTTTTAAGAGGTCAGCAGGAGAGCTGCTGGCCCTGGAATTCAACAGGGAGTGCTGCTGCTTTTGGCATCTTGGTCAGTGGAAAACTTACCGTCTGTGCAGTGACTGAACATTTGCCCTTTGAGGAGTCAACCCCCCGGCAAGTTCAAAGGAACATCTTCATTCCTTCGACAGGATTTAGTTGGCAAGTCCAGAATCAAAGCGTCTTCAAGCCTTCTGTGGTTGCTTTTAGAGTAAAGCAAATGATATTGTGAAGCTTTATAAACAATAATGTGATAAGGGGATAGGCGCAAATTACTTTAAGCCGATTCTGGTATTTTTGACGGGATTCCATCAAAGTGTCCACATTGTTAAACTGTTGTGTAAAATCTTGTGTAAAAGACGAGGGTTGCAAAGTCTAAACACTGTTTTAGATGCATCCTCAAACTGCCAAATTTACTGTATTTCCAAAAAAGGAGAACCTTAGGGTGCATCTTCATTTACTCATGTTTTGCACTTTCAAAACAACAAAAATGTTTTTTTGTTTTTTTAAACAAATGTTTTTTTCAAAAGAGTCCCTAAGTCTTGTACCATTTCAGAAACTCTCACAGCTGTGAAACTACACACACATCACCCTTGGCAACGCACATTCAAGCTGCCACTTCAAATGAAGACTCTATGTAAATTTGTGTAAAGACGTGTCTTGCTTTCTGCGTTTAAAAATCTCGCATTCACATGTAGCTATGCAAGTCTTTTTTTGTAACCGTTCCAATCAGGGACCTGGATTTGGTAGTGTCATATGAAGCAACCGGTGAAATTCCCCAAACTCAGAGCATAGCTGGTTTATTTGGTGAACTCAGACACGGCAACGAGCCTCACGACGTCTGCGTTTGTTTTTCAAACAAAGATAACCCAAGGCCACTCTGCAGTAAATGCCATTGAAGGATGCTAGCAATGAACCGAATCGCCTCTGTTTTGTGCCCAATTCGCAAGATTTACCACTCAGACATTTCGCACTAAGCCTCTTCTAACTCTCATGGGCTCGTAAACAATAGAAAAGAAGAAGCCCCTCTCTTCTTGTCCACTGTGAACACCATGGGCCAGTTGTTCAAAAAGTTTAATCTGGATCAAAATGATCCGGATTTGGAAATCACATTTTTTCCTCTGCAGGATCAGGTAATCCGTCTTACTTTTATGCCGGTTTTTCAAAGCAACATTAGACTGGATCACCCTGATCCAGATACACAGTTTTCAAGATTACCAAATCCAGATTACCTGTGCTCTAAATGGGACAACATATCATAACACGGGCTACCAGCTATGTAAAGAACAGGTAGAAGAGCCAACATGGGGTCACTGTAAGAGTTTGTTATTCTGAGACAAAACACAAAAATAACAAACATCCAATTCCATTCATAATTTCTTTTATGACCCCTCATCTGAGTCACAAAAAATAAAAAAACAAATTTACATTAACAAATATATTGTGGATATTTTGAAAACGTCTTAAATAAAATGGCTAAATGTCCAATAGTTAACAAAATAAAGAATGTTCAGGGAGTTTTTCAATCTGAGGAGAAGAGTTGTTTTTACTTTACTGAATAGCTTAACTGGTAGCCTATGTCTACTGTATCTACTTCATCACTGTTACAACGGTTACTCAAGTCAAGTGAGAAATATAAATAAAAGTATAAACCCTAAATGAAACAAATGTATTATTTGACCAATTTTAAAGTTTTATACATTTCCCTCCTGGAATCCACATTTAAATCCTACCCCCTGTTGGGATCAGGATAATCCAGTTTTTTTGGATCAAAGTTATCCAAATTCTATTGACAAGTTTTGAACAACACAATTTGAAGGTTTGATCCAGATTAGAACTAGGATTGGATTCTGTGATCTAATCTGATTTCGGATTCCTTCTTTCCCTTTTGAACAACCCATTTTCAAGATTTGATCCAATCCGATCACCAAAATCCGATCAGTTTACCTTTGAACAACTGGCCCCATGGGCTAAGCACATGTTCAATACCTGGTGTGTATGCAGTTTGAGACTACTGTAACCCTTATCCTAGGCACTTTATCATTGGGAGTTGGGCCATCTAGACCCACTAGACAGTGCGCTGAACCTTTTTCCTTCAATGATATGTGAACCTCACTGGTTTCCATGGATTACATGAAATCTTTCCACCTTTATCCACCTTTGTCATGGTAGGGAGAACACGTCAATGTAAGGGTGGGGTCATAGCACAAGGGCTAAAAAGGTTTTCCCTTCCACTCTGATAGTTGACTTCTGGTCTTAGAGGTGTAGAAAAGGTACAGAATGCTAACCTCCAATCAATTCTAGCCAACGTTTCACCAAAATTATAATTTTATGAGAAATTGGCCCAAACTTGATTTATTAACCCGATAAGATACCACCAGCTCACTGATGTTTTAGAATCAAATTTTGACTAATAAACCCTTTTTATTTATATATATATGTTTTACTTTTTCAAAACTTAAATCAAATACATCGTTTAAGTCTAGTAACTTCCTTTTAGGGTTTGGGGCCTTCTGAAATTCATTTCTCTTGTTAAACAATTCACAGTTGAAACAGTACAAATCTCAAAACCTCCTTGGTCTACCAATAAACCTTTATCCTGGTGAGGCATATCCATAACACCTGCACTGGAAAATATCCAAAAACCATCCTGATCAGTTGTTAAAACTGACTCAGTTACTTTTTATCTTATCTTGGAGCAGCTCCTCAAATCCAAAATCTTCTCATTTACCCAGGACCTTCTTTTTTATACCAATGTTGTGCAAGCTTTCTGCATGTTTCTGGTGTCTTCCCTTCTATAGGTTGTGAATTCCTTTGGTTTTATATTTCTAGAATTTATGGTTCCATAAGCTCTGTGTTCCCGAGTGGTTCAGAAAACAGTGTCTTAAATTTCAAGAGTTATGTGCTCTAAAGGTCAGAAGTTCCCAGAGTTTCCAAGTTTCTTTGTCCTCAGCATCTTACTTTGGAAGAACCCAATTTCCATTCAACCTTATTCCACAACTGCACATGCTTTGGTTTTCAAGGGACTGCCGTGTTCCCAGTTTTTGTAGGAACTAGTGTGCCAAGAAAGTTGTGTTTTTATGCTTTTATTTTCTTTTTGCTGGGATCAGTCGATCCAAGGTCATATATTTACTGGCTTCTATGTTTTGAGATTCCTGACTTCCAAAGTTCTTGCAGCTTGTTCTCATAGTCAAATTCCCAGATGTAGGTTGTGTGTGCCAACTGTAGTTTAACTGGTTATGGTTTTAACAATTTCATACATTCATGTATTTCTAAGATTTAGGCTCATGTGCAAGCATTTTGGGCTGTTGCTTTTTTAAAACATCGTAGAAAACAAAACAATCAGTTCTAAAATAGATAGATTTTTATTGTAAAAGCCCTTATTTTATGGCTCCTAAAGAGACTGGGAACCCTGGAATTTAAGATCTATGAAAAATGGAGAAACATTTCATATGAATATGAACATATTTATATTGGTGTTTCTTTGAAGTTTTATTTGGGAAATACATATTTCATGGGTGATCTGTTATACAAATTCTAAATAATAGACATGTTTTTTCCAGGTTTCCTAACTATGGTGACCCTGACCATGATACCTAACCTTGACACCCTTACTACTAGTTTGTGCAGAACTCCCTTTTATGGATGGTTTTTCTTCACAAGAAAATTTGTTTCTCACAACCCAAGTTGATTTTATTTCCTTATAGGATATGGTGGGTGGAAATCCTTATATAATCCTGTTTTTGGCCCAA
This sequence comes from Oryzias sinensis, assembly GCA_037389245.1. Lineage (NCBI taxonomy): Eukaryota > Metazoa > Chordata > Actinopteri > Beloniformes > Adrianichthyidae > Oryzias > Oryzias sinensis. The sequence continues at coordinate 13,452,541 of CM074503.1, read as the reverse complement.
ATGCTCCCCCTTTATCTGGAAATATCAAAGCCTAATTGTTACAGCATGATAGAAGTATTGCTAAAGCTAAGTAGTTTCAAGTCTGTGACACAGCTGACATGTTTGAGATGTTTTTGAGGTTCCACTTTTTTTCTTGCCTTGACTTTGACTGATTTTTGGACTGTTCCAAAAGATCTCTCGCTGTCAAAATAAAGGTTTAAACTTCAAAGCATATTTTTAAAGACCTAACGGTGGAAGGAATGTTAGCCTCCTTTCAGTGCAGATGACCAAATAAACATTTTCATGTAGATTTTAGAATCCAAAACAGCTGGAAATTTTTGTTTTTGACAGTTTTACCAAAGAAAATAGCCTGTTATTCAAAATACTAACTAATTTAGGGGAAAAAAGTCAATTAAATGCCAAAAGAAGTTCTACATTTTCAGTAGTTTTATTGAAAAATGCCTCTTCCATTTCAGAAATAAATAAGAAAATAAGGCTGTGTGGATTTCACAAAATGTGCAGTTAAAACATGAGAAAAGCAATCCTATGCTTATAGTCCTGCAACCAAATCCAAACTGCATTGACAGAAAACAACAATATATTCTGACTTCAGTAAATATACAACACAATCATGCAATTCCACTTTTGGAACAAAAAAAAGAAACAGAAAATTGATTGTTGTACATCTGAATACTGTTTGCAGGATGGATGAAATATCCCATTGAAGATTTGTTTTAAGAGAAAATTTCATTGGATTCAATTAGTTGCAATGATGACCCAACATTTTTCAACTTTATGGGCTCTTATTAAAAAAACAAAATACAAATCAATGACTTTGTTCATCTTTTTTGCTGAATTTCACAGGATTAGTGCTTTACACACTGGAGTCTAATAAGAAAGTTATCATTGCATTAAACACAGACACAGAAGGGAAGCATTTGCAAGCACACAGGTTTGTAACATAAAGATAGTTATCATTTTGCTAAAAATTTCTCATGTCAATAAAATATATGCTCAATATAACCAGGGGTATCAAACCCATAAATGTATTAGTCTTGTTCTGAGCATTTCTTCATCCTTACTCAAAAAAAATGTGACATTTTTGTCCCCAATAGTACTCTGAGCCCCTTATTGGAGCTATGATGCTCCTGAATTGTCTGCTGGTAGCGATCTCTTTCCCCGTTGGTTCCTTGTATAACCTGATGATTGTACTGTCTCAAACTCTTCAGTTGGCTCCACAGGTATAGACGCTACATCAGGTTCAGGCTGGTAGCGTGGAGCTAGAAAAATATTTAGCCAATCAAAAATGACAAAAAAAAATTAAAAAAGAAGAAAAAAAATACCTTGTCTACAACTTTTTACATGCATGGTTTAAATGATATTACATTACACAAAAGGTTTTGTGTCAAAATACTACCCTAACATCAGAAATGCATGCTGTCATGACATTCAAACAAACGGCTACAGGACATTAAACACTACAGCTGTAATTTGCTCAGCTTATCATTTCAATTACCTAATGGGGACAATATTTGGGAAGCCACAAATCTTAATGAAACAATACAACATGCTAAGCTAATTGGGAGCTAACGCTAGGTTGCTAGCATTTGTTGTCAAATGGACAATTTCGAATCAATATTCGCTTTTTAAATAAAGTTCCCCTTTAAATTTAGAATCAGCTCATTGACACAAAAACTTCTCCAGAATTTGAAGCAAAAGTACCAGTTTCTCAGCAAAAAAACAAAACAAAAAATAAAGTTGGTACAGTACAGACAACTAAAAAACTAGTTTAAAAAAATTCCATTTAGTTTTGTGAAAATTGAAAAAACTTAGTAAAAGCATGCTTCATTGTGGAGTAGAGCTGAATAAGGCACTTAGGAGTCATTAACAGAGGTTATGCTGGTTGTAAGTACGTAAGCAGTGGGTTATGAGGCACAAGCTCCATTAATGTGTTATCATGAGTTTTAGTGAAACACCCTGGTTTACACAATCATTTACATGGCAACAACAGAAATGTTCTATTTACACATATCACCTCTACATTAACATTATGGCATCCTCCTTGTTAGTAATCGTTTTGGCTGGTGTTTGTACATGCTGCTTCCATTGTCGGGATTCTCAGTCTTTTCTTTTTTTGTTTATATTCCTCAGCGGTTTGTGGTTCAAAATGCAACCAGGCCAGCAGGTAGCCATCACTGTAGCTTGCAGCTGTGAGATGATGTTAGTGCCAGTCCGCTCCTTTCACTTTTTTCTGACTTTCATGATACTTGTTTAAATGTTCAGTTAATTATGTCCATGGTGATTATCCTTACAAGCCCCAAAGCATAATGGCAAACATCTCAGAAACAGGCCTTCAGAGCCCAGAGTAAGTGGCACAGATGGCTTAGAAAGCTTATTATGCCAAACCTGAAAATAGTTCAAAGAAGGTGTTAGTTTTCTCTGAAAACATTATTCAATGTAATGTCAACCACCATACATCATTAGCTCTTTACATGCAATATTAGCCATTTTTTGAAGATATTTGATTATTGTTTAAACCAAACCGATTTTGTAAGATTCCAATTAAGCCACTGTAACTTTGCAGAATGAGCTTGTCAAGTTTTGGCTTGAGCCTACAGCCATAAACCGTCCTCAAACAAATAAATACAAAAAAATACAAAATTGACATGATTAGGTTCTTGTCAAGAATGAAATTTCAGTCAATAGACAAATGTAAGTTGCCATCAGAAACTTCGTGGGGCCAATATTATTACCTTTAGCACAAAATGGGAAAGTTGTCTAGAATGATCAGAAATCAAATCCAGAGGACCGAGGGCCAAAATGATGATGAAAAATGTGGCCTTTTTTGTTTTATATTGTTTGGTTTACGATTGCAGAACTTGACAAGCAAAGCATTTTATTAAGTTCATTGTGTTGTAATGGCCTTTCAGACTCAATGCAACATCGTCATTTACTATAGCTTTTGCAGCACAACCATTGCATCGAGGCATTAATCTAAGGGCTGAAAACCATGGACTATGTGGAATAAAGGTAAGAAAGTCCATTTTGGGGGGTGTAGAACCAGCAAACATGGCAATTTGGGGCAACTGTGTTGAAAAATCAAAAGTGTGGCAGGTGAGGCCCCCTTGGTGGACAGGTCCACTTGGCTTGGCAGAGTCAACAGGGACGGCCTTAAATGAACCTGCACTCGGCCTCACTGCTAAAAGTCCAAAAAAGGCCCATAGAAACCTATGTGGGACCCAGTAGTGCATGTTTGCTGGAGAGCAATATGTATTTCTCATCTAAACTACTGTGAACAGTATAAATACTGAGTGACCTATGATGAACTAGTGGGATTATTTACTACCCACTTCAATTACACTTTAGTTAACATGCATATAGAGAGAAATTATACTTAATTTATAAACTTTAGAGCTCTTAACCAAGGAGTTTTACGCAAATGATTTAAGAAAATAATATCAAATAATTTCAAACTTTCATAAAAATATGTTCATTTTTACATATTTTCTTTTAAATAAGAAAGAAATTAACTATTAATGAAAAAATAAAATCAACCTTATTATTTTATTATGTCCAGCTATACATTACATTACAGTTTCATAATGCCAATCACATTTGTATTTATTTGTTTAGAAAATTATTAGAACTTCTGGTAAGAACACAAAAAAAAAGAATTACAACTTAATCTATTGTAAACAACAAAAATTGGTTGAATATATATTTATTGCCAATAAATGTAGAACTTTCGTTAATGAAATTATAACTTTTTAAATTAAAAACTAAAATAAAAGATGTTTTTTTGCCCAAAAAATATTTGAAAAATGTTTAAAAATCGATTGAGTAATTACTCAACAGCTGCGTTTACATGGACAAAAGAAATCAGAACAAAAATGCGTAATGTAAACACGCCGTTCAGAATACTCTGACCCGATCAGACTCAACTGGATCAAACTTTCCTTTTCTTTACGATCGAGATAGGTGGGTTATGCCGATTGTTGATGCTTCTCTGCGTGAGCGAGCTGCCGAACTCAGGAGAACCATGTCTCAGAGCAGAGGAGCGGTTCTGGGACGCTTTTTCAGCTAACAGAGGCGGCTCTTGAATTGAGAAAGTCCTGAGAATTCATGTTTCTAATAGTGTCCAGAAAAAGATAAAGGCTGATGTTATTTCCACATATTTAGGTTCAGTTAAGATGCACATTGCAGCATTGCCCGCTTGGATTTTAACTGCATCCAGAGCTAAATGTTGTTGTTGGCACGTATTAGCCTAACCCTAACCCTGCTTCCGGCTCTGTTCCGCCAAGAAAAATGGATTTTTAAAAAAATATGAGCAAACAAGCACCTAAAAATAATTATAACAATAAAGATCATCCCACTCTATGCTGCAGCTTTGTTTGTTTAAAACAGAACTCGCTGTTTCTTCTCCTACAAGTGTTTCCGGTATTTTAGAGAGTTCTGCGCAAGTCCAAATGATTTTTTCCGACTGAAAGCGTGGCGTATGTAAACGTTTGTTATAATCGAATAAAGTTTTTTGGGGCCATGTACACAGTTCAACTATAATTCAATCTTTGATCCGATCAAAGATATTTTGCACATGTAACCGCAGCTACTCTTGCATTTTGTAAGTAAATGTCAACTGGATTTGATTAATTCATTTTTGTAAAACCAATTGTACTTCTTAATACTATAAACTGTCATAAAAATGTTTGTTTTATTGCTGCACATCTGACTTTCCAGCACTATTTGTCTGCAGGTATTAATCGAAAAACCCAATTTGCCTATTAATAAGTCTTTAACACCTTATTATTGCCAATTTTCCTTATTTCTTAATGGTGAGGAGAGGGCTGACTGTCTGAAAAGCCATCACAACAAAATCACGTTTCAGCCAATAATTTAATGTAACAAGTCGGATTAATTTAATTTACTGTAAATCCTTAACCTTGAAGGTGGGGGCCATACCTGTGTATCCTTGTCCATTGTAAGGAATACCAACACACTGAGAGGAGTCACAGTATCCAGCAGGTCCTGGTGGTCCTCTCACACCTGGATTACCTTGACGACCTGGGGGGCCACGGGATCCAGCAGAGCCAGGAGAACCTGGGGGACCTGTTCTAGACTCCCCTGGTGGACCTGAATTTAAAGGGGGGAAGTTTAGCACAAAATCCACTGACATCACCCATAAACCATGTGTGGAAATATGAGGGCAAATGCTGAGCTGCTGTGCTGCTGCAACATCAAAATTTAAATGGCTCAATTAGAGTAGTCAACCCACAAAAACAAAACAAAAAATGGAGATGCAGTCTGGGGTTGAGGGGAGTTACCCCCGGCCCCATCTGTCTAGACGGCAAAGACTCAGAATGGAATTCCCCCCCCCCCGTCATTTTCTCTCCATAAGTGAGGCCATGTGTTGTCAATGAAGCCACCAAAGAAAGCTCATTGTACAGCAATCCGGTTCTCCCACACACACCCGGAGCAGCACACACACTGAAGTGAGTCATCGGAGTGGACTTCCTCCCAAGGGTCTTTGGTAGTTTCACTTCATTCAGAAATCCTTCAAGTGTTTGCTGTTGTGGGTCAAACATCAGTAGGAACTTCCTGTCACTTTTTTGACCTTTTCACAAAGAAAAGGACAACTTTGATTCACTGAAACCAAGGAAAAGTGGGAAATCTCTCAAATTTGACCCAAACTGAAACCTTTTGGATTGAAAACCGACCAAAGGGGAGACAGCTGTTCACACCTATGTTCACACAACGTAAGGGGGTCACGATATGCATTCATAAATCTTTCAGAAAGCAGGGAAGAATTGTAGTTTCCCTAAAAAGTATATGTTTTGCAGCTGCCCTAATTTACTGCAGGTAAATTTAAGCCCCCTTTATAGGAATGTGCCCTTAAAATGGGTGCGATGGGAGTACTACAGAGGCCTGCAGAAAAGTAGTGTGTAAATTAAAACAGTTGGAGACCAACAAAGAACTTCAGGCTTAAAAAATAACTTTACCTTTATTTTTAATTATTTCTTTGTCTATAAAAGACTCAGCCAAAACAGCCTTTCTTTCAGGTGAAGATTAAAGAAAATAAAAATATTGGGATGGTTACCTGCTGGTCCAGGTGGACCTCTTTGTCCTCTGATATCTGCTCCTGGAGGTCCTCTCTCCCCCCTCTCTCCTGGTAACCCTACCAAAGCATTAAAAGATCATTTAAAAATGTCTTCCAGAACCTAAAACCCAGTCAACTCCTGCCAAAAACCGCTTGATATTTTTAGTGCTAATGAGGATATAATTGTAAAACTTCCACAACTATTTTGCTAGTTTCTTTATCGCTTCATATTTAAAGTTTTTGTTGATTGTTGTTGCTATTTTAAAATACATTTAATGTTTAAAAATGCATAAAAATGACCTCTTTCTCCTTGATTTCCAGGTAATCCTGGGCTTCCAGGGAAACCAGATTTTCCAGGTTGTCCGGGCTCTCCACGAGGTCCTTGGTTGCCAGGGGGACCAGGAGGACCAGCCGGGCCTGGATTGCCGTTACGATATCCAGAAGGAATTTGATTGAGCATCCCATCAATTCTGCTCATCTGACCTGCAAGCACAGAAGCAAACCAGATGGTTTTCAGTAAGCTGTGTTTTTTTTAAGTACAGTCAAATTCCAGGGGGATTAAGAAATGTTGAGCTTACTGCTCACGAGCTGTTCACAAACTTGTCTGGCAATGGAGCGCATCATATTTTGGGATGCAAAGTCTCCCTGAAAACCAGACAGTTTATGAGAAGGATGAACATAAACAGATTAAATTTGTAAAAGATACTAGAAGACAGAAATACGAACCCGCTCTCCCTTTTCTCCTTTAAGGCCAACAGGTCCCTTTAAACAATGAAAGCAATGTTAGTAAAGGCTCTTCTTCCCTTCCCTCGTGTGTAAATATTCTATACATACTGGACTTCCTGGTTCTCCTGACTTTCCTGGTTTTCCAGAGATACCAGGTACACCTGGATTTCCTGGGCTTCCCTGTAAAACAGATGAATCCACAAAAAATGGGATTCTTTGAACTCCTGCTCCCACTCACTGATTGCATAACAAGCCTTAAGTCAGGCTGTGCAGAAGCAAACACTCCCAAGAACACTAAACTTTAAATGGAAACACATCAGCAGCGTAGAAAGGATGTACACATATACACCCCAACCATGAGGTACTCCCGGTGGCCCTAGGGGCCCTTAGGATGGTATAGGCCATATGCGCTCAACTGTGGCATGGTTCCTGTTAGCGTGATGGTCACATTAAGTAGATGCAGGCCTCTGTTAACCGCAAGGAAAGGAAACACGATGCATGTACCATCCTCGACACAGTGGGGAGGCAGTGTTCACCAGCACATGGAGGTGGAGTTATTGTTGTAGATAAATCAGGGAATAAAACAGATGTCTGGAAAAAAAAAACATAGGTCACAGAAACTCACCATGGGCCCTGGTGGGCCTCTGGGTCCAGATGATCCTTCCTTTCCTGGTGGCCCCTAAATAGAAACACCATGCAGTCAAACACAGGTTACAGCTCCCCGGGGACTCTATTTGTGCCATACATCACTGTCATTACTTATCATAAGTTTCAGCCTTTTTTTAATTTTTATTAAGTAGGAGCTTCTTGATTGAGGTTGACACGTATTAGGATTTGTTGCAACCGCTTTACTGTACTTCTGTCTCATGAAATGCAAGATCTTACATAAAAAACTGGATCTATTTAAGGGCTTTGAAAACATTATGTCAACTATGCAGACTTGGAAGTAGATCTTACCCGTGCTCCACTTTGTCCGACAGGACCCATAGGACCACGCGGCCCAGGAGGACCCTGGGAAAAAAGTGAACACACTTAATCAAGCACTAATGATCAAGAAATGTACATGTATACAGATCTCCAAAGCCTCTGTTGGCCTTGGATATACAGGAACATTGTCATCTTTCTGTTAATAAAGCCAAACACAATATTTAATTCTTGTTGTACAAACTGGAATAATCTCTCCTTTGAGTCCTAATATGTGATCGCTTCTAAAACAAGGTGTCCACTGTGGTGTTGTAATAAGCTATATTATGTAAAACAACCAACACAATGCTGCCAAGGTGGACAGAGCATTGCAGAAGGGGACTTTCTCTTCTATTTTCTCATCAAGATAGAAAAAACAGAGCACATGTCCTCTCTGTAGCCATCTGTGCCAAATAAATTTACCCTTTTACCAAATAGTCCTCATAAGGGAGTTTGTAGTAACAGATTTTAATATTGTGAATTTGTAAAACAACTGTAAAGCATATGGCATAAAACATTTTCATCCACAAAAGAATTGTTGGGTTATTTGTCTTAGTCCTAGATGCTAGAACTCCAGATTGCATGTAAATCTTTCTTCGTATCACATGCTACCAGTTATAAGACTGGAGAGGAACATACTCCACTCCCTTCTTTCCCTTCAGTAACACAATCCCACATTTTAAAATAATTGAGTTGCTTTGCTGGATTTCTACCATTTATCATTCAAAGACTGCATTGGGAGTTTGATTCTCCCTAAGGATTGTATTGTAAACCTCCCACTCTTTGTGTGGTTTCAATCTTGCCTTGTAAGACTGAGTTCAGTCCTCAATAGAGCTGTGGCTCTGGATGGATGGGCTTCTGTTTCCTGTTCATAAACCACAAATGAAAGTGGAACACTTACTTGCAGGCCAGGCAGGCCTGAGTCTCCACGATCTCCCTTTGGTCCTTGGCGACCCTGAAGAAAGCACAGAGAAAGACTTTGTTGTTTTTCTTTTTTTTACCCTTTTTAGGGTGATTGATGATATATTTTGACAGGAGAATTAGGAAAACAAGGAAGAGCTCCTAACTGGCGATGGGAGTGTAATGTGTTTTGACATTCGTTACACATCCCAGAGCAGACATTGAACACAAACTGAACTGTCACGACAGCATAAAATTTACTGTAAAGTCACCTTAGCAATATTTTTGACGTGAATTAAAAGTAATTCAATAATGATCAGATTTCTCAACATTGGAGATTCGTTTACCGGTTCTCCGGGGATAGACAGTCCATTAGGGCCTTGTGGGCCCGGTGGGCCCATTGCACCTTGGAGTCCTGGCTCACCTCGTGGACCCATTGCACCCTACAGATCACAAACATTTAATTATGATGTAGCAAAGCCGGACTCTTTAAAAAGAATGCAACAGACAAACTTAGAGCCTTAACTCAATCAGACTCTGAAGGCTGCAGAGAGACACAATGAATGGTAACAGTTTTGGGAAATGGACCCTTCAGATATTTGACATGGGCCTCTTTTAAATGTGGATGTGGAAAAATATACAGTGGTTAACTGAATTCAGATGTCTGCGATTTGCTGGTGCAACTATTGTCGTGCTGAAATCCTGCGAGTCTGACCATCGTTACATGGTAGTTACCCATTTTGAATAATGTCAGCAGGGTTTCGCATTTGTCAAATGCTGTTTCTACAAATGTAATGGTCATTTATGGCATGCTTTAAATATTGTTTAACTCACAGGTTTGCCTGGGTCTCCCCTGTCTCCTCTGGGTCCTTTAGACCCTGGGCTGCCCTGGAAAAGTGAAGATCCAGAAACAGTGAGTGAGTGTAACAACAGGAGAACATTCCAAAAGCCTTAAAACCCAAAGCCATATGAAATCCTCGCTGGGACTCAGGGAGGTTAAGAAGTACACGTATTCCAGACTTTGTAAGTCTGTTTTTTTTTGCTGATGATTTTCCGACAGGCATTTATCTTTTGACACTTCTCCGCCAGCCCACATTTCCTTGCGTGCTGCCGGTCTCATCCTCAGCTGCTTTATTTAGTTGAGAAAAAAAAAATCGACATCTGCAAAGCACTTCAGCAGCCTTCTTCACTTGACAAGACGCAGCAGTTGTCAACCTCTGTAGACATTTTATCTCTGAAATCATCATCGTCAAAACATCTATGATGGAAACGCAAATTACCAAGCGAAGACAGACAAGAGGCAGAGACAGAGGGTCATTACCGAAGGCCCAGGAGGCCCCTGGGGCCCAACACTGTCTTGGGTGCATGTGCAGGAGTGGGGAAGAGCAGGACATTTGGACTCAATTCTCTAAAACAGAAGAAAAGGAGGACATAAGAAACAAATTATGAAATTAGCTTAAAGCATTGTTGAACATCCATTTTAAATGAGTTCTTATATGGCTTCATCCTTATTAGATCTATTTGCCAAGATAAAGTCTTTTAAAAGTTAGAATTACTGGAAGGTTTTTTGATGGAATGGGGTTTTTTTTGTTGACATAGGGAGAAGCATAACAGTGCATTTGGGTATGTGATATATATTGAGTATTGATGTATTAGATCTCAGGCAAATTATAGTCAATTTAGCAGTAATTTACAAAATATGCAGAAACGTTTCATTCATTATACGGAATAAAAAAACACATATAATTTAGAATCTGCATTTTAAACCAACAAATAACTTGTTGGCAACCACCTAATGAGGACAATTGCACGCAATGCTAGTTTCCTATTTCTAAGATTTGCTTTAGTTAATGAACAACATCATAAGTTTTAGAAATGTATCCTAAAATTTACTTTTGACATCAAATCTTGACCTCATGGTGAAGATTAATGACCACATTTCACAAGATGCGAGTGGGGAAAAGGGTTTGTTTCTTAGTAAAACAGTCCAGCAAAAGCTCTTATTGTGATAAGTGTGTGAAATGACTTCAAGGTGACACCTGTTCTTACCGTAGCAGGCAGGTCGCAGCATTTGTCACGGCTGATCCAGCTCAAGCTGCAGACAATGTCAAACATCTGGAGCTGGAACTGCACAAAAGAATTAAAGGAACAACATGGAGGGGTGTTACAAATCCATTCCACGATAGAATGTACATCATTGGAAAAGACTGTCATCCTTTCAAGCTGACGTAATTTGGGAGTTGGTCGTGCATTATTGCGCATGTGCACACAGGAGAATTTACAGTTGGAACATTAAGTGATGCTCTTCCAAGTCTTTGTCAACTGAGTTTGCACTCACTGTAGCGGACTGCCTCTTTCCACCTCCTGATTTGACCATCTTGCCAAGCACTTCATAGCCCTCCAGCGTGATGTTGTTGGCCTCCTTGATTGGCTTCTCTGCCACCTCTTGGCAGTCCACGTTGAGCTTGACCTTCTCTGGGGAGACGGTAATGTGGAGCTGCAGAAAGACAGGATGGAGGGTGGGCATTTTGAACAAAAAACATTTGAGAAATTTGACAAAGAAGATGCTCGCTTGCACACAAAAGGCGTTAAAATTGATGGGATAATGCTAAAAGCATCACGTTTTCATGAAATGTTGACAGTAAAACAATATAGTACAGGTACAGAAAAAGACTGCAGTTGGATGTCATTTATAGTAACTGGACCATACAAATGTAAACACAAACAAAAACACTCCATGGGTGGAATTTTTAATGTGGTAAGTGATTATATAACAAAACTCAATGAACAAAGTGCCAGGTTCTCTAGTTTCCCTTCCAGAAAGCCAGTTCCACATCTTGAAACAATAACTTCTGTGGCATGCCATTAAGCGCCCTACACTTTCCATACTTTCCTTTTACAGTTGCACATTTTCTGCGGCTCAACAGTCAAACAAGCCTTCATTGTGTCAAGAAAAGCAAGCTAACATTCTCTGAAAAGATGTAACAACCACAGGCAAGGCTATAGTTCCTGGCAACCAGTCACAAAATTACAGTCAACTTCCTTGGCAATAGAACAAACCATCCAGTGGACCACAGAAAGCGAGGGGTGACATTTATCTTAAGGTCTTTGACTGGATGAAAAATATGATGATACTCTTGGGGTCTCACCCGGAGAACTTTGAATCCTAATTATAGACGGCAAATAATGAGCATGTATTTATTACCGCCAGGAGGAAACCCAATAAAACCCTCAACTCAGTGGAAAATCAGGCTCTGGGAAAACTGTGGAGCAACCTTTGCTACCTTACGTAATTGGTTGGTGCTATGCGATATGGTCCCACTGCAGCAAAGTGCTGACTTTCAGATGTTAATTAGCACTGTAATGCATTGTATCAACACTGCGTGACTGTCACCATCTCTTTTGAATAAATCTGATATATTTTTGCAGTTTCTATCAGGTTAGATTTCATTATTCTTGGCTTATGGCTCAAAAAAAAATACATTTTTAAGGCATGCTTTAGTGAATCAAAAATGGATTTGAAGTTTTGAAGTTCGAGCTTTCTTATAGGAGAATGGAAGAAACACTTATGCTTTTTCCTTTAGTTTGTCTATACCTACCATGAGGAAATTTACATTGATTATTACAGGGGTTTGTAAAGCCTTCTTCAACTATCATCTCTTGACCACAGATGAGAACTGGACAGAGTAAATGTGACGTCTCTCATTAAAAAAAATGTTTTACTTCTGGTTCCAACAAAATTCAGTCAATTCCTTCACCATTTTTTCACAATACGGCTGTCACCATAATGGAACGAGAAATCGTCAATAAGCAGTGATTGGTCCGAGTAGGTCTAAGTCAATATTTTACTTTCGCCAGTCAAGTGTAAGCCTGTTGGAAGTCCACACCCCTACAACTGGATAGAGGGCTCAGAAGAATCTGTCAATCAAACATTTCACACGCCAAACATGAGACCACATCTAATTGCTCAGTTTATAACGTAAACAACTTACACTTCATCAAAAATATCATAAATAAAACATGTTATAATAAAAATGTAACAGAGTAAGAATAGTTATTCTGACAAATGATGACTGCTTAATAGCTGTTTGTTTCTCAATAGAAGTCTTTGGAATTTTCGGCTTTTTGGGACCAGTGGGTACTTCCTGTTTGGAACGCAATTGGGGAGGAGTCACTCAGTCCAGTTCTCATATAAAGTCAATTATCAGAAAAACAAAGGTGTGCATTAGTCCATCATGGAGTCATTGATGCAACAGAGGAGCATGCATGGAGAGTTGTTTTGGGTTTTTTTGGTAAATAATTACCACAAATTTTCCAAAGTCTTTAGCAGGATTGCAGGATTAAAAAGTCACTTTTTTTAACAAACAAAAAAATGTGTCTTTGCATGAAACAAAGTACATAAAGAATGTTTTTTTATGTAGAAAAATAGCATCAGTGAAAAATGTGGCCAAATGACCATAAAATCACAAAGAAATTCGTAAGGACGTATCCTCAGGGAATTTGGACCTTAATTAATTTCCTCCCACTTTTGCTCTTAAATTTTTTTTGGCCAAATTTTTGTTCTTTCAACAAAATCGTTGAAAGGAATCATTTGTAATTGTTAATTATACAGTTATGCTACTTAGTCTTTATTTTTCTTAGTCTGAAAGTGAAACTAATCTCAAACAAATTTTTTTTAAATTGCCAACAACTTAACTTTTACAAATCTACCTAAAATGGATTAAACTTGAATTTAGTTCCCATGAACCTTTTTACAATTCATGTGTGGGAGCAGATTTCCCCAAAGGGCCAATGAGAAACCAGCATACTGGACTCCTTCAAGAGCTTTTCCACATGTCCGGAGCTTCACATCAGCTAAAACATCCCATGCAGATGCATTCAATGACCTCCATAGTCTTCCAAAGACTCCAAAAAAAACATACATGTGCATTTTTATTTGTCATGAAGCTCATCACAATGTCTGAGATTTCAGCACAGACTACTGCATTCAGCCAAAGTGTTAGGAAACCACTGACAACATGTAAGCTCACTCCATCACCACAGTCAGCAGCGGCTTTTAGCCAACAGACCAACAAATAAGCAGCTAGGTAGACCGCTGCAGACATGCCAGGCCGTGGGGTAGCAACTACTGCACCGCAAGATAGCCACCCAGTGAAACAGCCATGCGAGAGTCTCCCCACTGGCCTCAGACAGAGGAGAACAAAACTCACTCAAAGAGTGGGCTGCTTTCCAGGCCAACCAGCACCAAATGATGTCATTTACATCAGCGCTGACCCGGAGTTTTCCAAGATCCCACTCATTCATGAAGTCACGCCGCAATTAGTTGTGTAGATGTTAAATAGTCAAACTTAAAAGCAAGTTACAACCGAACTCTGATCTCAGAGCCAATTTATTGCTCTAATCCCTGTAATGTAAGGAAGTGGGTGAACTTTGATGATGGATAAGACCACTGTATGTTAAAATCAAGGGGGGGGGGGGGGTCATTCATGCCGATTAGCTTAAAAAAGTACCACAAGTGTGGTTATAGACTTGAGCACAGCTGTGCAAGGCCCTTAAAAACAGAAATGCATTTTGCCTTAATTCTTTAACGTTGACAAACGTCAACATGTTCTTGTGGCAATTTTCTGACGATAGAAGAGTTATTATTTAAAAAATAAGCTTCAAATTACATTTCTGGGTATTTCTTTATTCAAATCGTTGTGAATCAGACAGAAAAATAGGGAAAAAGCTTGTAGCTGTGACATAGTCATTGCAATCGGCGGACCACAAGCTCCTTGCTCCGCTCCATTCCGATGCATCCATTTGCTGACAAATAGCATCTGGCTCGAAACTGTAGCTCCAGTATTGCTCGCTATGTTTATTGAACCGGTAATGTTAGTTTGGGGTTGTAAGGGGGTGTAAGCCAGCAGGGGAACATGTAAACAGAAGGATGACGGAAAGCAAGGGCAGGCTCACTCTTCACCAACAATCCCCTTCAAAGCTTAATTTCTAGTGAACTACCTATGCTCTGAACAACACAGGTTTTGTCATTTCGGCTAAAAACGGCATAATCATCATTAAAAGACCACTGGGAACGCTTTTAGAATAAATCAAAAGATGACTGGTACTGCAACTTAAAAAGAAAATACCAAACAATAATTCTTTGTTGTTCACAGGTAGTGAACTTTCTGGAAGTTTTAAACTCACTACTGCTTCTCATTGGAAAAAAGAGACATCTTTACATCCTGTAAGGCCCCGGGAGAAGCTTTGCATTAAGCTGTGCATAGGCGCCTCAAACAGCTTTTCTGTTCATATAAACGAGGGAATAAAAAGATGTTTCCCAAACAATCTTGCAACTTATATTTGATGTTGGGTACAAGAATCTGAAAACGGTTTAAAGAGATGTTTTTTTAACGGCTACAATAATAAGAGCCCCGCGGGACGAGTCCTTAATTTGCTCCATGACAGAGAGGAAGACATATTAGCACATATGTCATGAAGACAGTTGCAAACATCTGGATACAAGCATTAAATCCATTTCTTACAATGACTGGGTTGTTCTTGTCTGCACCACTGCACAGATTATCTTGTATGTTGAGTAACATTAATAATGGTTTTATTATTTTTACCCAGCTTGGTGTTTGTGCAAATGTGACTCACAAAAGACCACTGTTTTATATTAAAGTTGATGACTTCATTCTCGATATAAGAACCAGGAGAAGTTTTGGTCTTCGTGTGGATGAACATCCATGACAAACATTTTTGCAGAATGTTCTGCCAACTCATACTTTAATTTCCACCTCTCTTTAAACATATATTTGTACTTTAACCAAATAGGCTTTGCTTTACATATTAACCCATCTTACCTCATCTTTTAATCTACCTTAAAATGGTTCCCAGTGTTTCTTTTATTATGATAATACAGTTTTTGCCATTTTTAGGACACAGTTTCTGCAGAGTGTTAGGAGTTCATTAGAAATTTTGAGTTGTGGGCAGGATTGATGGCCTGGAGAAACACCACTCCTCCTTCCCTTCATCTGTTCACAACAGGGCTGGCCAACTTTGGTCCTCAGAAGCTTCAACCCTGCCTGGTTTCCAGCTCTCCCTGGACTGCTGGATGCTGACTACCTTAACTAGGTGTGCTCAGTCAATCAGGATGTGGAATCACTTGAGTCAGCCAATCAGCAGAAAGATGGTCATGGAGAGATGGTAACCAGGCAGGATTGTGGCTCTTGAGGATCAGGATTGGCCAATCCTAGTTTACAAGCTTTACCACAAGCTTACTGCCCCTCACACCTCTAACTTAACATTATATTAAGGGTATAACATTTTTCACAACTTTTAGGGGCCCTATAGGCCAGATAGCACCCCTGGAGTTTGTCTGTATTGCCAAATGGAGCTGTTGGTTCTGATCAGTTGAAATGCCTGATTTAAGCAAAGCAAAGCTTAAATGTCAAACCATAAAAATGGGCCAACAACTACTTTGATGGAAGACTGACACCATGGTGAAAAGCCGAGTCCCTTTGAAAGGTAACATGAGACAACCACACATGACTGGCTGTGAGTCAAAGCTTCCTTTTTGAACAAAAACCCCAAATCAAATGAGGTAGAGAACATAAAACGTAAAGGGAAATGTGTGTAAAAGGAATTCAAAAGAATGAAAGCAATATATAAAATTCCTAAATAAACAAAGATATAATTGTTTGAAAATGTTCCAAATGGCTGCATTAAGGCACATCCTTTGCCTTTGAGGGTCTTGCATTGTGTTTACCTTGTGGAAGCTTCCGTGGAAAACCCGTTTCACTTGCTCCTCATTGAACACGGCTCTCTGGATCTCTCCCCGGGTGTCCTTGTTGTAGAACGTGAGTGTTTTGCTGGAAGCTGAAAAAGGGGAAGATCTCTGATGAATCCCTGGCAGTATGTTACAATGCAGAGGCACGCCAAGTATAGACAGGACTATAGAGAGCATATGTGTTTGCAGAGGGGACAGACGAAAGGAAGGCTGACAGGGATTAGAACCATTCCTGAAAACAGCCATGTGCTTTCCACAAGCGGGAGCACAATGCTGGAATTTGTTTCTATTAAAGACAACAAATCTCCATGAAACATTTGAAGAAAGGAAACAGAATCAAAGATGGATGATTTTCAGCCCTACACACTTGCAAAGGGCATTTTTCATAGCAGTGATTTGCTGAAAAGGCCAAAATCTAGCTCTAAAAAAAGTAAATGTTATAAAACTTGACTAAATCACATCTCCCATAAATCAATAATGATTGAAACCTACGATTCATAGTGACTCCAACTTCAGGGTTGTTGTTTTTGTCAGAGATCTGCCAGATATCAAAAGGTTCAGAGGGTGTATCAGGCAGCAAGCGGAGGAGCAGGATTATGGTGTAGGATGGAGGAAGGCCGTCGGAGTGGATTTCCCTGTCGGTGTTGCAAGCACATAAAGAGATGAGTCTAAACTGCTTTTTGAACAACATTAGCCACAAAGAAAAACTCCCAATACATAATTCAGAGAACTTAAAATCTACAAAACTCAATGTACCAAACATGCTGCACCACCTATATATTAACTCATTGTCTTCTTCTGCTTACATAAAATTAATATCTTTATCCGAACCTACAATCGCATTGACAAAATATTCCATAGCCTTCAACACAAAGGTAATTTTTAAGCTCATACAAGTATAAGAAAGTGGAACCAGTTTCATAAAAATGAAAAATGCTACTTTTCTTTCTGCAAGCATCTTAGATTTTACTATCTCTGGCAAAAAACTTTTGGGCTTTATGTCAAAAGTCACTAGGGAAATTCCCATAAATATAAGGTTGGACAACTTTATCTGTATAGTATATTACTAGAATATGCATTGCATAAGGGTTGCACTTTCCCAAACAGTGTTTGGCTTTAGCTCGTACTTTGTGGGCTGGTTTAGGAAGGCATCTTTGTGCAGCCTGTAGGCAATGAAGCTGTTGAAAGAACCTGGCTCCATGGAGACACCATTCATGCCAGCAAATGTTCGGTCTGTGATGTTGAAAGCTTCCAGCATCCTAAATCCTGGAGGAAATCAACAACAGGAGTCAAACCGAGACAAAAAAAAAGATGCAACGGATTAAAAAAACAAAAACAACAGAGAATAGCCATTCGTGGGATTTGTCAATGTCAGTAAGGTCTTTGAGGATTAGTTTGTGTTTGGTTTAGTTGAATGCTTACCAGGTGTGGTGTATCCATTGATGTAGATGAGAGGGCAAGCTGAAAGATGACAAAAGTCAGAGTTACAAAAACAGATTAGGGTTTAAGCAAGGCAAGTCATGTCTTTTCAAATCAGTGGCTGGGCTTCCTTTGCAGGTGTGCTTATGAAGCACTCCAGACATCATAAAGTCAAAAGTACATTAATGTCTGACTCACTGGAGGTAGCCGTTTCACAGATGAACGTGATCAAGTTGTCCTGGATTTTGGAAAACGCGTCGTAATCGTCAACGACAAACACGTGTCTTTCGGTGGGCTTGCTGCCGATAACTGCCAGTTCTCTCATGCTCACATCAGCCACTCCTACCACAAACACACTATAGCCTGCAGAGGACAACATCACACACACACACACAAGAGGAAAATAAACAAAGAGAAATTGTTAGGCATCCAAAAACCAGTGGGTCTTTCAAAATGGGTCCACTGCGACACGATTGAGTAACAAAGTTCAGGACTGCTGAAAGAAATCCGAGTTTGGGAGTAAACAATTCCATCAATATTGTGTGCATACTTGTACAGAATTTAGAAGTAAATTATCTAAGACAATAAAAAAAGAATGCTGTTTTTACCAGAATGCTGAAGTTTTTCTGCACTCTTCTTGACTTCATCTTGGGAGCGACCATCTGTGACAACAACCAGCACCTTCGGGACATTCCTCCTCATGCCATTGTCGGACGTTAGTACCTTTTCATAGACGTGCTTCAGAGCAATGCCTGGATAAAGAAAGAAATCAATCAAATCAAATCCTAATTTATTCTAAACTAGCTACCCTTAATGGCCACTTTATTAGGTACACCTTGCCCAACTTGTTAGTGCAAATTTCTAATCAGCCAATCACATGGCAGCAACTCAATACATATAGGCATGTAGACATGGTCTAGACAATCTGCTGCAGTTCAAACTGAGCATCAGAATGATGAAGAAAGGTGATTGAAGTGACATGACTATTGGTCTGAGTATTTCAGAAACTGCTGATCTACTGGGATTTCCCCCCACAACCACTCAAATAACCACTGGTTCCAACTGAGGTCTGCAGAAGAGCACCTCTGAACTCACAACATGTCCAACCTTGAGGCAGATGGACTACAGCAGCAGAAGATCACACTGGGTGCCACTCCTGTCTGCTAAGAACAGGAAACTGAGGCTAAAAATCACAACGGCTCACCAAAACTGGACAATAGAAGATTGGAGAAATGTTGCCTGGTCTGATGAGTCTCTGCAAAATTCAGATTGCAGAATTTGGCATCAACAACACCAAAGCATGGATCCGTCCTGCCATCTATCGACAATTCAGGCTGGTGGTGGGGGTGTAATTTTGTGGGGGATATTTTCTTGACACACTTTGTGCCCCTAAGTAACACTTGATTACGGTTACAACACCACAACCGGCCAGAGTATTGTTGCTGACCATGTCCATCCCTTTACTAGCAAGGTGTAGCTAATAAAGTGGTTGATGAGTTTATATCGCTGTTTATGTATCTTGGCATACCAGTCTTAGTGTTGCCTCCCCTGTAGCGGATTGACTTCAGTGCAGATAGGACAATGCCCTTGTTGTGGTAGGTGTTCAGTTTGAACTCAGTCTTAGCATCATCGCTATACTGCACAAATGAAACCTGTTCAAGGTATTAATGTACAAGAAGGGAGAGAGTCTGTTAGAAAATGAGTGAAAAAATGCAAATATGTAAGAAAAAAGCCTAAAACCCACATACCTGCATTCCAGTTGGGCTAACAACATCAAAAGCTGCTGTCACACTAGTGACAAACTGGAGGACTTTGGCAAAGCTGTCATCTCCAATACTCCATGAGCCGTCGATGAGGAAGACCAAGTCAGCCTTCGCACCTTTACACACTGTGGTGGAGTTAAAAATGATGTTTATGGCTTGTTCTATGAAAATTATCACATTAGTCATTTATAAAGCAATCCTCACTGTCAAGAGCATCAGGCACTATTGATGGAGGGGGAGGGGTGGGAGGCTCGGTTGGCACCTCGGTGGGTTTGACCACTATAACAGAAAAAGAATTGCATTAAAATCAATCTGAACAACAGAGTCTAACTGTCAGAGATCTCCAGACAGAAGGTCTTACATGTTTTCTCCTTAATACTGACTCCAGGTCCTTCAAGGTTGAGGGTCTGAGCGTAAACCGTAGCGTTGTAAAGAGTGTCAGGGGTCAGGTTGTCAAAGCAGTATTTACTCTCTGGGCCCTGAACTGTGATTTCTTGAGCTCCACCCTTGAAGGCTACAAGAAAGACAAGAAGACTGTTAACAGACCCACATTTCTAAAAACACAACAAATCAAAGGCCCAACTCAACAGGGGCACCAAAGGGGGGAAACTTACACTCAAAAGGGTTGACTTTAAGTCTGTACGACGTGGCTGCTCGGTGAGGGACCCACTGGATGCAAAAGGAGTCATAGCCAACATTGTAGGAGGTTAGGCCTGTCACATTGAGGTACACTAAAGGGAAAACGGCACAAACACTGTTAACATTATTCACCACATTAAAACATTCTTAAAATATATAACACTTCAACAGTTGACATCACCTCATAGATAATGCTTTCAACTTACATGTGGTGCCTTGACCGTTTAGAGGACCACTGATGCCCGTTCTGTACTGTGCCAGGACCGTCAAGTCATAGGTAGTTCCAGGCTTCAGGTTTTGCAGCTGATAGGTGGTCACATCTCCAACAAACACCTCAGATGAGTCATAAGACCCTTAAGAAGGACAAACAAATGTAAGGTAAAATAAATGTAAGCATTGCCAGAAACCATGGACAAAATGAAAAATGATCAATTTAAAAAAAAAAAATCTAAATATATTAATAAATTAATCCCCAAAGAAGAATTAACTCTCAAAGGCCCACTGCTTAAAAAAATTGACAGGCATTTACATTTTTTTAGAATTAAGATGTTTTTTTAAACTAACTGAAATAATTGCCCACTGTCTCAAATTTGATCCACGCATTTTTAATATGGTGTAACTGTATTATAAATAATTAGTTATCAACACATTTTGCATTCGTTCAGTGTTCAAGTGTGTTATACAGAATTAATTATCAATAAATCTTTGCACCATTTCAATACAGCAAGTAGTCGTTTCCAAAAATAATAAACAAAGTTATTCTCACCACAAAGTTTTGAAAATTTGATACCGGTAAACATTTTCTGCCAAAAGTGTTTTTAAGATTTGGAAAAGCCCTTCCACTCTTCAAATTTGATCAACATATTTTTAATACAGTGTAACTGTATTATAAAGAATTAGTTATCAACACATTTTGCATTCATTCAATACAGCAAGTTATCATTTTAAAATGAATATCAATAGATGAGTTCATCTCAAGTTAAAGTTAAAATTAGCTAAACTTGTCCTGCCAAAAGTGGTTTTGAAATATTTTTTGGAAGCAGCCATCATAAATGGGCAGGAATACCCATCCACTGCTTCTAATGTGATAAGATAGGGCAGAAAGCATGGAGGGCTTTTTAAGGAATGTTTGGATCATGCTAATTAGAAAGGGGTCTCAGTGATGCATGTGTCAAATATAGTGCAAATGGTGATAAATGTTTTTAGAAGAAACAGACATGTTCCTAGAAGATTTATCGCTATTCATGTAAATGCTTGTTCATACCTGCAGGCTGGTAGATGAGTTTGTATCCAGTGACTGCGGAGGGGGCGGGGTCCCAGGACACCCTGAAGCGAGTGTACCATTCATCAGATACACGCAGGTTTCTGGGGCCGAGCATTCCAACTGCAGCAAACAAGACAGCCGAGGCTCAGCTGAATGCACGTTCCTTACATTGCAGTGTGCTCTACATAGGGTGTGTAGGGTTGCAAGAACTGCTCGTTCTATACCTGTACGTCCATCTCCCTCCAGTTCTCCTCCCGCTCCTTCAGCATACATAGCAGTCACTCTGATATTGTAGGGAGTGTCTGGATCCAGATTCTGAAGAACCACGTTGTTCCTGTTCCCTTGAACTGTCGTCTGCAGGTCACATGACAAGGACAAAATTGAAAAATATTCAAGTTATTTCTTTTCTGAATCTAGTCATGTATTATAATTATTTGGATCATTCTGTTAGATGATCACATAATGCTGTTCAATTTTGGGAAAAACAGAAGCAGTTTAATAAGATTTAAGAAATAGCTGAAAAAGTGAACAGTTGGCACAACACAAACTGTTTTATTTAAAGATCCACTCCAATGAAAATTGTGTTTTTAGTTCTTTCAACATGTTATTTTCTGATGATGGAGAACATACTTGAAGTACGCTCAAATTTGCACTTTTTTATTCAAATTGTTGTGAATCAGGAGCAGACAACAAAACATTTTAAAAACAAAAGTTTGTAGAAAATATGCTGGGCGGGCCACAAGCTCCTTGCATTGTGAAAGGAAAGGGGGGTGGGGTGGGATTGCTTTGCCCATAACTCAGTTCAATTTTCTAATGATCCACAGCCACTCTGCAGAAACTCTGTCCTAGAAAAATACAGTGTTCTTTTATTTTGTTTTAAATTTTGGCTAAAAATGGCATTATCATAATTAAAAGACCACTGGGGACAGTTATACCATAAAATAAAAGATGATCAGAGTGGGACTTTAAAGATAAAATAGGAATAAGAACAAAATAAGGCTTAAAAGTAAATTATAGAAAATATTATAATTTAAAAGTATAAATTAAAGTCTTGTTTAGTTTTGACATAGACTTAGAAGTTTTCATGTATCTCTTGTATTACTGTGTTTAAAAAAATAGGAAAAGCAAAATACAAATCTGGTTTACACTTTCAAAATAAGATTCAGAATAAGACAAGGCATAATAAAAATTATGCTCACAAATTCCTCGATAGGGTCTCCTGTTGTTGGGGCATAGCTGATGCGGTACTGAAGAACAGGACCGTCAGCGTGTTCCCAGTTAACAGACAGCGTGCTGGTGGTGGGATCGTACACACGCATGTTTCTGGGACCACCCCGGGGCACTTTATATAACAGAAAAGAAAAGTCAACTCCTATGCCTCGTATGCAAAAAAAAAAAAAGATTTTTAAAAACAGAAGCTCCTCAGACTGTTTTTCTTTCCACCTGTCTTACTTACAAGTCTTTCCCTGATCGCTGACAGTGGTTCCTTCCCCATCGCTGTACAAGGCAACAACTCCCACATTGTAGGCTGTGTCTGGGACCAGCTGCTGCAGCAGTGCTGTGGTTGTGGTGCCTGGGACCAAAATCTGTTCAGAGACAACAAACATATCATCTTCCATTAGATTTTGTTACCTAAAAAAACACCAAAGCAGGAAATGTACTGACTACATTTGAGAAATTTAGTTTGTCTTTTATTTTTTTTATCTGACCAGTTTTGATGTAGAACAGCATCAAGAAACTACTTGTAGAGGACTCCAAGTACCAACACCTACTTGTACTTTAAAACCACAAAGTAAAACAGAGGGCAAAACATTCCTTTGAAGTTCAGAGGTGTGGTGGTAAAAAATGGGGGCTTTTCTGCAATCTGTCTTTGTCTGTGGGTTAATTAACCTGACAGAAAGGGGTTAGAGCTCCTCCAGGGTTCTGGCCTGGTGATAACCTCTCTGGAAAAAAAAAAACAACTAAAATGCTTTGATGGATAAGAAAAAAATAGTTTTTGGGTAGGTGTGAGAGCATCTGTTTGCCTCGTTTTCACTTGCACCTCTCAGATTTTAAGAAAACCCTGTCTCTGTGAAAAAAAATCCATGAACGCCTGTTGAAAAATGATTGCAAAGCAAGTCAATTGGTCCTACGAACCTCCAGCTTGTGTTAAACTGTGAAGGTGTTAGCTGAAAAAGACCACTGATGTAAATCATTGGCTGTGGATGTGGAAAAGGCTTCAGCCTGCCATAAATGTGCTAACTTAAAGAGAAAAAGGCAAAGGGCACCTCTCTATCATTCCAGTGGAAAAGGCTTTACTTTGAAAGGACTCTGATGTTTTTAAAAGACCAGAGAAGAATGTAATGCTTGAATCTTTCTGACAGATGTGGAAGCTGATGGTGTTGAGTTACACTTGTAGATGTGGGCACCCACTGGAAGGCAGCCTTTTCATTAAGTGTCTTAATTTGGTTATTTAGTGGGCTGAAAAGTGTGGAATTTAGTAAGAGGTAAATACAAACAAACTCAAACGCAGATGAACCCCATTGACTCAATATGCTCACAAGACTGCACAAATCAAAGGCAGTTAAAGGCTGCTTCTTGAATTTTTTTAAATAAGAAGCACACCTAGATGTTTGAATATGCTTTCTTCAAATCCATAGGTACTATGGTAGCCCCTCAATCATGATGGAAACTCACCGACTCCGTTGGCTTCACACCAGTCAAAGGAGCATAGACCACCCTGTACTGCTGGACCGGCCCGGTGGCTGCTTCCCAGCGGACATTCAAAGTGTTAGTTGTGGGGTTGAAAACCTGGATATTCCTGGCAGGACTTCGCTCCACTGCCATAGAGGTTGGGTGTTTAAGGTAAAGAAGCAGGAGAATAGACAGAGAAGAATAAGTACTCAGTAGAGATAAAGTCCAAACTATTTGCACTTTGAATTGCTCAACAATCATTGTGTCCTTGTCTTTGCTTATTAAATGAGGTCCTTTTTAGGAAAAGGGAGATTAAAATATAAAACATATTTCAATCAAAACCTTTGTTTTCTGTTAGTTATCAATAGCCTACCAATAATAATCTAACACTTCATGTTATTACATTGAAAGTTAATAAATAGTTAAGGTGCAATTCTTGAGCGCCTTATATTTTAATTAATTCTGGTTGTGCTTACTGATGTCAAAGTGAATTTGAAAGGATCACGGCGCTCTGTCAAAATGTTTGGTTGGCTGTTATTGTGAATAAGCTAACGTTTTTTATGTGTATAACAAGGTTGGTCGTTAGAACAGTAATGTTTGTTTCAGCAGTGTCAGTCTGTTTTTTCACGTGTTACTATCAAAGTTGGGAGTAAGCGAATATGTTATTGCGGTTAACGCTTTTAATGTGGCTCATGTGTAGGGGAGAGTGGGATAAGTTGTGCCTACAGGCAAGTAGTGCCACCCCTCTTATTTAAAAAACAACGTTTTGTTCTCCTAAGTAAAACATCTATGACTGAGGTTTTTTGATTGCTATGTTTGAACAATTAGATAACTTTGAAAACAGATCACAAATATGTTAGTGCTTTAGTAAGCTACATCGCAAGTTTATGCAATTAGGATGATTCTAGCTTAAAACAGCAGGAGGTGCTTTTTTTTCTTTTGCTTTTTTTTCAAAATGGTAGGGTTGGGGTAAGTTGTGCCAATGGTACAACCGGAGAATGTTGAAAGAAACTATTTTAAAGCCAAGTTTCTAATGTATGTTCTGAAGAAAACCTGTTGATGGAAAGCCCATTTTTAACATTTAGAGAAAATAATGGAGTCATCCCGAGAGGATGTGCTCAAAAAGCTACCCATACCACACAAACTTGGTGGTACAGCTGGGAGCATATGTTTTTATCCCTTCCAGCATTGACAAATGGGATTTTCAGTAGTTCAGTATCTTTAAATATCTTTAATTAAACCACCCACAACACTTACTTATACATTCATAGGGGAACAAAGGTTCATATGTTCCCGATGCATTGCTAAAAAATTGCGGTCTTTGATGTTTTTGAAACTCTAAATAAACAAAAAAGCAATTAATTTAATAAATTTTCTATTGATTTATTTTTACTGCTTATATACAGTATTATCATTTGTGAGATTAAGAATATCTGTTGTTATTCAAATATCAATGGCAAAACGTACCCCATACCGGGGGCAAGATGTGCCACAAAAAGCTTTTTTTGCTTAAGCAAATGGTTTATTTGAGATCCAAGATGATTGTCTCCAGGGATGCACAAGATCATAAAATATACATGCATACTTTACTTTGGGGCATTACAGTAGTTCCCTTGTTTTATACTCACTTTAAGTAAAAATTGGCACTATCGTGCGGTTAGCGTGTTACAAAGAAGTTCAGGAGATATTTAGTTAATAAAGTCTGATTGACTGACTTATCTCAGACTCTTTTGTCTCGCTTAATGCGCCTTATAGTTCAGTGTGCCTTATCTATGACATAAGTTAGTAAATAGACCATTCATTGACGCTGCACCTATAGTGCAGAAAATACGGTACAATGTGTGCAATCTTCCTTAGAGCCAAAACAGATGTTTCTAAATTAAGCGCCACACCACAATTTAAGATTAAAAACCCATAGATGAGCAACAAAAACAGAGCGGTAAGAACATAGGGAACACATTTTCCTCTTTAAAATTCCACAGACCAAAGCCTGTTCCCTCAGAGGATGCTTTTAAATGTCAGAAACAATGAACAATGGCAAAATGGCTGTTAGCTTCAATAAACTAGTGCAGGTTCTTTATTAAGTTTAACTAAATGATGAAAAGTTAAAGGATTACCATCTAAAGAGATTTCCAAAACAAGACAAGTTGTGTTAGCTGATTTATTGTTATTGCTAAAGAAGTTCTGTTAACAAAACTGGGGGGGAAAGTGACCTATAGGAGGAGGAGCTGATGCTACAGGAGGCGTATTAGGGCCAACAGTAGCATGGATAGACCATGACCTTGCCAAGTGAGCTGAGAGCCATAAAAGTCATTTCCATTCATTTTTCAACTCCCCCGTTACTTTTTCCCAAATGGGGAGCCAAATAACATGTCCCTCCCCTCCATTTTTCCAACTTTTCCATGATCCTGACCGCTGCTCTTCATTCCAGCTTCTAAATGGATGGTGTTACGGTAAAGCCAGGAGTGGTGGGGGGCATCACGGTGCCGCCAACTCAGAGGGATTCCTTCCTGTGCAATCATCCCCGCAAAATGCTGACTCATCACCAGCAGAGCTCAGCGGTTCTCTCAACAACCCGTGTTTTTTGTCAGAATTGAAATTAGGCTGAACACTAGCCATTTGAAGTTAGATCCACTCACAATCCATCTGTTTCTGTTCACATCTTCAGTGATAAATTCTATTTGATCAGGAAGTTTGGAGGTTTTGGATGAGACCATATTGTTTTCTTAAGCGTTTTTGGATGTACAGTAGCACCGACGCGGCAGCTAATGCCATTAAGTTCATGCTGTACTGACATTCATGTGTCTGTACATTGGGAAAGACATCCCACAGCTGCTGGGCAGTTTGTCAGAAACCTTTTCTGAACCATTAGGAACTGACGGTATGAATTTGGTTGATTGTTGCTGTGCTCTTCTTACATGTTTTGCCGTTTTCAGACATGGGCTGCCCCTCTCCAGTAGAATAAACAGGAGTCACTGTGACAGTGTAGACAGTGTCCGACTGCAGGTTCTTCAGAACTGCTTTGTAGGTGCTTCCGGATACCTGAATCTACACAGATGCACAACAAACACAGCAGGTGGGACTTTTATCAGAGAAGATAAGTTCACTGTATGTTTTAGATGTAAAAAAGGACATTTTGGAGGCAAAAGCTAAAGGTCATATGTCCTGCTTACCATCTCCTGCTCTCCTCCAGCTGCAGGAACATAGAAGACCCTATACTGGCGCACATTACCCTCAGCAGGTTCCCAGTTCACATCCAACGTGCTGGTGGTGGGGTTTGTCACACGCAGGTTTCTAACACCACCCAAAGGCTCTTTCAGGGCACAGATAGCAGGATACTGTTACTGCAGTCCCATGTATCATCTCTGATGCATTTTATTTAAAGATCTTGGTTAATGAGAAGTGCTTCCTACTTACTGGTTTTTCCAAGGCCATTCAGCTCCCTGCTGACTCCATTGGCGTACACCGCCACAACACCGATAGAGTACTCTGTGTCAGGGGTCAGCTTTGGAAGCAGGACTGTGTTTTTCTTGGCTCCAACCTGGGTCTAATAGGGGAAAAATGATATATATTTTTCAATTTTAGAGGCCATGTCACTCAGTCACTATACATTTTGCACATGTTGCACTGGTGAAAATTGGTCATAAGTGAATATATGTGGAAAAAGTGAGAAAAGTTGTGATCTGTCAGTGAAATTTTCACAGATGTATCACAAATGAAGTTAAAACCATAGAAGCAATATGAAAAATCCATGCAAAGAACATGTAAATCATCGTATAACATGAACCGTGTGTGATTGTTGTGCTATTCCTATGCAAATTCCTTAGCAATTCGTAAATCAATTACATAATTTCAATCAGTACGTGATGAAAAAGTTAAGTCCATTAGAAAAACGTGGAATTGGTATGGAAAGCTATAAATGTGCGTTTGCATCTCGCAAAAAAATCATGAACAATTGTGTAAGCTTTACGTAATAATTGCATGTAAACTGCATTCTTAACCGACCAAAAACGTTCAAAACCAAATTCACGTAAAGACCCGTCAGCCGAACCTTTTGACAGATATCTGTCCACATCAACAAATGACAAACGCAAGAAACACTTAGGAATTATGTATATCACGCATGTATCTCCAAAGATCGAAATTTCATATGTTGAAAATGCGCAAAATGTACGTAGTGGCTGTGTGACGTAGCCATAAGAATGTAATTATTTTTAGTGTGTTGCTTTCAAAAAAGTCTTCTAAAGTCTCCTGTGTGCTGAGAAAAATGGATTTTCAGATGTTTTTAATGTCCTTTGGTCTGAACTTTCATAATTCAGATAAAACTATTTTACCAGTGAGGAACTCGGCTGTCTGTATTTTAGAAAAGGGATGTTTTGAGCATTTTATTTTTTTACCTGATTTGTTAAATTTGCACTGGCCAAGATAAATCTCTGCTGATGTCTATAGCAGGTGGAGGTCAAGATCCATGGCAAATTTACTATAATGCTTTTGCCTTGCTTGAAACTCCAAGAAAGACATTTCTTCAACATTATGTGACCATGATTAATGATGTTTTTTTTTTTATTTTCCATTGGAGTTTAGTTATTTACTTTTAGCTTTGCTTTCTCAAGTTTACCAGACCAAATTACTAAAAGCTTTGCCAGCAAACAATGTAAACAGGAGGAAGTGCTGTAGTGTTTGTGAACTCATGAGGACAACTTAAATGAGGCATTTCCGAAAAACACACTTGTTGTCCCACACAAGATAATTCAACTCTCTCTGCAGCCGCCAAATCCAGAAATCCAGGACATCTTTGCTGTTCCTGCCTCTAAACTTCCAAATGTCTATCAGCCTTCTCAGATCAGCCATACTAGTGGCACAGCTAGAGCAAATGTCATCAAGCAAAATAAAGGGAAGTGTTTAATCATGTGTTCAAATGAAAACTAATGGTTAATTTTCGCCACATCTGCAAAGCTTCTGTTTCTTTGAAAAACATAAAAACATCAGAAGATGACAAGAAAAAATAATGAACTGAACGTTCAGCTGCTTTCTCGGGTATGCCATCTGGATTTTATTAGATTGGCAAAAACAGCTCAAAGTCAGATTTGTGTGCACACTACCTCTGTGCACTTTAAGTCTTGATCTGTTTGATTACACTGACCTGACCAAATGAGAGCGAGGCATTTTTTAACACACAAACACAAGGACTCGCACACCCTCATGCTGACAGAAGCTCTTCTCCTGCAGCTCTTGGACCTCGAAAAGCATTTTTGTGAATATTTCTCACACTATATCAAAAATGCAACACTTCATAAAAGCTAAATATTGAGGAAAGCTTATTGGAACGATTAATCTGAATTTGGTTTGTAGTGCTGCTTATTCTTCAGTGTCTCTTTTAGTATTAAGTCAGACAGAAATGGAGGAAAAAAACTAACAGAAAATCTACTTTTGTCATTCATTTCAGACTTTTATGTATTCGGTGCAGCAGCCAAAAATAATTACAAGCAAGAGACCTTTTATAACGTCAGAAAATGTTATAAAAAACTAACAAAAACACACATTAATACATCAGAATAATCAAATCTGACTAAACTAAAATGTTGAAATGTTTCTGGCAGACTGGACATGTATATAAATATGTACTTGCAAAAAGGAAACTTCTTGAGTAAAAAAAAAAAAATCTTGACAAAGTCAAAGCTAAATAACCAAGTTTTATAGATTCCTCAAAATTCCCCAAAGTTGATTTAGAAAAGTTTTAATAAACTATAACAAATTCCTATAAATTCACAATTCTTGTTTTGTTTCTTGGCTCTGACTTACAGTCTGACTCTGGCCTCCAGATGTGGGGACATAAGTGATCCTGTAGTTCTGGACACGACCCGGAGGTGGAGTCCACCTAGCATTCAGGGTGGTGGTGGTCTCATTGAAAACAACCAAATTGGTGGGAGGTGCATTTGGTACTGCAAAGTGCACACAAAAATCACAGTTACAACCAAAGATCCTACTCCCTAAGAGTTAAAAGTTAGCATGGACATCCTTAAAAATGTATCTTAAAGTTGCAGTCCTTAATAGGTTTGGTATGCATCCTTTGTTGCATCAAGGTTGCAGAGAAATAAGGCTGATTATTTATTGGAAGACTTGTCCGCTGATTAGGGGTCACTAAGAGGGACTGCAGCTTTAAAAAGGAAAAGATAATCCTTCAGGATTAAGTCTTTTCTGAAGCATGGATGGAGTTTTCAAAACAGCTATGGGTTGATGAAGATGATGGTGATGATCATGAAAAGGATGATGACAATGATGATGGACTGATAAAAGCATGGAGAGGTGCAAAGAGCTGATGGCTGGATGAACAGACAATGATGGGAGTCTGTTTTTCGCGGCATGCATGGAGGTGATCCGTCTTCCCCCAGTTCACTTGACAGAGGAAAAACAAAGTCGCACCATTTCCCGGGAGAAATGGTGGAAACAACAACACATGCGTTTGGTGAGTGCATAAAGCTTCCTTTTGCTTTACCACACAGTACTTACTCGGTCTATCATCTGACTTGGACACTACAGGAGCAAAAATAGAGAAGTATAGCCTTGACTAAACATTTTAATCATCTTTTTTCCAAATTGATAAATACCTTGGGTAAACCTTTGATAAATGCTTTGGTTAAACTCACAGAAATTTGTACTAGCAATTGCAGAAAAGTGGAAATGCTTCAGTTGCTTTATAGGTGTGCGTCTTACATGTCCTCTCAGTGCCCAGCAGGTCTTCACTCTCTGATTCATCTGGATAGATTGCAGTGACAGACACGTCATAGGGCGTATCTGGATCCAGATTCTCCAGAACAAAGGATGTCTCCTCCTCACTCAGAATTTCCTCCTAATGAGAGAAAAAAGATAATACAAAAAATCATCAATGAAAGCCTTAAGCTAACTGTACATAGAGCACATAGTTTATTTTTCTATCTTTCACATCATGAAACACCTGCATAGATAGTCAAATGAATGAATTGTCTCCAACGGGCAGTTTCTCTTACGCCTTCATTGATGGTCTCTCCCTTCCTTCTCCATGCAATTCGATACATAGCCACATCAGGGGCCCCGTGCTCCCAGGTGGCCCTGAAGCTGGTCTGTGTAATTTCTGAGAATCGTAGGTTCTTTGGTGCTGGAACCACATCTACGAAAAAGGAAAACAGTTTCTTTCACGTCTAAGATCAGACAAAATAAAGGCGGGGCTCTGATCGCATTCGAATGTACCGGTGATTCCGCTTCCCAGCATCGCCTGTCCACGTCCTTCGTCGTAAACCGGAGTTACAGTTAAACTGTACTCAGTCTGTGAGATGAGGTTCTCCAGGAGTTTGGTGGTAATCCTTCCCCCAACCTCCAGCTGTGTAACAACCAGGCAAACTTTTTTATTACCCTCCATACATTTTCTTAATCCGCTATATCCCTTATGGGGTCACTGGGTTGCCAGAGCCTGTCCTGGCTACTGTTGGGCTGAGGCGGGGTACACCCTGGAAAGGTCGCCAGTTTTTTCAAAACAAAAGCATATGAATTTTGAGGTTTGTTTCAGGATTTTGAGGATTGTTTCAAACTTTTGTTTTTTCAACATACATTTTTGCGTATTATTCCCAGAAGCAGCTGTAACAGTTACCAGTAGCCTCAATGTTGTCCGAACTGATACTACCTTTGCCTCTTACGATCACAAAATCCAAATGTCATCGGCCTCCGTTACAAACATTCTCATCAACGTTCACATATGTTTTTTCCACCCTCGCGGCTTTGAGGATCCCCCTTCCACCAGATTTATGACTGAGGATGTAGCAAAACGCAGACCACACATTTTCCGCTCCAACCCAAGAACTCCCATGGGGGGGCACAAATAATTTACTCGGGAAAAGGACTGCCCAAAAAAATTGTGTTCGGAGTTTTCATAATCTTTTCAGTGGACCTCGGAACATTCCACAATCTCCATCCAACCAGCTGCAATCTCCATTATGTGGTCTGAGACTGCATCAGTCAAAATAGCTGTATAAATTCATCACCATCAAAATTAATGTGCATATAAATGTTTAAAAAGAAAAAATGCTTTGGACGTCTTGCTTGACAACTTTGTCAGGAAAAATAGGGATCCTTAAGGATCATTCCCATCAAATAATCTTTGCTTCTCTTTAGGCAATCCGACAGGAAGAAAACGGTGACACATTAAGCAAAAAGCTTACTTCTTTAGTGTCACCCTCCTCGGGAGTGTAGGTGATAATGTACTTGCGAACTGCACCAGGAGCAGCATCCCAGTAGAGCACCATGGTGCTGTGGGTCACATCCCGAACATTCAGCTCTCCTGCAGGTGGCATTGGCACTAAAGATGAGACAATGGCACTGAATTAGTTTCTTACACATTGGGATTGCTAAAATATAGCACTGTTTAAAAAACGGTATTATTTCTGACATACAGGTGACTCCCTGCCGGAGGAGTGCTTCACTGGCTGATAGTCCATAGAGGGCGTAGAGGGACAGCGAGTAAGCTGTGTTGGGCGTAAGCTTCACCAGCTGGACGTCCGTTCTACCCGCTGCCACTCTCAACTGAAAGTCAATCAAACAAGGTCAGAGAGGAAAAACAAGCTCCTCTGCAACAAACAAACCGAAGCACGAGATCTCGGCTGAAGCACATCTGCTGAATCTGCTTTTGACACACTGGATTTGACACTTCATTAACAAAACCATGATGATCTCTCTGCAGCTTGAGCTCATGGTTCATGCACCCCTTTGGGATTTGACAACTGCAGAATAGTCAGCAAAACACCAGTGGTTTCATATAACGACATTTTAATGAATGACATCTGCATTTAAACAAAATATACTGAGCTTGGTCACTCCTGGAGTTGTGCAACTGCATCTGGATTTGAGCTCCATCTGCCATGACCAGTTCTTTCTATAAAAATGTTGAGATGTCCACACCTAAACTTCTGTGTTTAAAGTAAGAATCTTACCTCCTGTTCGACAGTGGGCTGAGTGGCATTGGTGGCACGGTACGTCAGCAGGTACCCCGTGGCTCCCTGCACCGCCTTCCACCTCACCCTCATGGTGGTCATCTGCTCGTCATAAACGCTCATCTCTCTCACAGCGCTCAGAGGCACTGCAAAACCACAAGCTCATATCAGGAAGTACCAATGTTTGCTGTTTAAGTTTGCAAATATGTTTAAAAAATATTATTATACAACCCAGCAGAGTTGAGCTCTTAAAACGGAACAGAAGGAGAGTCGCGTAAATTCCTTGAATTTGCATCCAGTTTTCTCCTGACAAACCATTTTGGGCTGGCTCTGCTAACTTTGAACATTGCATTAATGCAGACCACACAAGAATCAAAAAGTCTTCAGTATATTTAATCCTTGCAACTCAGCCAAAAAGTCTCACCCATGAAGTTTGACTCGAACATAAACTCCAATAAAAACGACAGCTTAAAGTTCACGAGAGTGGGAGAAACTGAAATTCCTGCTCTTTGCCAGTGACATTTGACTGCATTTTAAAGTCTTTTAAGTGCAGCTCAAATGCATTCTTGTAGTTTTTGGAGCCCCGCAGACTGACAAGGATGTGGATTTACTGCTTTTGAAATACAGAGATTTCATATGGCTGTGATTTGTCTCTGTAACTAATTTGGTAGACATGCAACTTACAGTTTGTAAAACACTTCAACAACATCATTGTGACTAATTATGGTGGGACAATCATTTGCTCTTTTTGCAAGCAAAAATTGTGTTTTTATAAGGCTTTAGAGGTCAAAATTATTTCTTTCTTTAACATTTCTATGTTACCTGCTTACAGCACCTACTGTTTTCCGTATTACGCAAAATTGCGTAATTTGCTATCCGTTCATCCATACACACCAACGTTCATTTCAATTCTACAAGTACAACACATTGTGCTTCTTTTTCTATATATAATAACCAACAAACAGGTCTGCCATAAACAAAACAATGATTTTGTGACGGACCTGGACATGTGATCCACTAAGCTTTGGTCTAGCCCAAAATTCTGACTTTAAAACACTTACGTGTGGTCTCTGTTCCTTTCAGAGGCTCACTGCTTTCCTCTCCAATCACTGAGTAAACGTTGACCAGGTACTTTGTGAGAGGATCGAGTCCCTGGAGGACCACAGTGGTCACAGTCCCATCCACAAGCACCTGAGAAAAAAGTGCAGACTCAGGTATTTCTTGCTGGAGAAGTTAAAGTGTATATTGTGATGGTGCTATACTGATTTATTAACGATTGTGTTTATGGCATTTGTCATCAGTTTTAGAGGAGAAGATAGATTGAACTATTCCATAAAGCGTTTCAGCTTCAACTAAAAGGTTATCCATTTAAATATATAAACCTGTTCATGCATTCCCAGAGTCATAAAGAATAACAAATGATCACCTAAAATAATTTGATAAAACTGCAAGAGATCTACAAAATCATGACCCTGTTAGACATATTATTAAGCAAAGACCTTGTTAGTCGGTAGTGTTACTATTTCTGCTCTTTTATTCATAAAACAGAGAATTTTTGTTGCTTTGAGAGCACTAAAACAGATGCCATCAAAGAAGGTGACAGTATTAGCAGGAAGTTTATCAAAAGATTTGAGCTTGTATTAACCAAGATTCCATTTACAGATAAGATAGGAATGACTAATACATCAGATGCCCACACAGCTGAATGTTTGTGCAGGCGCAGAAGCGTATGGGTGGTCTACCTCTTGAGGGGCTCCTGATACAGTCATGTACTCCACGCGGTACTTCTCCACCGGGCCCTCAGGGCCGGTCCAGGTGGCTCGGAAAGACTGGTGAGTCACCTCGGATGTCACCAGATTAGTGGGTGAACCCGGAGTGTTATCTATTCAGAAGAAACCAGAAGAACTTCAGTTCTCCTTCAGTAAGATTTATTTTTTTATTTTTACTATATATAAGAATGTTAGATCATTTTTCTCATAAAGAAACTGGAAAGAGCAAAACAAAAGAAATGTACAAGTACGTTGCCTAGGTAAATACAAGTCTAAAGTGGACAGCTGATGACTTGTTTAGTCTGTATGATGACATCATTTTGAGCATGTTTTTAATTTTATAAAGAAGTATCTAATGTCTTATTAGATTGTGATTGAAACATAATAAAGTTTAGTTAATTTACAGCAGAGTAAAATTTTATTTTCCAAGACTGACATGCAGCTGCAGTGTAACATATCTTATCAAAACCCTGCCCAAAAGTAAAAGGGTTTAGACCAGGCATGTCCAAAGTCCGGCCCATAGGCCAAATGCAGCGGACATCAACATTTTCATTGTAGCACTTTCTAGTTAATTTCTAAAATGTAAACAGTAAATAAAAAAAGAAACACTGACAATGTGGGCCACCGCTTCCAGAATATGTGGAAATTGGCTTTTTTTGTTTTTTTGTGAAATACAATACAACCGTCTGCCAAATTTGCCAAGAAACTGTAGCTGTTTTCAAGGAGTTCACTGTCTAGAGGGCACTACCAGACAAGACATGCTAGGTACGACAAGCTAACTGGTAATGGACAATGCCAAAATCTAAAAATGATCAAACTTACAGTAATTTTGGTAAAATCCTATTTTTATGTCTTTGTGTTCTTTGTGAAGAAATAAAAAGTAAACCATTGCAATTAAATGTTCATTAAAAAGTTCATTTGACTTGTTTTTATTAAAATAGTTAATTTAATGCTTGGCTGACCACAACTGGCCCTCTTAGCAAAAAAGTTTGGAAACCCCTGATTTAGACCTTCAGTTCCCACTTCTGTGGTCCAGCCACATTTGTTTTTATTCAAGCGATACCAAACAACACCCTGATCCAAACTCCTACATACCTGATCCGGTGACGCTGTTACAGAGGTTGTCAGACAGAGTGTCCACGATGTCCAGCAGGAAGGAGAAGTCAGCCACGTTATACATGTGAATCTCATCGGGATCACTAGCAATGGCCCTCAACTCATTTTCATCGGCGTTCTTCACACCTAAAGTTGTTTAATAAATTTTAATCATCAATTCTATAGGCTTGAATATGGATTCAATCGTAATGAATCATCGATTGCTTACCAATGGCGTAAAGCTCAATGCCCGAGTCACGCAAGCTCTGAGAGCTGGCGATGATTTCATCCTGTGATTTGCCATCAGTGATCAAAACACCAATCTT
The DNA here is from genome assembly GCA_037389245.1 of Oryzias sinensis. Classification (NCBI taxonomy): domain Eukaryota; kingdom Metazoa; phylum Chordata; class Actinopteri; order Beloniformes; family Adrianichthyidae; genus Oryzias; species Oryzias sinensis. The sequence goes on along the minus strand of CM074503.1, from coordinate 13,416,203 downwards.
ACGAGCTGTGGGCCGCATGCCGACACTCTCCTGGAAATTGTTCTGGAGGATATAGTTTAAAGCCAGACCTGCAATGAAAGTATCAAAGTCCATTCCTTTTCTGCAAATTCAGCAGATGCATAAAGTATTGGACTTATAAGAGTATCGGTGGAATCTCTGACCTGTCATGGTGTTTCCTCCCTTGTAGGGAAGCTTAGCTACAGCTTCCAGAAGAGACTCTCGGGTTTGGTGAGCATTCAGGTGCCATTCAGTCTTTGGGTCTCCACTATACTGAGCAAGTCCTGAAAAATGGCACAAATTCATCATCATTACACTTAAAATCCTTTTATTTGTCTATGATGGACAGGATTTTTTTTTTTTTACTTATTCTGGAAATACCCACCAATCTGAACCCGATCAGGACCAATGTCAAAGACTCCCACCATGCGGGCAATGAAGGACCTAATAGTCTTGAAGTTAAGACGTCCAATACTCCAAGAGCCATCGACCAGCAGCACAATGTCTGCCTGTGCTTTGGTCTTGCATGACATTTCTGACAACACATATGGTTCTGAGTCAGCTTTTAAACATGTGAAACTCTACAACTGTGTACACAAAACCATCTGTGAAGAAACATGATCAGAAAAGAGGTAATAGAAGAAAAATGCAAGAGGCATGGAAATATGAAAAGACAAGAGAACGATGACAAATTTCATATAGAAGACTTTCACAGAACCTAATAAACATCTTCACAAACGTTCTGACTACAGTTTCATATTTTCACATTCATTCCATGTCAGCTGCCTTTGATTTCCAAGTTGTTATAATCATAGTCTTCTGTCTTTCAGCATGTTGAGGCTGCTTTTCTCCCAGTTGTTCCTCCATCCACCTGCGAGTCCCAGGCCAAATACACATATCAAAGACTTCCACTGTAGATTTCTGTGGCCTCTGAAGCAGCAAAGTAACATTTACATCCTGCTCTGTGTGATGACAAGGTAGAGGAGGCCTGCAGATGTGTAGAACCAACAGGCAGATGTTGCTCTAAGTACCAGTTCCCCTGCAGGTGAAAACCGGTTACTTTCTAAACAGTTATGTTTGATTTACGGGACATTTTGGTCAGCTGAAAAACCTGCAGAAGTAAACAAATATAGTTGCAACATATGTAAAGTGTAACAAATGATGTCACCAAAAGAAAAAGAAAATATATGTATATATATATATATCACCTAACCACAAGAATTGTTTTTTTTTTTTTGTTTTACAACACCAAATATTTGAAGTATATTAAGGTTGTGCCTTGAGTTAAATATCTACCTTTGACTGCCTAGTTCAATCGTGTAGCAACAAAGTGTTCACCGTATTTTTCGTATTATAAGGCGAACCTAAAAGCCTAAATTTTTTTAGTAAATAACAATTCACCTTTTAACATGGAACACCTCATATATGGATTAATTCTGGTTGTGCTTACTTATGTCGAAGCAATTTTGAGAGGCACATGATGCTCTGTCAAAATGTCTGTTTTTTTAACAAGTTGCAAACAAGATTGGGTGTTATCGGCTATGTCCAAATTCCCTCGCTAACTACCAAAATACTGTATAGTGTTGGACTACCTAGTGCCCTGGATTTTAAAAGCAATTCGGACACCATGCTCACTACTTCTTTTTTTTTTAAAGGTAAATTTCTCGAAGTAAAAACCTAATAAATATGAACCTTTTACCAAGATTTTTGATGACCTGTCTGTGTTCTAAAGATGAAAACTTGAATGGTTCATTAAAAAAAAATGCATTTTTTTCACATTAAAAATGAATAATACGTTATGCACTGTGGACTATTTTTTTAGCCGATCTGGTGAGCATAGATGCCCTGGATTTTCACAGAGACTACTGGGAAATTTCAAGGGCACTGGATTTTGGAATTAATGGATACAGGGTGTTCAAATTCTAAAACTGGTGCAGCCTGTTTTTAAAAGACCTGTTTTGTACCACAAGCAAATAGGAACTTGCTTACCCACAAGGTGCAGATCATGGTTTCAGCCATACTAAATAATGTGAATCGCCCCCTCAAGCACTTTCAAATATTAAATAGACTACATCCAGTCAAAAAAAGATTAGGGATTATATAAAAGGCTTTGTTAAAGAGGCTTTGTTAAAGAAGAACATGAATAGGAAGGTATATTTCTGTAAACATTATAAGCATAATTTAGTCCCACTGTTATTACAAGGTCATTGCCATGTTTCTTGATGTGGATTCTGATTCACATTTTATCCCACTCCGACTTAAATGTTTGTGTTTCTGCCATCTAACAGCTAAATACTGCAGAACATACAGATGCTGATGTAAATTACTTCTGTCAAAACTTACAGAACTTACTAATTACAGTAGCAGCAGGCCTTCACTCAGAGTTTCATTTTACTTTGAAGGGCTTAGGGAGTTACGTCCACAGTTGGGCTCCTTATAAGGACTCAGCAGTAATGCTGACCTAAGCAGGTCCTTCCTCCAAACATACAACATTTTTCTCCTCTCAAACTTGGTTCCTGTCACACTTCGACTCAGGGGGTAGTATAACTTTGTACAACTGCGAACAGATTAAACTTGCTTGACTTGTATCCATGCAAGCTGTACATGGACTGGATGCACAATGTGAAACAGGATATTTGGGACCGCCATTACATCAGTGATTGTGTTAAACAAGTAGCTCTTAGGATAGGTGTTTGGACAATATCTTTGTGTTTATAGGGCAGTAGATTGGAGAGCGTTTTCCATAAAAGTTTTACGTGCTGTTTGACTTTTGTTGCTGAGAGACGGCACACACTAGAGACACTTTGCTTTAGAGATGGTGACAGATAGAAACAAGATGTTTAAGATCACTTCATGTCTACATGGCCGTTGCATCCACCATTTTTTCTTTATGGATTATATATGTAAAGTTGCCTTGTACAATAAAATACTGTGTAACTTTACTTGGTACATCAACAGGCGAGGAATCAGGATCATCAGAGTAAGTAGTGTTTTCCTCTCCAGCCAGTGGCATACTCTCCCCACCGTCAAACATGCCAAACACACTCACTGTGTATTTGGTACCAGCTCTGGAGACAAGAAACACATTATTCAACTTAAAACACACAAGTTTAAAATCTCAAGATTCTGAGAATTTGGTCAGAAACCAGTTTCAATACCCACCTGAGCTCCTCTAGCACCACTGTGTTGTCATGGGGACTAACTAAAAGTTCTCTTAGATCAATGTCATCTTCAGCTGGATGGAAAGAAACTTTGTAGCCCTTAACATCCCCTGGAGCATGGTCCCAGGTCACTCTGAAACTGGTCTTGGTGGGCTCTGAAGTCTGGAGATTCCTTGGACCTTTATAGGGTGTCACTGAAAAGTGAAGATGTGCACCAAGTGACTCAAAAGGAACTATCAAAGTAATGTTTAGCTCTGTAGGATGAGTGCTTTACAAAGGTGATGCAATTGGATCACATTTTTTTCTTAAGCCTGGCAACAGAAAATGGAACATTCGTGGTGTACGTACATGTTGTTCCTTCTCCTTGCCTTATTTTGCCTTCTCCGAAACGGTACACTGGTACAACTGTGATGTCATAGGTGGTCAGGGAAGTAAGGCGCCTCAACACTGTGGATATGTTGCCACCAGGTACTTTGGCAGCCAGCTGGCGCCCTCCTGACTGCGGCTTGTAAGTAACGCGGTAGTTGAGTACATTTCCAGGTGCAGGTTGCCAAGTAACTTTCATGCTCTTCTCCGTCTCATCAGAGACAACAATTACTCTACCATTGGCTGAGACTGCAAAGAAACAAAAAAAAACATCATGAAGAGAAATAATTACATGAATATATGGTCCAAAGGAAAATGTAGGCTTTGTGAATCTGTGCCAAAAATGCATTGAAACACACCACTTTCCAACCAACCTTTGGAAACATATGCAATATGGCAGGGGTGGCGAACACGCGGCTCTCGAGCCGCATGCGGCTCTTGGACAATGAGCGTGCGGCTCTTTGCGTCTCGTCATATTTTCCATATCCTGTGCCTCATTTCATAATTTTTTCCCACTAAAACCATCAGAGGGTATTAAATATAAATAATTAATAATAAAAGTAATTTGGCAGTGTGTGTGTGTTTGATTCTGCTCCCGAAACATACGTGACCGCCAATCATTTGCGTGGGTTACGCCCACTGCCGGAACACATAGATAAAGATTGATGTGTGTGCAGACTGTTACCTTCATGGTCAAAATGGTGAAATTCAGAGTATACAGATAAACACAGGATGTTTCTGGAAGAACGGGAAGATTCTTACTTTTTACTGAACAGAATGGCGTCACGATGTTTATCATTATGATAAAGCAGTAACATTGGTCATGGCAGTATCCCGGAGAAAATGAAAAACTCTTCCTAATCTGACACAGATTGTCTCCTTTATTAACAAGTTGAAGCTTTTCAAAGTGCACATTCAAAACGGCAATCATCCCCCTTTCCTTCTTTGTGGAGCTCACAGCAGAAAGCTGCAATCAGAATGAATGAAGCGCAGAACATGACGCTGCTTGCGCAACTGGACGGAAACGACCGCAGATCACTTTTCTCATGGATCCTCTAATGCAGAGACTGACTGATGAGATCCCCGCTGGTCACTGATGAGGCAGCGAGAGAACCGGAGATAAATGAGCAGAAATCTCTCTGAAAGAAGGCCCTGTTATAATTTGGAGAACAGACAGCGGTCCGTTCTGACCGACACTCACGTAAAGGAGCTGATCAACCGGCCTGGGGCTTAGCCCCGCTTTCAGCCCCTAAGGATCATGGGAAGGGGGGATTTTCAGTGTAAAACCATGAGCCAGGTAGCTGTTAGCAGAATTGAGGTGCATGCCGTTTGGCTGATTGAGTGTGAATCGAAGTTACCGGGTTCATAATGTGAGCAGGAAGGAGAGGACGTGAATGACGCAGTCAGTTAATTTATAATTCAGCACCTGTTGGAATATTACTCCTTAGTATAAATTGATTCATTGCAATGTATCAATATCTAATAAATTATTTGCTTTTGATGTAAATGTCAGTCATACAATTTTGAATAAAAAAACATAAAAGCAAGATATTCTAATGAGGGTCAAAATTAATTTAAGTTGCACACAACTGACATGTAATGTATTTAATGTGTTCATTGTGAATATGAATGACTCAGACACCAGAAGGATGCTCTGTCCAGATGTTTGTGTATTTGTTGGTGTATGTATCATTGAAAGAGGAATGTTGAGACACAAAGAATTACCAGTTAAATGCTGTTGGATAAACGATGAAATATTCAGTTTTATCATCATAAATCTGACTTCAGAGGAGTCACATTCTCACCAGCATCAACCTTACTGCCCGTCACTGAGTAGTTGTGTGTCAGAGAGAGGCAGAGAAAAGAGTGAGATGAAGAGAGAGAGAGAGAGAGTGTGTGTGTATGAAATGAGAGAGAGGTGCCTGTGTGTGTGGAGGGGGTCTCTGACCTCTAGGGTAGTTGCTGTGTTAGCTCTGGCTAAGCTGCATTGATGTGTGTATTGAGGCTGGACACTTTCCTTGAAATAAACACCAGTACAATACTTGCTTTTCTGTTGTAGGGAGAGGAGTGTGTTATGGACAATAATACAGCTTTAATTGCGCGTGTGTGTGTGTGCGTTTTGGCAGGTCAGTGTGTGGTGTGGCTCTTTGACTCTCACAGTGAAAAAATTCGGCTCTTGGTGTCAAACTTGTTCGCCACCCCTGCAATATGGTATTCCATTGGCGAGTAACCTAAACAGTAACGTGCCAAGCAACCTCAAGGCCTTTCATCTGGCTTTCTGCTCAGTTTCCACATGGAAGTGAAGACAAGTCCTCTCCAGAATTTCAGTTTTCAAAAAGTATACATTAAATAGGCCAAAATTTGCATGATTGATCGTGTTTAGTTGGTGGTTTTGGGCATGGAGCTTAGCTTTCTCAAGCTATCCCACAATTCCAATTTTGTCATCAGTGTCTTTAAATATTTGTACCACTGTAGCCAGTTGTTCTGCTTGACAAAAAGCCCTTTGAGAACTCAATATGTTGTGCTTTTATCAGAAATAACTGTCTTTGAGGTTCAGTTTATTATAATCTTCGTTAAAGAGGCCATTGTAAATCCAGAAATTTAACATCCACATTTCAATGTCTTCCATTGCTTTCTGTCTGTGAACCTGGCAAATAAACACTATTCCTATCCACAAATATAATAACATTTTTAAAAGAGTTTGGAGAAGTTTGCTCTCTCTGTGAGAAATTGTTATGTGTGATTCTTAGGGCTTTATGTGTTGAAAAGGTCATGATGGATTAAAAGACGGAGGAGTGCATCCAAGTTTTCCGATGTCAGGAAAATATTCTGAACTTCAGAGGGAGGACTTTTATTAACGGAAAAAAAGTCTACACATCCAAGCCTGCCGTGTGCAAGCTCCAAAGAGCTCCTAGAATTACACAAGAAAAAAAGGATCTTGGAAGATTGATTGAAAAGAGTCTATATTGTGCTCATATAATTAAATAAATAAATATTTAATTCTATAAATAAATATATTCATAGTTCGACAATCAACCAATAAATCTACAACAGATAAAAAGATCATGAAATTGTAGAAAACCTGCACAAATTAGCTATATTATATTATTCAATATATTTCATTTTGGTTTTTAAAAACCTGTTCATTATTTTTAAAACAGCATTTAAAAATATTCATTCATGTGGGAATATTATTATAATTCTAATGCCTTTTTTTTCAGAAGTCAGATTCAAAATCAATATTTTCCAAAGTAGCTTTGTTTTTATTTCATGTTGTTAGGCAATGAACAGGTTTTTAAAGCTAAATGAAATATATTGAATAATATAATGGCTAATTTAAAATCTGTGTGCATGTTTTTCACCATTTCATGATCTTTTTATATATTTATGAGATTTATTGGTTGATTGTGTATTTGCATGAGGTCATATTTATTTATTGAATTGAATATTTATTTATTTAATTATGAACAGTATAGGACTCCATACAAAGCAAGCAAGAAACATTTAAACTGTTAAAAATGTCTGTTTGGTTGTACTTATCATCATTGATGACTTGCAGATTATGTAAACACTAATGATGTCAGAAAAAACTTTTTGGTAATATTCCAGTCCACATCTGATAGACATTCTCCCTCCAACTGGTAAAAGTTTCCACAAAATGAAGCTATCTCATAGTGGCTAACGTTGCAGGATACATAAAAAAAATGCAATTTTAAGATTCTACTATTATCCGTAAGTTTCCTTTCCTCACCAATGGCTGGCCCTCTCCATGCATATAGGCGGGCAAACACAGAGACTTGTTCTGCATTCATCCAAATCTGCTCAGAAGTGGTGCTCCCCATAGTCTTCTCCAGTCTCCCCACTGAACATTGACTTCCAACTGATTTCGGGTATGGACGACATCACCGGGAGCAGCAGTTCAAGACACGGCAAACTGGTGTCAGTGATGCCGGTTCCAAGTTCTGCGAGCCAAGCCTGAGAAATGAAGACGTAAAAAGTTTAATAAAGTTGAGTGCAACAGACATTAAAAAAAATTAGAAATTAAAAGCTATTGAGCTATTATAAATGAAGGATGGACTTCATTACATCAATTCATTACATCACAGCACAACAAAGTTTTGGGCTTCGTAACATGAAATGTTTTCAGTGATGGCTTTTTTAAGATAATAAATATTTTTAATGTAGACATATGGAATTGCACGGAAGTGAGCTAGACACAAAATGGGCATTGGGAACAATTCCAGCCACAAACCACAAAGCGTCTCTTATCTGTCTCCGCTTTAACCATTTTAGGATGTCTCATAACTTGATTTTTCGTTTTTCTGATTTCTGAAAAATCTGTAAACTAATCCCACATCCCATATGCTCAGCACCTCTTCGGCAGCGCCAGTCAAGTTTCCAGTAAAGCCAGATCCAGAAAGTATGTAGTCGCAGATGTTGTGCTTTTGTTCCTGGACTTACTTTCCTGAGGACTGTTATGAAAGAAAAAGACATGGAAATGCAGAGCCAGGGATTTAGTGGTGAGCCTGGAGATGGGCCGCCAGCATGTGTTTGGCTAAGAGGAAGCCTCCGTGAGGTGCGTCCTCTACGCTCAATTACTAAGAAAGATGGATGGACTGCTGCTGAAAGCACTCCAACTCACAACCCTCATTCAAGCCCCTAAACCTTGACACACTGTTGCAGCGAGACAACATAATTACAGCATTATCACAGATAAAAGCACTGCAGCCGTGTGCTCACACAGACCTAATTTATCATGATTTGAACTCTAATAAAATCATTTAGAAGAAAAGCAGCTGAAAGCTGACAGCAGTGTGTGACAAATTTATTGGGATGGAAAAACGATGTAAGCTCCTGCTTCTGGCGGGCAGCACGCCGGTTCCCCGTGTGGCGCTGGGGGATTCCGCCGGCCAAGGAAAGGTGGGGTTCTGGGGTGGGATGGCTGGCACCTCTCCTCCTTCTTTTCAATACGTTCCACCATCCATTTTAGAAGAATATAAACACTACCTGAGCACAGGTGTTAGCTCACCTTGCAATTCTGCTAGTAGTTTGCATGGGACTGAATGACTGGGAAATATTTCTCTCTACACTAGTTGGTTTTAAGGCATATATGTGTGAACACTATCTGTTTGTGTACATGTCGACAGGTGGACATTTTTGCAACTATATTCCGCTTTTTATTTTATTTTTTTTGCTATTTAAACCTTACCATAATGATTAACAACCAGTAAACCTGTGGCTTGAAAGGCTTCATGGTCTTCTTTCCTATTATCACCCCCTACCTCTAACGCCCTTCTTTCTCCTGTCCGTCCAAACACCAAAGATTTTCAGATATGGAAATAATAAAGTCTGGCTCATCATAGGGGTATTGCCCAGACATACCTTTGGTTTGTCTGAAGATAATAACCCCTTGTTAAAGTAAAGATATTCAACCTGAGGCCGCCTCAGCCTTATCTGACTGCACAGCTGTTGACAGACAGTTAAAAAAAGATTCAGTCTCCATACTTTGGATATACTTTTTATTATTTTCCGCGAACTGGAATAACAGACCTTAACGAAATACACACACACTTTTACTACATTGATTTTGCTAATGCACTTTCTAAGACCTAGTTTTGACTGCAGGACCTGAAGCAGAGACTCTCTTCTGATGATCTCAAGAATCAAACATGGGAAATATTGTTATCATGTGAAATATTCAAAATAAATAAACCTGATCTCTTAACACTCTCGCAGTATTGTGCATCAGATAAACACAGCCACAGCCTCCATGGCTATCAGGCCAATTTCTTGTAACACTGTGATAAGGAGGTGCACACTTCTAGTGAAGTGGAGGGAGGGCATTTCGCCACGCTTCTGGAAGCATCTTTCGATCGATGTAGCCAGGTAGGTGCTGCTGCTTATGTCTGAGCAAAGGAGAAGCATCACAAAGTGTCTCTGCCTTTATCTGATTTGATTGACAGACAGAGACATTTGCTGAAAAAGCTCTTCATGAAATAAATACGCCATTGTGAAAAACAGCAACATGAAATAAAAACAAAGCTACTTTGGAAAATATTGATTTTGAATACGAGTTTTGAAAAAGACGAGAATTATAATAATATTCCATATAAATAAAATGAATATTTTTAAATCTGTTTTAAAAATGAAATATAAGTTTTAAACCAAAAATGAAATATACGGATAATATAATGGCTAATTTAAAATCTATAGCATGTTTTTCACCATTTCATGTTCTTTTTTTTATATATTTATGAGATTTATTGGTTAATTGTATTTGCATGAGGCTATATATTTATTTATTGAATTAAATATTTATTTATTTAATTATGAACAGTAGACTCCAAGGGCTGTAAAAGGTAAGCAAGAAACATTTAAACTGTTAAAAATGTCTGTATGGTTGTACTTATCAACACTGATAATTTGCAGATTATGTAAACACTAATGATGTCAGAAAAACTTTTTGCACATTCCAGTCCATCGGATAGACATTCTCCTCCAATCCTGGTAAAAGTTTCACTAAAATGAAGTTATCTCATAGTGGCTATAACGCTAGCAGGATACATAAAAAATGCAATTTTAAGAGACTTACTATCTGTGGTTTTCTTTCCCTCAGCAATGGCTGGCCCTCTCCATGGCTATATATGGGCAAACACAGATACTGGTAACGTAAGTCTCTGGGGTGAGACCATCCACCTGCCGAGGGTGTGTCTCCCTACAGTCTTCTCCCAGTCTCCTCACGGAATACTGATTCCAATTGATTCCGGTATTGGACGGACATTACTGAGCAGCAGTCCAAGACACGCAAATTGGTGTCAGTGACGCCTCTGGTCTCCAAGTTTCTGGGTGAGCCAAGTTTGAGAAAATGAAGACGAAACTGGAAAGTAAATGAAGTTGGAGGTAACAGACATTAAAAAATTAGGAAAATTAAAAGTTTATTGAGCTATTATAATGAAGGATGGACTTATTACATCAATCTATTACATCACATCACAACAAAGTTTTGGGCTTCGTAACATGAAATGTTTTCAGTGATGGCTTTTTTAAGATAATAAATATTTTTAATGTAGACATATGGAATTGCACGGAAGTGAGCTAGACACAAATGGCATTGGGAAATTCACTCCAGCCACAAACCCCAAAGCGCTCTATCTGTCTCCGGCTAACCATTTTAGGATGTTCTATAATTTGATTTTTCTGCTTGATTTCTGGAAAAATCTGCAAAACTAATCCCACATCCCATATGCTCAGCACCTCTTCGGGCAGCGCTTCAAGTTTCCAGTAAAGCCAGATCCAGAAAAGTATGTTTTCTGCAGTCGCAGGGCTGCCTCCTGGACTTACTTTTTCTGAGGACGGGTTAGAAAGAGATATGGAAATGCAGAGCCAGGGATTGCAGTGGTGGAGCCTTGAGATGGCCACAGCATGCGTTTGGCTAAGAGGAAGCCTCCTCCGTGAGGTGTCCTCTGTACGCTCACCATACAGAAGATGGATGGACCAAGGCTGAGCACTCCAACTCAACCTCATTCCAAGCCCCCTAAACCTTGACACTGTTGCAGCGAGACAACATAATACAGCATATCACAGATAAAGCACTGCAGCCGCAGGCTCGACACAGACCTAATTTATCACATTTAACCTAATAAAAACATTTGAAGAAAAAGCAGTTGAAAAGCTGACAAAGTATAAGTGTGTGACAACTTATTGGGATGGAAAACGTGATTAGTAAGCTCTGCTTCTGCGGCGTTGTTCCCTGCCGGGTTCCCGCTGTATGCTGGGGGGGATTCCCGGCTGTCGCTGCTGGTGCGGTGGGGGTCTGGGGTGGGGATGGCTGGGCACTCCCCTCCTTTCTCTTTTTCACGTTCCACCATCCATTTTAGGTTAGAACATATAAACACTACCTGAGCACAGGTGTTATCACCCTTTGCACTAACAGTTTGCATGACTGAATGACTGAAATATTTCACACTAGTTGGTTTTAAGGCATAAGTATGCGTAGAACATCTATCTGTTTTGTGTACATGTCGACAGGTGGACATTTTGCACAAGAGGTGTGTTTATAACATTTGAGTGTGTGTAGGACAGGCTCCCTGCCTTTTTTATTTTATTTTTTTACATTTAACTTACCATAATGATTAACAAACCAGTAAATCCCAGGCTTTTATGCTGCTTCATTGGTCTTATCCCCTTCCTCCCTATTATTATCACCCCCACCCCCTTCTAATCATTCTCTTCTTCCCCTTTCCTTTTTCCGTCCGTCCAACACCAAAGATTTTCAGACATGTTTTGAACACAAAGTTTGGCCTCTCACTAAGGGGGTACACATACCTTTGGTTTGTCTGAAGATTAATAACCCCTCTTGTTAAAGTAAAATATGTCCAACCCAATAGAGGCCCTCAGCTCTCATCTGACTGCCCAGCTGTTGGATAGGACAAGTTAAAAAAAAAAGATTCAGTCTCCATACTCTTTGATATACTTTTTTTATTATTACTTTTTCCGGCGAACTGAATAACAGACCCTTAACTTGCACTCTCACACACACACACACTTTACGCTGGGCGCTTGATTTACACACTGCACTTAAGACCTAGTTTGACTGTGAGGACCTGAAGAGAGACTCTCTTGATGATCTCATGAACTCAAACATGGAAACACATTGTTATCATGTGGAAATATTCAAAAATAAATAAACCTGATTCTAACACTCTCCTGCAGGTGCATTGTGGCTCAGATAAACACAGCTGGCTGTAGCTCCAAGTGGCCTTGTACAATTTCTGTAACACTGTGGATGTGTTGGAGGTGCACACTCCTCTCTAGTGTTGGAGGAGTGGCATTTCGTCATGTTCTCTGGAAGCATCTTCTTGATCGACATGTAGTCAGGTGCTAAGGTTGCTTATGTCTGAGTAAAGGAGTAGCTATCACAAAAGCGTTCTTGCCTTTATCTGGTTTGATTGACAGACAGAGACATTCTTGCTGGAAAAAGCTTCTTCATGAAATAAATATCACCTATTGTGAAAAACAACAGTAGCAACATGAAATAAAAACAAAGCTACTTTTGGAAAATATTGATTTTGAAATACGAGCTTCTGAAAAAAGACGTAGAATTATAATAATATTCCACATAAATAAAATGAATATTTTAAAATGTTGTTTTAAAATAATTGAACAGGTTTTTAAACCAAAATGAAATATATATGAATAATATAATGGCTAATTTAAAATCTATGTGCATGTTTTTCACCATTTCATGATCTTTTTATATATTTATGAGAGATTTATTGGTTAATTGTGTATTTGCATGAGGTCATATTTATTTATTGAATTAAATATTTATTTATTTAATTATGAACAGTATAGGACTCCATACAAAGCAAGCAAGAAACATTTAAACTGTTAAAAATAAGTTCGTATGGTTGCAATTTATCATCAGCTGATGATTTGCAGATTATGTAAACACTAATGATGTCAGAAAAAAAATCCTGGTACGATTCTAGTCCATCTGATAGACATTCTCCTCCAATCCGGTAAAAGTTTCAAAATGAAGTTATCTTCATAGTGGCTAACGTTGCAGGATACATAAAAATGCAATTTTAAGACTTACTATCCGCGGGTTTCTTCCCCTGTGCAATGGCTGGCCCTTCCATGGCCATATGGCAAACACAGACACTTGGGTAACGCGGTTCCCCTGGGTGAGACATCCAAATCTGCCGAGTGGAAAATCTCCTGCCACAGTCTTCTCTCCAGTCTCCTCACTGAACATTGATCAATTACCCGGTATTGACGGACATTACCGGGAGCAGCAGTCCAAGACACGGCAAAACTGGTGTCAGTGACGTCTCTGGTCTCCAAGTCTCTGGGTGAGCCAAGCTCTGAGAAATGAAGACTTAAAAAGCTAAATGAAGGAGGTAACAGACATTAAAAAAAATTATGAAATTAAAGTTTATTGAGCTATTATAAATGAAGATGACTTATTACATCAATTCATTACATCACACAACAAAGTTTTGGCTTGTGAATATGAAATGTTTTCAGTGATGGCTTTTTAAGATAATAACATTTTAATGAGACATTAAGGAATTGCACGAAGTGAGCTAGACACAAATGGGCATTGGGAATGATTCCACACAAACCACAAAGCGCCTCTTATCTGGTTCCGCTTTTAACCTCTTTAGGATGTCCTTAGCAACTCGATTTTCTGCTGGATTTCTGGAAAAATCTGCAAAACTAATCCCACATCCCATATGCTCAGCACCTTCTCGGCAGCGCTCAAGTTTCCAGTAAAGCCAGATCCAGTATATGTTTTCTGGTAGTCGCAGATGTTGTGCTTTCGCTCCTGGATCTACTTTTCCTGAGGGACGGTTATGAAAGAAAGACATGGAAAGCAGAGCCAGGATTTAGTGTGGTGGAGCCTGAGATGGGCCACAGCATAAAGTGCTTGGCTAAGAGGGAAGCCTCCGTGAGGTGTCCTCTCACGCTCACCACAGTAGTGGATGGACTGCTGCTGAAAAGCAATCTAACTCAACCTCATTCAGCCCCTTAAACCTGACACTGTTGCAGCTTATGACAACATAATACAGTATTATCACAGATAGCACTGCAGCCGCAGGATCTCACACAGACCTAATTTATCACATTTAACCTAATAGTAAACTATTTAAAGAAAAGCAGCTGAAAAGCTGACAAAGTATAAGTGTGTGACAAATTCTTATTGGGATGGAAAACGTATTTAGTAAGCTCTGCTTCTGCAAGTTGTCCAACCTTCAAAAAAATCTAATTGGAAAGACAGAATGTCATAAAATTTCCAGGAGATCAGACAGAATGATGTTTTTAAAGATTTACTTTTGTAAAACTATGCAGAAAATAAGTATTTAGTCAATTTAAATGGTGTATATTTTTCCTGTATATAGCGCTTTACTACCTTCTTAGAAAGCACAAAGCACTGTACAGTCACAGTCCTATTCACCCATGCACACACACATTCACACACTGATGGGGGTCCTGCTACAGAACACTGGTGCAAAATTAGAACCACCTGGATCAATGTGGGGTTCAGTGTGTTGCACACTTCGACACATGTATGTGCGCAGCAGGAATCCAAACCTGCGATGTTTCAATCAGAGGTGGACCACTCTACCCTTGCACCATAGCCGTCCCAGTTACAGAAGTTCACCTCAATACTTTGTATTGTTCCCCTGCTCAGCAATGATAGAGGTCAAAGTTGCGCTGTAGGTTTTCACAAAGTTTAAGCACACCGTAACTGCTATTTTGGTAATTTTTTCAATGCAGAACTTCTCTAGAGCTTGGATTTTTTTGTGGCTGTTGTTGAGCAGCCCGCACTTTCAATTCCCTTCACAGATACCCTATTTGATTGAGGTTCAGAGACTGGCTAGGCCACTTCAGAATCTTAAATGGATTTTTAAGTAGCTACTTCTTTGTTGCCGGGGAAATTTGTTTGGCATCTGCAAATGTTCAAACCTCAACATTCTGACTGATGGTAGAAAGTTATTGTCCAGACTCTCACCATACATGACTCCATTCATCATTTCCTTCATGTCCCCTTTGCAGAAAATGATCCCCAAAGCATGATGTTTCCACCTCCATGCTTTCACAGTGAGTATGGTGTTCTAGGGATGCAGCTCGCCATTATTCTCCCTCCAAACAAAGTGAGTGACATTTATACCAAAGTACTCTATATTGGTCTCATCTGACCACATGACATTTTCCCAGTCCATCCTGGATCATCCAGACGGTCTCTGGAAAACTAGTGTGTTGCTATAGTAACCTTTACTACTGTGGTCAAAGCTCTATTAAAGACAAAGTATATCAGGTCCCTCATTTAGTTCTGGACTGTTTCTTCACCATTTGCATGATCATATGTTCCCCATCAGGTGAGATCTTTCATGGACCTGCGGGTGGGGTAAGAATGTCAGTGACCTTGTATTATTCAACGTACTATGAATTTATCCCTGGTGTCCTAAGACAGCTCTTTGGGCTCTGTTGTGGTTGAGTGGTTGCAGTTTGACTGTTTAAGGGAGTGGACAGCTGTCTTTTATACTGTTAACCAGTTCAAAAAACGGGCTTTTAACACAGTTAAACAGTGGAGGATAGAACAGCATCGTAACCGGTCTACGAGGGACAGAATTCTTGCATGTTCGCGGGAAATAAATATTTATTTGCCACACCATTGTGCAAATGAATTCCTTAAAATCCAACATTGGGATTTCATAGATATTTTTTAACATTCTAATAGTTGAAGTGTATCTATGATGAATATTACAGACCTCTCTCAGACCTCTCTTTGAGTGCATAATTTGACAAATCCTTTTTTGAACACTGAAAAATGCCCTCAATTCATGCATTTGATAAAGCTCATCTAAGCAGAAGTCAAAGCAGCAGAAGGGCAGACTGCTTCAAGATAGTTAAAGCCTTCTACAAAGATAACCACAAACAAGAGCTCCAGATTTTTTTTTTTTTTTTTTTTTTTAGTGAACACAAAGTAAACACATTTTTCCATCACAAAATCTAGGTTTGAAGAAGCAGAAGCAAGCGATAAACTGGAAATGACTTTCTTTGCTCATGTGGGCCAAGGATAAGGTAATGTCTTCTCCAGACAGTAGCTCTCTAGTATCCAACACTCTCTCAGAAATGCAATGCACAAAAACACATACTCCCAGGCAGCTTCCAAAGTTTTATAGTTGAGTGAAATCATCTCCTCCATTCTCTATATTTGCTTATTGCATTAACTGAAGAAATTCCCATCATCGTCCTTATTGGCAGCTGTTGTTATGGAGTAAACGTACTACAGTGATTAAGCTCGCTAAAACTCCACATTTTCCGTTCCATCCATCAAAATGAGGCAGGCTCAAATGAAGAGTGCACAACGTAAACTTGAGGAATTTAAAAGTGACATATTTTCTAATCTTCGGGGAAGAAATGTGGACATCATCTTAACATCTGCAGACAAAGACGTCTGGGTGGAAAAAATAGAAAGACAAAAAAACAAAAGGTCCTGACAGCATGCAAAAAAAAAGGAGAGATCTTAATGGTTTTACATGACCAAACTATAACATCGTATTGATGTTACTTCTATTGAGCTTTGCTACAAAAAGCAGGATGTTCTGTCTACCCCAGAGCTCCCGTGTTGGCTGACTTCCCTTTATGCTTACAAGGCAGGCCTCTGTGCGTGCCTCTTCTAATTCCTGCTAAGATGAACTTCCCAGCGTGGGTTTCTGACAAAAGAAAGGCAGCAATAAGACAATGAGATCATTGTTGTGGTATGCTCTCATCATGACAAGCTAGACGTGGCTAAACAAAGTGCTTTGTCACTGAACTTTTTTCCTGTGGGGGTGTGTGGCTGATGACAGCACAGATTTGACCTATGGAGAGCGATCGTGAGATCTAAGCCCTGTGCTCGGTGTGGGAAAAGCAAAAAAGGACCATTAAAGTGTTGCACAGCAAATGCCTTTGCTTTGCTTTCATTACCATGTCAGGATCCGCTGGTCAACTACGAAACTAAAAGACATTCATTTTTGTACTTCTGTTGAACCAAAATAGTTGAAAAACTCTAATTTATCAAAATAAAAAATACAATGATGTTTACGTTTAATTCAAATGTTTAGGCTTGTAAATCACACTACTGCCAGAGAATTGGGCAGCAATAAAAAAAAAACAATGGACCCATTTTATGCATCCGGTTAAAAAGACTTTGATATTTTTATGTGTAAAAGAGTGGAGAGCGAAGTCAGACAGACTTGGCCAACTTTTAATGTGATTTAAAGCTGCATAAGGGTTTTTTATTTTGTGTACTTAAAAGGAATGAAACAGAATCCAATGGTTCACCTTCAGAAAAACTTTGGTCTTTAGGTACAAACTTTTACCTTTGCCCCTTTCTTTTCCAAAACTGAGTTCACATTACTAAAAGCATGTCACCTGTTTTATTTAAAGCTCACATATGGCATTTGACGTGTGTTCAAAAATGCACTAAACGCAAGTTCTTGAATGCATGTATAGTGTTCACGCTGGACAAGCAGGGAGGGTCTTCTTCTTTTATTTATTTTTTACTGTTTACTAGCGCATGTCCGCCACCTACAGACAGTAGGCCCTTCTGTAAATGAAAAGAGAGGTCATCCTTACATTATTGCAGTCTGAGTCCCTGATTGGTCAAAGTTCAGCCTGGTTTAACTTTCAACACACATTCAATGGCCTCAAGTTTTGTACATAGTGTCACTGTTTTAGGTTTTTCTGCTTTTGTGTTCCAGTTGTTTTTTGTTCTGTGATGTTTTGGGTTTAACTTCCTGTTTTATTTTGTAGGGTTTCCTGTTTCGTTGTTGTAGTGAGTTTTACTTTGGGCCCCCATCAGTCCTGAGTGTTTCCACCTGTGTCTTGTTGCTCTGCATGTATTTAAGTCTTGTCATTCCCTTCCTCCTGTGCTGGTCCATAGTTTGATGTTTGATGTTCCCCTTTTTCGAGTATTTGAAGTTTCGAGTTTCAAGTTTTGGTTTTCCTGCCTTGCAGTGGTTTTTGGTTTCCAGTTGAAGTTATTAAAATCCCTCTACACCTGGAACTCCTGCCTCCTCCTCTCTGCGCCTGGGTGCTTCCTATTCCCCCCGTAACATTATGGACCAGCCAATACAGTACCCAGCAGAGAGGACCGGTTTTCAGTGGACCCCTGACTGGTTCCAACTCCCCTATTTGAACTTCAAAGGGAGTCACCTGGCCATAAGAAGGGGTCGTTGTCAGCACCGCCACCGTCACCGAAAGCCTCCTGGAAGGAACTGGACGTTCTCCAGCAACAGTCCCTCCTGGACCCTCTGGACCAGGATATGTGGCTGTGGGAGGCCTATTGCCAGGAGGAGGAGAGGACAGACTCAGCAGACTGGTTCCAGTGTCCCACCTCTGTTTTTGACGGGAGTCGTCTGGCTGTAAGAGGGGGCCACTGTCGTTGCCGACATCCTGTATTGGTACCGGAGGTGGACCTGGATGTACCCCGACCCGTCCCTGCGTCCAGGAGGGTCCTGGACAGCGGGGTTGACAAACAGGAGGGTGCTGGATGCACCCCAACCCCTTCCTGTATGTATTTAAGTATGTATTTAAGTCTTGTCATTCCCTTCCTCCTGTGCTGGTCCATAGTTTGTAGTTTGATGTTCCCCTTTTTCGAGTATTTGAAGTTTCGAGTTTCGAGTTTTGATTTTCCTGCCTTGCAGTGGTTTTTGGTTTCCAGTTTAAGTTATTAAAATCCTTCTCCACCTGGAACTTCTGCCTCCTCCTCTCTGCGCCTGGGTGCTTCCTATTCCCCCCGTAACACATAGAGCCTGAAAACAGTCGTGAAAACCTGCGTAGCTACACATGAACACGAGTTATTTTTTATGACTTAAACTTTATTCATTTTTTTTAAAGACAAAAGAACAATATTCCACACAAAGACAGACTATAGACCTGAGATGCACCAGCAAAACAAACAAAACACAAATAGATGCCAAATCTGACAGTTAGCCCTTATACATGGATAAAAGGATATAACATTACATAACAGAGAGTTGAGGTCATTTCTGGTTTCTAGAGCTGGAGATGTTGTTGACCTATGTGTTTAAAATAGTGAGACCATTTACTGTTTAAGTCATCCATTCTGTTTAGCAATCTATATGATAACCTCTCTAGCGCTGCAAGTTGACCAAGAGAGGTGTGCCAGTGAGTAAGGGATGGAGTTGATGGGCCTTTCCATTCTCTCACTAACAGTTTCCTACCCAGCATTACCGTTGTTTGGATCCACTGTAAAAGAGGAGGCAGTAGACGACTGAGAACTGAGGGGTCCCCTAGATCATAAAGTCTACTCTGGAAGGGAACGACTTGACCAACCACCTTCTCCACCTCCTTATGTATGGATGACAGGTAGCTCTGAACTTTGGGGCATTATGAACACAAGAGATTAGACTGTGGAACCCTGAAACGTGCATTTACATAGACTTTTCATTGGAAGTGGCCACTTGAACACGTGTTGGAGGGTGTGACCAAAGACATCATGAAAAACCAATATCCAAACATTTAAAGAACTTTCAATTGCTTATCCTACAGTAATAAACTCCCTAGCATGAAATCCTAACCATCACAGTTTTGAGATTTTGTACAAAAGATATTTGTTTTGCATCTGTTTTGAGTGCAAAATCATGCAGAACAATACTTTCCACAATCTCTCCAATGTCTTTGTTGGGCTATTTAAAAGGTAAAAGTCCCACTAGCCTTTACACAGCTGAGTGTATAAAATGTGTTCTCTGCCTTACAACCCCCTAAGGGATTAAGGAGCTGCAGGCCCGGCTGTTCTTGGGAACCATTTGATAGTTTAACCCCCAACCCAACCCTTGGCACAGAGCATCAAGCAGGGAGGCAGTAAGTTTCTTACTTTATAGTCTTTGATATGACCTAACCATGGGTTCAAATCTGTTTCAGGGTAGAAACTACCCTCTTTATAGCCCACTGAGCTTGCGTCAAATGATTTAAACTAAAATCTACAAGCTTAAGAACAAAAATTCCCAAACAAGCTGCGTTGCAACAGCACTACCAGGTGGACATGCGCCTCTCAAAGTACATTCTATCCCTCGCCATATGTTTTCCAGCATCCATCTCCATTGTAGGCCCTTCATCAGAGGAAAAGCTCCTCCAGGCATGCCACGTTCTCTCTTTTCCTCTCTAACCACAACCCAGATATTTAACCAAGCTCACAAAATTAAGCACAACTTCCACAACTCTAATGTAGCTGCCAGTGAGAAATACCAGATGCTACATCCCTAGAGCAGTGGGGAAAAAAGTCAAGCCTACAGAAAAACGAAATAACACAAATCATCTCCAAGAGTGAGACTTCCTAAAAAGAAAAATGGTCTCTAACGTTGATCAGTGATGCAATGTGGTGTAGCTTTTCTCCTTACCTTCTAAAGTGGTTCCTGTACCCATCAGAGGGTCACCTTGTCCAGTGGAGTAGTGTGCTGTGACAAATAGCTCATATTCAGTGGCTGGTTGGAGGTTCTCTAGCAAAGCTTGGGTGATATCTCCTTGGACCGCTGCCATGTTTATATCACCCCCTTCAGCGAGTTTGCATGTAATGTGGTACTGAACCACATTTCCTGGAGCAGCCTGCCAAGCAACTTTCATGGTATTTATCGTCTCGTCAAAGACACGAAGATCTCGTGGTGACCCAATAACTGAAAAACAAAAAATGGACTACAAGTCTACTGTATGTTTATTACACAAAAAACAAAAAAAAATCTCATAATTGGAATTATCTCTAACCTTCCTTAGTGGTACCATCCACTTCTAACTCATCTCCAACGCCAGAGGCATATTCAGAAGAGACGGACACCTTGTAGGTGGTGAAGGGGAATAGCTCTTGGAGAACTATGGTTGTTTCTGGTCCGAGGGTTTGAGCTTCGAGTATTTCTCCCATACCACTGAGTGGAACATACGACAATCGATACCTAATGACCGAACCTGGGGCGGCTTGCCATGATACCCTAAAACTATTAGTTGTCTCCTCTGTGACTCGAAGATTTTTCACTGATCCTTGTTCTGGAACGATAATGATCAAATTAATTGCAATTCATTTTTTTTAATTGTTGTGATATATTTGAATGAATCTTCTACCTTCTAGAGTCGTCTCTTGACCAGTCAGCGCAAAACTATCTCCCTTGTCGTACTCAGCATAGACGTTGACTTCATAAGTGGTGATCGGAATGAGGTAAAAAAGAACTGTTGTGGTGGTTTGACCAGGTACTGCCAGGGATATGTAGTCTCCAGTGATGTCTTCAGCTTTGCGGTATCGAACCAGATAAGACATGACAGAAGCAGCAGGAGCTACCCAAGTCGCACGGAAGCTGCGCGATGTAATCTCAGAGAACTGCAAGTTACTGGGTGGAAGTAAATCTGAAGATGAAAAATGGTACAAAATCAAAGACCATCATACAGAGGAAGGAAGATAGTGTAAAATAAAGGGGGAATATCAAAAGGATCATAGTCAATAAGTGGTACTTACTTTTCTTCTTGATCTTGAGCAGTTCCTGTTCAATCCTCAGACAGATGGACTGAGTTAGCGCTTTTGAAACCCTCTGAATATCATAAAAGTCCTCCACCTCATAGACATGAGTGTCTGCTGGTTCATTAGCAATGGCCTCCAGCTCTGACCTCACTGCATCTTTCACACCAACTGCAAAGATCTCCACATCAATATTTCTTAGCTTGGTTGCAGCAACCCTAAAGGAGTCAGAGGACTCTCCATCTGTGATCAGGACCATGACACGAGGCGCATTCTGCCTTGCTCCCCGAGTTGGTACAAAGATTTTTTCCCTGACATAGGTCATGGCTCTGCCAGTGTTTGTGGAACCGCCCCGATAAGGGAAGTTGCGCACATTTTTGACGACAGCATTGATGTCATGGTGGGTGTTCAGGT
Organism: Oryzias sinensis; assembly: GCA_037389245.1. Taxonomy (NCBI): domain Eukaryota; kingdom Metazoa; phylum Chordata; class Actinopteri; order Beloniformes; family Adrianichthyidae; genus Oryzias; species Oryzias sinensis. The sequence goes on along the minus strand of CM074503.1, from coordinate 13,394,249 downwards.
AAAACTCTGTATGTGGGTGTCGACTGTACTGGACCAAGCTGATCTGGATTTTGTCGGGTCCAATGTCAAAGGATTTGACCAGGACCTCTAGGAATTCACGAACTTTGGCAAAGTTTCGTAATCCAATGCTATATGAGCCATCAACCAACAGCACCACATCAGCCTGCACATCCACATCCATAGAACACTCTTGAGAAAGAAAAGAAAAGAAAAGGCAGATCACTCCATAATTGATCCACACTTGATAAAGAGCCAAAAATCCAATAAACCTGCATACCTGTTAACACCTTGACAGGCTGGGTCTTTGCCAAATCTGTGAGAGGTTCGCTTGGAGTTAGACCTTTGAGTGCAAACAAGCTGATATCATACTCGGCCTCTGGGGAAAGGTCACGGACATTAATAGATGTCTGTGTGGCTCCCATGTAGAGTTCCTGCCGTTTCATGCCAGGCACCAGAGGAATGAGGGTAAGCTTGTAGCCTGTGATGTCCCCTAAGGATGCTTCCCATGTCAGTCTCATTGATTTTGATGCAATTTCTGTGACCTGGAGATTAGAGGGGGCTTCCACCACTGAAAACACAGCATAAAGAATTTGCTGGAATAATAACACGATAAGCTTTAATCAAACCACACAACCTCAAAAGCGGGATGTGACTTACTTTCTTCTTCACTGACTAAAGAGGTGAGTTGGTCATCAACACCAGAGCAGACTTCTGTGATGATCCTTTTCTGCACTTCTTGGACCAGATCAAAGTTGGGCACATTGTACACATGTTTGGCATGAGGCGTGGAAGCAATTTCCATGAGCTCATCCTCATCTGCTCCTTTGATACCTGAATGGAAGAATGTACAACACTGTCAATACTTCAGGCATCATTAATGCCTGTTTTACAGATGTGAAGAAGTACTCCTCTTATAAGTGTATTTTTTTCTTTAAAAAAAAAAGCTTACTAACTTTTAGGTTGTTTTTTTTTCTTAGGAACAGTCTTTTTTTATTATAAACCTCCAATGGAAAACCAAATATTTTCAAAGAACAGGCAGAGGTTCACACTGGACTGCACAGAACAAAACACCATACCTAGGACAAATATTTCCACTCCAATGTTCCTAAGTCTTCTTGCATGCTCCTCTACAGGGTCTTGGGATTTTCCATCAGTTATGATCATGGCCACCTTTGGAAAGGCTTTCCTTGATCCAGCTGCCTCAGTGAAGATGTTTTTTATTAGGTAATCTATGGCATCACCTAAAAAACGCACAATTTCAAATGTTAGAAGAAAAATCTTGAACTCCAAATCCCATATTTTTGATGCTCATACTTTGAAAGTCATATACCATTAATTTAGGTATACAACTAATTAGCAGTTTACCAGTCATGGTGTTTCCTCCTTTGTATGGTAGTGAGTTGATGGCTTGGAGGAGGTCTCCTCTTCTTGTGTAACGGTTCAGGGGGAATTCTGTGCGGGTATCTGTGCTGTACTGAACCACAGCCACTCGAGTCTTGTCCTCGCCGATATCGAAGGCTCCTGCTAGCGAGCCAATAAAACTCCGGATGTGTTTGAAGTTCTCTCTGCCTACACTCCATGAGCCGTCCACCAGAAATACCAAGTCTGCTATTGCACTGACTGAACATTCTGTAAAGTCAAGGTGGAGAAACACAGCAGTCGGTCAATCAAAAACAATTAGAATTTTTTTTTCCAAAGGGCATCTTGGTGGTTAACGTGTGGTGAAATTGCTAAATCATGCGCATTTGGATCTCAAAGCAAATCAATTTCCCACCTGAACAGGAGCCAATAGTTGGCTTGAAATATGTTTTAGAATAACACTGGAGCAGAGCTTTTAGAGACTAAGTGAAATCAAATTCTTGACAGTTAGTTGGATGGCTGAGAGACATATCCACACGTCAAAGGAAATAAAAGCTGGTGGCCAACAGTAGGCTAGTATAATTTTTCCAGCAGACAGGCAGCATGTGCTTTACAAACTAAACACACTGAAGAGGTTACACCAACGAAGATCACTTTTTTTGCTTTAAATCTGCGATCTTTCAAATGACTTTTAAAGTACTGGCAGAGTTTATGAAAGACTCCTTGATTAAAGATAAATAAGACTTTAATTAAGTTTGGAAATGTGGTCAGCTACAGATCAACAAGTAAGGAAAGAAAAATCCTGCAGCAACTCCAAATTACCATCGACACAGAGTTTGCCTATATTGTAGCTAAAAAAAATTTTTTTTCATTTTCTTGCTTTTCTTCAAAAATATTCTTGGTTTAAAACACTTTTCTTGTTGATTTATTTGTTTCAAAAGCCAACCTGCTTCTCCTGCACTACACTGTGGCACAAAACTCAAAGGTTTTGTCGTGTTGAAATGTTGGTTGAGAGTACAGAAAACCTACTCACTGAGTGCATCTGATGTTGGCCTTCGTCTGGTGGTGTTACTTGACTGGACTGCAAGACAGGAAAGAAGGAATTTAATACTTCACCAACTACATCAGCAGTATTCAAATGTTCATTCATCTTCTTAACCGTTTATTCCCTTTTGGGGTCACGGGGTTGCCAGAGCCTATCCCGGCCACTTGGGCGTAGGCAAGGGTTGCCCTGGACTGGTCGCCAGTCTGTCGCAGGGTAGAATATCCTCAATCACACATCCATTCACTCTCACACTCACACCTATGGACAATTTAGAGTTGCCAATCAACCTATGAAGCATGTTTTTGGATGGTGGGAGGAAGCCGGAGATCCCGGAGAAAACCCATGCATGCACGGGGAGAACATGCAAACTCCACACAGAAAGGTCCCCCATTGATGTTGTATTTTTCATGTCCCCCAGCCAGGACTTGAACCGGGGGCCTTCTTGCTGTGAGGTAAGAGCGCTAACCACTACGCCACCATGCAGCCCAGTATTTAAATGTTTTCTTTAAAAAAGGATAAAATAAAAATTAATATTGCATGACTGCAGGATCAAAATCCATTGATCTTATCTCATATTGTCCAACCTCATCCACACTTCAGCAAACGAGTCTTGATTATAGGATTTATAATTGTCAAAGATTTCGTGACAATAGAGAAATGTGATCACACAAAGGTAAGATAATTATCACGTGCAAAGAAAATAAAGAAGTACTGACTTTTTTTTTGAGAATAGTGGATTCTTAACCCCCTGATGCCTAACGATGCAAATATGTATCAAACTATTTCTGCTCCAAACTTATTTTAACTTAGCATCTACTTAAAAGCAAAAACATACATTTTTTATTTATTTTTTCGTGATTGTTTTAAATAAATTAAGGTATCTATGGGTTAATAATGGTATTGTTTGGAAATTCCTTAAGAATTTATAAATGAAAGAATTACAGTGCTGTTGACGCTTTAAGTCTGAACTTTGGATCTGGATTCCTTTACCACTGATATTGTCATGGCTTCAGAACAACAGAGACCCAGATGCTGGAACCCGGAATAAGACTCAGAGCAAAGATGACTTGGCGAGAAAGTGGATTTAATGAGATGGCAAGACAGGTAGGTCACGGTTCCTGGAGGTCCAGAGAGAGAGAAGCTGCGGGTCATGGCGTCACTGGTGGATGTGTTCGTAGAGTCCGGAGCCGGCAGCATGGATCCGTCTTGTGAGGATGGCAGTTCGGCAGAGGCTCGTGGTGAGGTCGGAGGGAACAGACCAGATGAGGATTCCAAATAACAGCTGATTCGGGCGACCACTCGTGGCTGAGGTTTCCTGGAGACAGGTAAGACAAGGTACGTTAACTGCTGGCTTGAAACAAGGGAGCAAAACATGAACGTGATGTGAAGGCCAAATATGCACCATCAGGGGCAACGGACTGGCGATGAATACTGGTCCAGGAGCTCCTTAAGTAGGCAGGCGGTGAAGATGAGTTGAATGGTCGCAGCTAGGCTGAATCAGGGAACCAAGCGGAGAGGAGAGGGGGAGGAGTCTGACAGAGGCACCATCACAGTAACCCCCCCCCCCCCCCCTCAACGACAGCTCCAGGCAGTCAAGGGCAGCGATCTGGGTGGGCCCGGTAGAAGTCCTCGATGAGCGAGGGGTCCAAAATGAGCGAACAAGAGATCCAGGAGCGCTCCTCCGGCCCGTAGCCCACCCAGCCGACCAGGAACTGGAATCCGCGACCCCGACGACGAACATCCAGGATCCGGCTGGCGGTGTAGGCTGGAGCGCTGTCGATGAGCCGGGCGGGTGGGGAAGGGGACGGCGGGCACAGAGGACTGTGCTGGACTGGCTTGATCTGTGAGACATGAAACGACGGGTGTACCTTAAGGGCTTTGGGAAGACGGAGTCGGACGCAGGTGGGGTTGATGAGTTTTTGATGACATATGGACCGATGAAACGTGAAGCCAGTTTCTTGGAGGTGGCTTGGATGGGGATGTTGCGTGTGGAGAGCCAAACCATTTGGCCAGTTTGGTACTCGGGTCCCACCACCCTGTGACGATTGCGGCAGTTGCTCTCCTTGGTGCGGAGGAGAGCGGCCTTCGCCTGAGCCCAGATGCATTGGCATCGCTGGATGTGATGATGGACGGAAGGCACTGCCAAGTCCAGTTCCTGTGACGGAAACAGAGGTGGTGAGTACCCGAGTGCGGCCTCAAAAGGGGAGAGCCTAGTAGCAGAGGAGGGATGAGTATTATGGGCATACTCAATCCACACGAGATGTTGGGACCAGTCCTGTTGGTTCTGTGCCGCCAGACACCGTTGGACTGGGGATGATAACCGGATGTGAGGCTGACCGCGGCACCCAAGGCCGTGCAGAAGGCCTTCCAGACCTGAGAAATGAACTTGGGGCCAGGGTCAGAGACAATGTCCATAAGGATGCCGTGGTGACGAAAAACCTGTTTGGTCATGATATATCAGCAGTTTCGGTGGCAGTGGGCAGTTGCGGAAGTGGGATGAAGTGGGCCATCTTGGAAAAAATGGTCTAAGAACGTGAGTATGACAGTGTTACCTGCAGATGGGGGTAACCCGGTGACAAAGTCCATGGCCAATTGAGACTAGGGTCGGTTAGGCGTGGGGAGAGGATGGAGCAACCCCGCAGGAGCCGAGGAGGACGTTTTGGATAGGGCGCAGGTGGTGCATGCAGAGATGTACTCCCTCATGTCTTTTTCCATAGATGGCCAAAAAAATCTCCTGCAAATTAAATGGAGGGTACAGTGGACCCCCCCATGGCATCCCAGATGAGACGTGTGATCCCAAGTGATGACGTCTGGACGGAGATGAGCTGGTACAAACACTCTGCCCCTGGGAACGGGTGGATGGTCTGAGTTCCCCTCATGGGTTTGAAGAACCTTGGCCTCGATATCCCAGGTGACACTTCCAATGATGCAGGATGAAGGGAGAATGGATGACGGGGTGTTTTCAGACGGACTATATTTCCTGGAGAGTGCGTCGGGTTTGATGTTGTGGGAGCCTGGTCTGTAGGTTATTGTAAAGTGAAAATGTTCAAAGAAAAGACACCAACGAGCTTGCCTGGAGTTGAGTCCTTTAGCGGAGCGTAGGTATGCCAGGTTTTTATGGTCTGTCCAGACGATGAAAGGCTGCTCGGCTCCCTCCAACCAGTGACACCACTCCTCCAGGGCTAGTTTGATGGCTAGGAGTTTGTGGTTTCCAACATCGTAATTCTGCTCAGAGGGGGACAGCTTGCGAGAGAGAGCTCCGGAATCGACCAGGGCCCGTAACTCATGCACATGGAGGTCTAGACTTAACTTGCCAGGGATGAATAAAAATTCATTACCGACCAGGTAGATGTTTGTTACCCCCCACGGCCTGTCTTCTAGCGAGGGGCTCGGGTGTTTAAACGAAGCGGACAGGTGGTGACAATGTGGCCCTTCGCTCCGCAATAGAAACAGGTCCCCTCAATTCGCCGTCTGTGGCGTTCTTCTTTTGACAATCTGGAGTGTCCAACCTGCATGGGCTCGTCCGGAGGTCTGGAGGGGGCGAGGGAGTCGGGAGTTGTGACGTGGACAGCGTGTTTGCATCATCCACCCGTCTAAAACACTGACCTGCATTGGACGCAACTTGTATTCTGAAGCCCTCTATCCTTGATGAGGGCTTTAGCCACGACATTTCCACTGTGTTCTCATTTAGAATTTTAAATTTCAAGTCTGAGGGTGGCTACACTGTAAATCAGAAATAAAACACAGTTAGTTCACATCCGAACGCTTGCAGATGTGTATTTAATTCCGTTTGAGTTCAAGAGAGACATTTTACATTTAGTTAAAGTGAGCATTCACAAAAAAGCCCAACGACAAACACTTCATGACTGAAGTGAACCAGATTGGTTGTTGGGTGCAGACACACAAAACCGAAACCCGTTGGTGAGTGTGACACGAAGGGAGCATGTGACAACACTGGAAAATGTGAGAGACCATTTTGGAGGAAAATGGCACTTGATTGAGTTGACATGAGGAAACCAAACACAGGGGGACCATGTGGCCACGTGCCCTCACATGGAGCCACTTTGATCACGGCGTCATGCATCATGTACATGACAAAGTTGTTTGACTCAACAACTTTGGTTGATGGGAGAGTAAGTAGTTTTCCATGTACAGTTTGGACTACACACACACAGATGACAAACATATTTTAAAATGATATTGTGTCTTTTATTTTGTAGGTGTAAATCATAGGAAATGAGTGCATAAACAGTTCCTGTCAGCAATTTCCATGCATTACAGATGTAAATGAAAGACGTGAGCAGCCTGAGCAAAGAACCCTCAGTTTTCTGTGTCAGATGATAACTTGTGAGTCTGTTTCTGCAGGCAATATATAACTTTTCTGAAACTGTATTCTTGTTAATACATGCAGCTTAAAAAGAGTTATTACTGACAGGTAGCAGAGGAAATAAGTAAAATGATTGGCACAAACCATTTTGTAAGTCCATTCCTAAGTTATGCAATAGTAACACGACAGGAATAATGTGAGATCAAATCAGAGATGCTAACAAGTTCCATTTAGTAAGTCAAAGACCAGTCTAAAGTGAGAAAAATTCTTATTCTAATTTAGTTCAGATTTTATTTTATTTTAAAATTTGAAATTTATGTTAAATATAACATATTTGGCATTTTAAAACCACCAGTGAAGTCCTAATAAGAGACTAACTGTCTGAAAATCTTATTCAATAATTTAATCAACAAGAAATGTGAAAATATATTCTCATGGTTTTACTATTACACAATTTAGGAAGGGTCTAACAAAATGGTTTGTGTCAAGTTAGGCAATAGTAACATGATAGGAATAAAAGTTAGTTCTTAAATTAACTTTGAAGTTTGAATTGAAGTTAATTCTTCTTCAAAGTTAATTCTTAAGTCTCTGCAAAAAAAAAAGCCTCAAAGCTAAAATGAGAAAAAAAATCATATTTTATTTTTTAAAAAGTATTTTGAAGTTTTATTTTGAAAATAATATAATGGCATTCTAAAACCACCAGTTAAATCCCATTAAAAGGGATTATATGTTTAAAGAAACCAATTTAACAATGTAATCTGAAAAATAAAACTCAAAGTGGATAATGGATAAACAGATAGCAAACATCCTCAGTCACGTTTTAAGTCAAGTCTCTGATCCCCCCGACAGTTTGAGCATGCACTGTCCATACATGTACAGAGCTTATCCAAATGGGTTCATGCAAAGTATTATTCTGGGTGTTATGGAAGACAGGAATATCATTTTAAAATACACTATGAGGAGGAAGCCATAGTTTGGGACACACTGGGTGCACAGGCAGATGACAAACAGGAGCCCAGTCAATGTTCAAAAACTGGGATTGGAGGATCACCAACCTGGCATTTCAACACAAGGAGCCCCGATGGGCCGCGCTCCCCCTTCATTTCTTCACGACAACTCGAAAACCGGGGGGTTCAGGAGTATGGGTTGACGTTGATGAGTAAAAGGGAAGGGGCTAAGGTGGCCTGAACGATTCCGATGCGTTTAAACTGAGTCTTTAGTAGTTTGAAATACACGCCACGCCTTCATCTAACCGTAACTGTAGGATTTAAAGATACAGTATCTGGATATCTTGCAGCATCTTGTACCACATGTACTTTTGTGTTTTTTCTGTTTTTGTCTCTATTGTTAATTAAAACCTTGTGGTTGCTCGTGTTATGTGCATGTCTGTCCCATCTCTTTTAATAAACAACACTAAAGGCCGGACTGCAGTTATGTTACTTCAGTCTCCAACCAGGCAGCAATCCTGACCAGAGCCCCCGCCAGAAGGAGAGCCCAAGAAGAGGAGGAAAGAACAGTGGCTTTCTCCAAAGAGTCAGGACGGATGCCAAAGTAACTCCGCAACATGTGCTGACATTAAACACCACTGCATATTAACTTTCCATATGTCCTGCAACTCAGCGTTTTTTGTGATTGCCCACAAAGAAAGCCCAAGAAAGGCTCTTTGTCTTGATGCTGTCTGAGGATTCGTTTTCTTCTCTCCTATTTCATCTGAAGATATGCAAGGGTAGACACCATTAACCGCTCAGGGGAATACAGAAAAGGAAAAAGACAATCAGAATGTTCCTATACCATATTTCATCACATTTTGAGGAGTCTGCAACCTAAAATTTCAGTGAATCCCCTATTTGTCAAAGTATTTTCCTCCCAAAAATGTATCATGTTTGTTGGAGCTTATGTTCGTTTGAAGGACTAATTAAGTACTTTAGTGTCTAGGAGTTTGATTTATCAACTCATGATCATTTTCTCAATTTGTAATATAATTTTTAAACTAATTTTAAGATACCATCAGTTAAAAGTTTGGACTCAAATATGTCCAAAGTTTAGACTGATGGTGTCTACCAAAAGAAATGGACATCATTTATAGATCCAGCGTGTAAAAGTCAGCTCTATCATCATCAATATGAGTTTTCCAGACTATTCTAAAACTACCCTGTTCAACACAAGAATACTAGCGATCTACACTCTGCTGCATTTTGTTACTTATTTCTGATCTCAATCTGAAAACAATTTTAAAGTACATTTCTTAAAAGTCAAAATGATTATTTTAACAGAATACTTTCTATAAAACCACAAACGCTGCACAAATCACATGGTTAAACAGAATACACACAATGTCAGAGTAGCTTTATTGAGTTTATCAAGACTATAATAGTTGAACATAGCTGGTATGCTAACTGCTGCACACATCAAGAACCAGTAGAGAAACAGGGCTAGGAAGGAGAAAGGGGGTCTAAAGAGGCAGAAACAGGACAGATTGTGTGAGAGGAGCCAGACCAGGTGGTTTCATTTACCTTGGGCATCTATGGAGGCTAAGAAGCCTGCCAGAAAGGCAGCCGTGGCTAGTGACAGCCTTATCTTCATGATTCAGCCTGAGGGGTCAGCAGCACATCAATCAGTCTGCAGGAGACAAAAGGAGGAGATGTGGTGGAGCTGCAGACGTTCAGACATCAGCCGGAACATCTTAGGGACAGATTTAGGGTTTGCTTCTTTTTTTCTCTCTCAAGGATGAACAGAACTTTAGAGCTGCAGCTTATTCAAGCCCCCCAACTTTCCATCCTGGCCTGTAACCTGACTGTTACACAACATGTGCCACACCTTCCTGAATGCAGTTGACACCCATTCCCCGAGGAGGGTAATTAGCACTTAATACCAACTGTAGATATTTAATGAGGAATAAAAACACTTTTTGAGATTTGATTGGCGTAGCAGTTAGTTCAAATTCACTTTGCAAAACAGCAAAGCTTTACTCTTCAGCCGGCAGAAATGAGCTGCCCTTTAAAAAGGAGCAAAAATTGTCCAATTTGATTTGATTTGATTTGATTTGATTTGATTTGATTTGATTTGATTTGATTTGATTTCATTTGATTTGATTTCATTTGATTTGATTTAAAAGCAACAAATGTTGCTCTGTGAGCTTTTTGCCGATCAGAGTTACACAGTTTGCATGTGGAAAAGTTCCAAACTTTAAACTTCACATTTATTGGAAGCATGTTTTTTATTGAAGGTTATTCTGTTAAGAACTGATGTAAATGTTTCAAGCAAAACATTTTTCAAGCACATAATTACAATTTCACTACTTTTGAATCAGGTTCTAATGTGAATTCAGCCAGTCTAAGTCTGATCACAGGCTGTGCCGCCCGCTGCAGAAGCTTCAGCAATGCAGCCAAAGAGACTAAGTGATCTTCATCCTCTGGACACAAAGCTCAAATCTAGTCTGTCAAATCTCTATCAAATTAAAGATAAAGTACAGTGCATGTGATTTTCTACCTGTTCCACCCTTTATTCACAAAAATATGAGTATTTCAATCCCTTTTTTTTGTATATATTGAGGTTCATTTAGAAAATTATTCACTAAAAATTACCTTCAAAATTAATAATTTGGGGGAACTTTCTTTTACATAAATAGCACAAAACAATGATTTTTTAAATGAAATATATATATTTTTAAAAGTGTACTCACCAACTGAAGTCCCCCCCAAAAGGATTGAATGGACTTAATTTGGGAGCAGTCTGCCTGAAGCCTCCCCCTCCTCTGGAAAGTGGGAGAAGTGTGTTGAATTGAAGCTGGACCCCTCTCACCTCTGTCGAGCTGCTGGAGGCTCCGCCAGCAGATGTCCAAGAAGAAAAGGTTT